>SJYG01000009.1:6637774-6649533 GCA_006410535.1 Litocranius walleri
CTTTTCAGAGGGCTGGGGGGGGGGTGGGGGGGAGGGGGCTGGTTCCTGGCTCTGCCTTCAGGGTGGCTGTAGGCCCATTTCACATGCATTCACTCGGGACCACACGGATGGGACAGCAGCTTCCCCGGGGAAGTTCTTCTAACAGCTGATCGCTGAGCCCAAGGCCACGCTGGACCCACAGCTGCTGCTCAGGCTATCTTGGCCACACTCCACGTCCAGCACCACTGGGTAACTATCCCTTGAGGCATCGGAGAGCAGAGGGGGAGGGCCATGAAGAGAGGAGAAGGAGAGCAAGTGCATGAACTCTGAGGTCCTTTCCAGCTCCGCGAGTCTATGGGATCCTGTACATTTGGTGGCAATGCTATGACCTCTAGAAAGATACCACTATCACAATCCAACCACTCTCCCAAATCTAGACACGCTTAGCCCTCAGGTGAGATCTCTCTGGTCCAAACCCAGTTCCACCTGACCCATGGGTGATGGTGCTGAAAATGCTTCCAAAAACAATCTATCCCCCCATCTTCTGGACCTTCAAGACACACTGAGGGTTTGATAACCGCAGTCACCAAGCTATAAAACAGTGAGGCTATTTTTTCCCTTTCTTGATGCAGGCGTGATGATGACAATGAAAACAGTGACAATATGATTTGGTTTAGTGGAGTTTGTTAAACTATATTATCCCCCTAGAACAACAAGACTAAAATTGTGTTTAAAAGGCTCAGAGTGATGAAAATGCTGAGCCTAAATGCAACCTTCAGAAATTGTGAAAGGAGAACAAAAGACAAGGCGACCTGACAGCTTGCAGTAACAGGGAGATTCCCGGGGTGACTCGCAAATGGGCCAGAGCTGTCTAACCTTGGAGGCAAGCCCCCAGAGTGTAGAGGGCTTTTTTGCACACATGTAAAATCTTAGCACATTCCATGGGCAAATGAATCCAATACTTCAGTAACAAGCTGTGAAGACTGCGGTTGAAAGCAGACAAGCCATTTCTGCTTCAGAGGAGACTGTTCTTAAGTATTGAAGTCATGTCTCTTGTTCAAAGGGCAGGTTAAGACAAACCACGGGGTCCAAAGCCGAGCACAAGGTCAAGGTGGCAGGAGAAGCTGCCACTGGGCAGCCACGCCCGCCTCTGTGCCTGACTTTATTTCCCCTTCTTAATTTCAAAAACAGATACATTTTTAACATATAAACTTAACGCAAGTCCAATTATGATCTTAATAATGCATTTGGGAGGTGACTCTATATAGATAGAGTTTATATGGAAAGATTTAAATGTGGCCTGAGAGTGGCCAAGAAAATAGAAGAAGGGGGAAAAAAATAAGGAAAGATCTGTTTTACTAAAATTAAAAAAAAGTTACATTGATATAGAAAAAGAGGTATAGAACTGTGCAACAAAATGAGAATTTTCAGATGTATGCCCTAGTATAATGAGAATTTCACAAACGACAAAGGGAAAATATAGAAAAGCCTCATTTTACACAGTACAAAAAAAATTAACTCCATATGGATTAGGAATTCATATTTAAAAAATAAAGCAGTAAAAAATTCTCGCAAGAAAGTCTAGATTATCTGTAAAGTATGAGAGGGAGATCCGGAGGGACCAGGGAAGAATGGAAACTTATTAAGCAAGACTAGAATTTATCTTTAATGAAAGAAAAGAGGAAAAAGAATAGAAGATAGATATATTGAGTTGTACAAAAATCTTAAAACACTTTAATGGTAAAGGATATAATAAAACAAAGAGACAAATGATAGGTTTTATAAATATATTTGTAGTGTAGAAGACAAAGAGCTAATACATTATTAATTAATTCAAGAGCTATTTGGGGACACCTACATTCAAGACACTATTCAAGCCATCAGGAACTCAAAGGTGAACAAAAGATCAAAACCCTGCCCTCGGGCGCAGGCTCTACTGGAAGGACTAACCGACTGTATGGAGTTGCTTGAGTCCCCAGAAAGATATGCTTAAATCATAACCCAGTTTCCTGCACATGTGTCCTTAATGAAAACAAGGTCTTTGCAGATGTAATTGAGTTCCCATGAGGTCATACTGGACTGGGCTTCCCAGACGGCTCAGCGGTAAAGAATCCCTCTGCTGATGCAGGAGAGGCAGGTTTGATCCTTGGGTCGGGGAGATCTCCTGGAGGAGGAAATGGAAACCCACTCCAGTATTCTTTCTTAGAAAATTCCATGGACAGAGGAGTCTGGTGGCCTACAGCCCATGGGGCCACAAAGGGTCAGACGTGACTGAATGTCTGAGCAGGCACGCATGCACACACTGGATTAGGGGTGAGCCCAAGTCCAAGGACTGAAGCCCTTATAAAAAGAAGGGGCTCTGGAGAGCGAGGACAGCACAGGTGAAGACTCAGACACAAGCAAGAGGCCAGAGGTCAGCACGAGGGCAGCTTAGCAAGCCGAGGGCAGCCAGAGGCCGCCAAGCCAGCAAGCCTGGGAGCCAGAGTCGGCAGGGAAGGGTCCTCACATAAATAAACCGTGGCAGGCGGCAGCACTCGGCGACGCCCGGATTTCAGATTCTGGCTGCAGCACTGTGAGAGAAGAGATTTCTGTGGTTCAAGCCACCCAGTTTGTGGTGATTTGTTACAAATTCCTAAGAAGCTACTACACCCGTATTGGCTCGTTTAATCCTTATCACTATCCTACAGTCCCTGGAGAAGGAAGTGGCAAACCACTCCAGTATCCTTGCCTGGAAAATCCCATGGACCGAGGAGCCTGGTGGGCTGTGGTCCATGGGGTCGCAGAGTCAGGCATGACTGAGTAACTGACACACAGACTATCCTACAAGGTAGCTACTAAAACGATCTGCACTGAGGGAAGGAAACTGAGGCACAGAGAGGTCTGCCTAGGGTCACACAGTTGTTAGGCAACAGAGCTGGGATTTGACTCCTGGCACCCACTCCAGGATTCTGGCCTGGAGAATTCCATGCACTCAAAGAGTCAGACATGACTGAGCTCTGACTCAAAGCTTTTCACTTTGAGACTTTGAGTGTGGCTCAGAGTCGGCCTTTGAGATGAGTCGGGCGCATATAGGGTGGTATGGCCATAGGCAGAGTTTTAAAACGCAATTCTCCAATGCTCAAAAATTGATTGGGTTCATTCCAAGAATACTGAGTACTTATGCCCTGTTTCAGATGCTTGGGACAGGGCAGAGATTAAAAAGGCCACAGATAACTGCTTGAGTAGCAGGTCCACCTCAGGGAGGAGGGCAGGGCTGCAGGGGGCTGGGGGAGAGAACCAGGCTGGAGCTGACGCAAACAAGAGTGTCAGGGAAGAGCTGTGGCAGCCGGAAGCTGGCTTGGGGCAGGGTATAGGCTGGGGTCAGATTAAGCAATCCTACCCCAGGGAATCCATTCCATAGAGATGAAAGCATCAGTACATAGAGATACATAAAGAATGATCGTGTGAAGAGGGGAAAAAGAGAGAAAAAGAAATGAATGCCCATCAAAAAGGGAAGGGTTGGTGTTCAGCTTGCAGTTCTTTGCTTCCACTGAGAACAAACAGAAAGCCAGACAAAAGACAGCAAAACATCTCTCTGACATACAGACAGCTGCTGAGACAACAAGGGCTCAAAGGGACACAAGTCAGAGTGAAGGGGGAGCCTCAGAACTCAGAAGAGACGGAGGGCACGGACCCATTCTGGAGCAGGGCCAGGGTGCAGGATCGGGGCTAAAGGCCCAGGCAGGCGGCCGCCACCAGCAGAGAGAGACAAGCAGAGCTCTTGCGACTGCAGAGACCAGAATCGGAGACTTCACTTTTCAGTTTCCTGGTGAGAAGGGAAAACAGAAAACAGACCCTGATACTGTCAGTTTTCCCCTCAAGGTACTGGCTGAACTCAGAAGCCACAGGGTGGGGATTGACAGAAGGCTTAGGAACCAAAGCAGAAGACCTCAGAAAAGCTGAAGGTTTTTTTTTGGGGGGGGGAGGGTTCACCTTTTTGAGTCCTGAAGAAACTAAGGTTAGACAGAATTCAGGACTTCTCAGGCATGAGGGCTCAAAGAGTTAGAAGAGCTTTCCCAGTGGCTCAGTAATAAAGAGCCCACCTACTAAGCAGGAGACATAGGAGAGGCAGGTTAACTCCTGGGTCAGGAGGATTCCCTGGATAGGAAATGGCAACCCACTCCAGTATTCTTGCCTGGAGAATCCCACGGACATAAGAGCCTGGTGGGCTACAGTCCACGAGGTCGCAAGGAGTCGGACCCGACTGGAGTGACGGCACACAGGCATCAGTTCAGTTCCGTTCGGTCGCTCAGTTGTGTCTGACTCTTTGCGACCCCGTGGACTGCAGCACGCCAGGCCTACCTGTCCATCACCAGCTCCTGGAGCTTGCTCAGACTCATGTCCATCGAGACAATGAAATCGTCCAACCATCTCAGATGCTCTGTTGTCCCCTTCTCCTTCTGCCTTCAATCTTTCCCAGCAACAGGGTCTTTTCCAAGTAGTCAGTTTTTTGCATCAGGTGGCCAAAGTATTGGAGTGTTAGCATCAATCTTTCCAATGAATATTCAGGACTGATTTTCTTTAGGATGGACTGGTTAGTTCTCCTTGCAGTCCAAAAGACTCTCAAGAGTCTTCTCCAGCACCATAGTTTGAAGCCATCAATTCTTTGGCGCTCAGGCTTTTTTATTGTCCAGCTCTCACATCCATACATGACTACTGGAAAAACCATAGCTTTGACTAGACAGACCTTTAAAGATGTCTCTGCTTTTTACTATGCTGTCAAGGTTGGTCATAGCTTTTCTTCCAAGGAGCAAGGGTCTTTTCATTTCATGGCTGCAGTCACCATCTGCAGTGATTTTGGAGCCCAAAAATTAAGTCTGTCACTGTTTCTATTGTTTTCCCATCTATTTGCCATGAAGTGATGGGACCAGATGCCATGATCTTCATTTTCTGAATGTTGAGCTTTAAGCCAACTTTTTCCCTCTCCTCTTTCACTTTCATCAAAAGGCTCTTTAGTTCTTTACTTTCTGCCATAAGGGTGGTGTCATCTGCATATCTGAGGTTATTGATATTTCTCCCAGCAATCTTGATTCCAGCTTGTGCTTCATCTAGCCTGGCATTTCGCATAATGTACTCTGCATAAAAGTTAAATAAGCAGGATGACAATATACAGTCTTGATGTACTCCTTTCCCAATTTGGAACCAGTCTGTTGTTCCATGTCCAGTTCTAACTGTTGCTTCTTGCCCTGCACACAGATTTGTCAGGAGGCAGGTCAGGTGGTCTGGTATTCCCATCTCTTTCAGCATTTTCCACAGTTTATTGTGACCCACACAGTCAAAGGCTTTGGCATAATCAATAAAGCAGAAGTAGATATTTTTCTGGAACTCTCTTGCTTTTTCCATGATCCAATGGATGTTGGCAATTTGATCTCTGGTTCCTCTGCCTTTTCTAAAAAAACTTTGAGGACCACACGCTAGAAGGGGGTTCTTTGGGTTGGGTGGGTGGTTTTGCTGTTGGAGTGTTCCGCATGCCACAGGGCAGCTAAGCCTTTGTACCGCAGCCACTGAAGCCCGCGTGCCCTGGAGCCCATGCTCCACAACGAGAGAAGCCACCGCAATGAGAAGCCAAGCACTGCAGCCAGAGAGGAGGCCCTGCTCACTGCAACTAGAGAAAGCCTGTGCACAGCAACGAAGAGCCATTCTAGCTAAAAATAATAGCAATAAATCAACTGAAAAAATTAGTCCAGGCGCAAGCATACAAAAATATAAGATGGAAAGAAATAGCAAGGGTAAGCGTGCAGATACATACGATATCTTATTTACCATAAAAATAGCATCCCATGGGATTCAGCATTGAAGTAAAATTCAAATGCATGGCAATAGTAACATAAAAGATAGGAAGGGGTGAGTGAAATTAGTTTTATATCTAGCATTGCTAGAGAAGTGGTAAAAATAACAACATATTTAAATACATACAATAAGACAAGGATTCATACCAAATCTCTCGGGCAGCCTCTAAAGACTGACGGAAGAACATACATGCCAGTAGGCTGATAGCGGGGGAAATGGAATGGTAGAAATAGTTAATCTAAAAGAAGGTAAGAAAGGAAAGAAAACATGAAACAGCTGGGTCAAATAGAAAAAAAGTAGTAAGATGATATTCACAGATATAAAATCAACTCTGTGACCCCATGGACTGTACCCACCAGGCTCCTCTGTGCATGGTATTTCCCAGGCAAGAATACCGGAGTGGGCTGCTAGTTCCTTCTCAGAAGAATCACCTCTGTCAGTGACTAAATGTCAATGAAGTGGCTACTGCCAGTGCGAGACTGAGGCTGTCACGGTCTGTTTTCTAAAATACCCGCTATATGCTGTCCATGTGAGGCAATTTAAATATAAGCACCCAGGAAGTGTGGAGTAAAAGGACAGGAAAAAATATGCTATGCTAACATGAGTCAAAAGAAAGCTGAAGTAACTATATTATTATCAGTCTAAAATAGACTTGAAGGCAAGCAGCATCACTCTGTATCAAGAGAGTCATGTCACAATGATAAAGAAGACAGCTCACAGGAAGCTTCAGCAATTCTAAGTCGATGTGTGCCCAGAAATTTAGCTTCAAAGTGAACAAGGCAACAAGCAACTAAAAAGGATCTCACTAGACAAATCCACAATCAGTTGGGAGACCTCAACACATTCTCTCAATAGCTAATGGGATGAGTAGGCAAAAAAATGATAAGGAGACAAAAGGTCTGAAAAAAACTTTGAGGACCACACGCTAGAAGGGGGTTCTTTGGGTTGGGTGGGTGGTTTTGCTGTTGGAGTGTTCCGCATGCCACAGGGCAGCTAAGCCTTTGTACCGCAGCCACTGAAGCCCGCGTGCCCTGGAGCCCATGCTCCACAACGAGAGAAGCCACCGCAATGAGAAGCCAAGCACTGCAGCCAGAGAGGAGGCCCTGCTCACTGCAACTAGAGAAAGCCTGTGCACAGCAACGAAGAGCCATTCTAGCTAAAAATAATAGCAATAAATCAACTGAAAAAATTAGTCCAGGCGCAAGCATACAAAAATATAAGATGGAAAGAAATAGCAAGGGTAAGCGTGCAGATACATACGATATCTTATTTACCATAAAAATAGCATCCCATGGGATTCAGCATTGAAGTAAAATTCAAATGCATGGCAATAGTAACATAAAAGATAGGAAGGGGTGAGTGAAATTAGTTTTATATCTAGCATTGCTAGAGAAGTGGTAAAAATAACAACATATTTAAATACATACAATAAGACAAGGATTCATACCAAATCTCTCGGGCAGCCTCTAAAGACTGACGGAAGAACATACATGCCAGTAGGCTGATAGCGGGGGAAATGGAATGGTAGAAATAGTTAATCTAAAAGAAGGTAAGAAAGGAAAGAAAACATGAAACAGCTGGGTCAAATAGAAAAAAAGTAGTAAGATGATATTCACAGATATAAAATCAACTCTGTGACCCCATGGACTGTACCCACCAGGCTCCTCTGTGCATGGTATTTCCCAGGCAAGAATACCGGAGTGGGCTGCTAGTTCCTTCTCAGAAGAATCACCTCTGTCAGTGACTAAATGTCAATGAAGTGGCTACTGCCAGTGCGAGACTGAGGCTGTCACGGTCTGTTTTCTAAAATACCCGCTATATGCTGTCCATGTGAGGCAATTTAAATATAAGCACCCAGGAAGTGTGGAGTAAAAGGACAGGAAAAAATATGCTATGCTAACATGAGTCAAAAGAAAGCTGAAGTAACTATATTATTATCAGTCTAAAATAGACTTGAAGGCAAGCAGCATCACTCTGTATCAAGAGAGTCATGTCACAATGATAAAGAAGACAGCTCACAGGAAGCTTCAGCAATTCTAAGTCGATGTGTGCCCAGAAATTTAGCTTCAAAGTGAACAAGGCAACAAGCAACTAAAAAGGATCTCACTAGACAAATCCACAATCAGTTGGGAGACCTCAACACATTCTCTCAATAGCTAATGGGATGAGTAGGCAAAAAAATGATAAGGAGACAAAAGGTCTGAAACACACAATTAATAAAATCAACTTAGTTGACCTACTTAGAAAACTAAAGGTCTGTGATGGACTACACATTGTTTTCAAGTGTTTCTGGGACATTTATCAAAATTGTCTCTATACTGGGTCATAATCCAAGCCTCAGCATATTTAGAAGGATTAGTTGAAGTGATTTAACTTTAAAATCACACCCTTTGATAGCCCAGCTGCTTGAGCAGAGGACTATAGGTTCGATTCATGTAGACTTTAAAATCTTTTCTCTGATCACAATGGAATCAACTTTAAAATCAATAATAAGAGATAAGCTAGAAAATATCAACTGTGTGTAAATTAAACAGTAAACAATTGGAGAAAAGAAGAAATCATGACGGAAATTATAAAATACGTTGAACCGAATGACAGTGAAAACACAGCATCCGGAGACACGTGCCATGCGGCTAAGGCTGCACCTAGAGGCCGATGGACAGCCGTCAGCTCACACGCTAGACAGGCAGGGCTGGAACGCGGCGAGCTAACATTCTATCTCAAGAAATCAGAAAAAGAAAAGCAAATTAACTCCCTAGCAGGTAGAAGGAAGAAAATAATGGAGGTAACAGCAGAAATAAAGAAATATAAAACAAATTATACGAGAGGGGGGAAAAAAAAGTCAAATAAAGTTGTTACTTCGAAAAGAGGAAACTGACAGATCTCAACTTCTCCATTTGGGTAGGATGAAGCAATTCACAGCAAGCAAATATTCCCAACGAAAACAACTAGAAAAAATCAGGTAAAAATAACAAAAAGGCATCAGAAAGCTGCAAAATCCATGAGGTTTCAAGGGACCAAAATCCCAAGGTGGACAGGACTCACCTTTCAGTGTCAAGGGCTTCCCTGAAAACTCAGCTGGTAAAGAATCAGTCTGCAATGTGGGAGACCTGGGTTCGATCTCTGAGTTGGGGAAGATCCTCTGGAGAAGGCAAAGGCTACCCACACCAGTATTCAGAGCCAGACAGGGACTGAGCGACTTTCACTTTCACACTTTCAGTGTCAAACTGAAGGTAGGCGACTGCATTTTCCCTGGGAACAGCTGACGCTTCTGGGAGTGGACTTTGGACTGAGAAATAGGTTTGGGCCAGACAGAGAGCCACTCCAGCAGAGCGTTCACTAGCTACATGGTGCTGGACTGGTGAAGTCGGAGGGGGCAGGCTCATAGCACGTCTGGCTCCCCCTTCCAGACATGTGCTAATGTCTGGAACAGGCCGGGGCTGGAGTCTAAGGACGTGAACTGAAAACTTAAAAAAGGACAATGCAGGTCTCCACACTTAGGAGACAAAGGCCCAACAGGGAGGATGGCCCTGAGAGCACAGAGGCAAAAACAAAGCCCTAGAGGTGCGGTCCATTGACACTGAGGGTCTGCAGCTGCCCGGCCCGGGAGGAACTGGCCAATTTGAGCATGGCCAGACGCCGAGAGGCTCCAGGTGTGGCATCTGTCAAGAGAATTATTGCTGGAGGATAGAGAAATAAATATAGACTTCTGATGGGTGTGTGGAGCTTGCAGCAACAAAACTGAAGATGTGAGGGACCTCGAACACACAACTGGTTCGCCTCCTTGAAACAAACGTGTAAGATTAGGAAGCGGTAAGAACAGCCAAGAGATGCTCAAGGATGTTTGTGGGGCTTGGTTTAATCAGGGTCCCTGTCCCTAGATGGAGAAGACTGTGTGGGATTAGGAATTGATGGCAGTGAGCGAGGTGGGTACCCATTCCCCAGATATGTGAGTGTGACCAGCACCCAAAGGGCTTAAGGTACTCTGCTGGGAGGAAGTGAGGAAGCTCACCTCCTGCTAAGCAAGGTGAGATATCCTTGCCTTCAGGAAGGTGCAGAAGTAAGGTGCCAAGGCTGCTAAGAATCTGGGACGCTGGGCTGGGCTGGTACAGACTCTGACTCCCCTAATGCACGTCTTGGGGGCTCTGTGTGTGTTGGCTGATAAGCTCTGCAGCCTGTGTCTGTCGCCAGGGCCTCTGCTGGGACTCCAGAAATGGGACTAAGAATAACAGCGTGCTGAACAATGTTCAGTGTATTTACTGAGGATGAAGAATAACAATTTCCCATTAGGAACAGCCAATTACAGAGAACCAGAATTGTAAAGCTGCCCTCAAATTCCTGATGGATGGAATAGTTCAATTAGTCTAATTACTCAATTAGACTAATCTTGACTTATGTGTCCTTGGGTGTTTAGTCATTTTATGTTCCCCATGGGTCACTAGTCCCAAGCAATGAGACTTCTGCTTTATCCATGTTCCCCATGTGGCTTAGTCCTATTCCAAGTGTGGAACAGGCACTCTCCCATGTTTACCGAGAGAAAGTATGGCAGAGACTGTTGTATTTGCCTGCCTAATGTGTATTCTCTCCTTCTCCCATAGGAGCAGGACCTTGCTTTTTCTGGAGGTAGTAATGTGCCCAACCAAAAAGTGTGTATGTAACTGGAAGCTTATGATACATTACAACAAAATGTTAAGTTTGAGGAGCTTCCAAAAAGCCCTTTAAAAAAGAAAGACATCTCTGGCTCAAGCCTTTGCCCTTCCCTTTTTCCTTTCTTTATGCCTGAAACATGTGTGTGATAGCTGGTGTTCCAGCAGCTATCTTGTATACATGAGGATAAGACTGAAAGAGTAAGAAGCTAGAAGCAACCTGGGTTTCTGAAGGCAGTGTAGAGCTGCTGCATTGACCCTTTAGTAACAACCTCTGGACTACTTTCTTACAGGAGAAAAATAGCCACTTAAAAAATTTAAGCTACTATTTTGGGGATTTGCTGCTAATTCAGCAAATGAAGGATAGGGAAATGGGGGAAATTTATCTGGAGAAGGAATATAAAGATTCTCAGTTCAGTTCAGTCACTCAGTCATGTCCAACTCTTTGCGACCCCATGAATTGCAACATTCCAGGCCTCCCTGTCCATCACCAACTCCCGGAGTTCACTTAGACTCACGTCCATCGAGTCCGTGATGCCATCCAGCCATCTCATCCTCTGTTGTCCCCTTCTCCTCCTACCCCCAATCCCTCCCAGCATCAGAGTTTTTTCCAATGAGTCAACTCTTCACATAAGGTGGCCAAAGTACAGGAGTTTCAGCTTTAGCATCATTCCTTCCAAAGAAATCTCAGGGCTGATCTCCTTCAGAATGGACTGGTTGGACCTCCTTGCAGTCCAAGGGACTCTCAAGAATCTTCTCCAACACCACAGTTCAAAAGCATCAATTCTTCGGCACTCAGCCTTCTTCACAGTCCAACTCTCACATCCATACATGACCACAGGAGAAACCATAACCTTGACTAGACGGACGTTAGTCAGCAAAGTAATATCTCTGCTTTTGAATATGCTATCTAGATTGTTCATAACTTTTCTTCCAAGGAGTAAGCGTCTTCTAATTTCATGGCTGCAGTCACCATCTGCAGTGATTTTGGAGCCCCCCAAAATAGTCTGACACTGTTTCCACTGTTTCCCCATCTATTTCCCAGGAAGTGATGGGACCGGATATCATGATCTTCATTTTCTGAATGTTGAGCTTTAAGCCAACTTCTTCAGTCTCCTCTTTCACTTTTATCAAGAGGCTTTTGAGTTCCTCTTCACTTTCTGCCATAAGGGTGGTGTCATCTGCATGTTTGAGGTTATTGATATTTCTCCTGGCAATCTTGATTCCAGCCTGTGTTTCTTCCAGTCCAGCGTTTCTCATGATGTACTCTGCATATAAGTTAAATAAGCAGGGTGACAATATACA
>SJYG01000009.1:6663275-6678928 GCA_006410535.1 Litocranius walleri
GCCAGTAAATGAAGGGATTTCTGTAAACCTATTAAAGAAAGCTGAGCGCCGAAGCATTGATGCTTTTGAACTGTGGTGTTGGAGAAAACTCTTAAGAGTCCCTTGGACTGCAAGGAGATCCAACCAGTCCATCCTAAAGGAGATCAGTCCTGGGTGTTCTTTGGAAGGACTGATGTTGAAGCTGAAACTCCAATACTTTGGCCACCTGATGCGGAGAGCTGACTCATTGGAAAAGACCCTGATGCTGGGAAAATTGAGGGCAGGAGAAGAAGGGGATGACAGAGGATGAGATGGTTGGATGGCATCACTGACACAATGGACATGGGTTTGGGTGGACTCTGGGAGTTGGTGATGGACAGGGAGGCCTGGCGTGCTGCAGTCCATGGGGTCGCAAAGAGTTGGACACAACTGAGCGACTGAATTGAACTGAACTGAACTGATTGATGTAACAGGGGCTTCTCTGGTGGCTCAGATGGTAAAGCATCTGCCTGCAATGCAGGAGACCTGGGTTCAATCCCTGGGTCGGGAAGATCCCCTGGAGAAGGAAATGGCAACCCACTCCAGTATTCTTGTCTGGAAAATCCCATGGATGGAAGAGCCTGGTGGGCTACAGTGTATGGAGTCCCAAAGAGTTGGACACGACTGAGCGACTTCATTTTTTTTTTACTGATATAACAGGATGGCCAGATGCAGGAGACTCAGGCAACACTCACTGAGTGACAGACCAAGTGGAAGGACAGCTGAACCGCCCAGCCAGTCCCGGGCTCCTCCCTCTCTCTCCCTCTCCCCTGAGTCTGAGCACTCAGCACAGTCACAAGCAAGCCCTGCAGACACGGACATCCACGTGGCCTCCACCTTCGCCCACTGCCAAGCCCAACCCTCACCCCTCCCTGAGCTCCTCCAGAACTGCCTCTGGGCTTGCTGTTACCTGCTTCTCCACTTTGCTTGGTTTCTTCCCCCAGCCCCAAGCAAACTGATCTTCCTGCAAGAGTTCTGTAAACTGGATGGATGCAAACAGCCGGCCTAGCACACCAAGCTCTCGAAAGCCCCTCCTTATGGGGAAAGCCTTGCCCCCACTTCTTATAAGCCATGGGGAAAATGGGCTATGAGTGTTCACAGAAAGAGAGGCCAACAATTGGGTCACTTTAAACCAATGTAATATGAAGCAAAGTAAAAAAAAAAAAAGATTTTTTAACATTTCATTTGGAAGGACTGAAAGAGCATTCTTGTGATGCCACTGAATTTCCACCTACAGGAATCTCCCAGATTACTGCCCACACCCTGGGGAGCACTGGCCACCCGTTTCTGAGGGTGGCCTGTGGCAGGTGCCATCCTGCCTGAGTCCCACTCCAGCCTGCTGGTGTCAAGGTCATCTGTAGTGAGGGAACGCCACAGGGGGCAAGCCCTTCCACCTGGAGGGTGGAACAGACACCAGATAGGACCCATGGAGTCTTCAGGACACCCTTCTCTTTTTCTGTAATATCCCTGTCCCCTCCAGCTTCGACTCAGCTACCACAAAGTAAGTTTTAAACTAAAACGAACTATAAATTATATATATAAACTATAAATCAGGTTACCATTTATGGGCTGGTTGGTCACAGCCAGACACCCTGGGAGGTAAAACAGTATGAAGATTTAAGACCATAGGAGTCATGGCGACCAGGGTGGGGCCCAGGCTCCATGGCTCACTCCCATGTGTCTCCCAGGACTCGCTGAACTTCCTCAGGCCTCCGTCTCCTTATTCAGGAAAAGGAGCTGTGATGCAGCCTTACACACTTGTGGCGAGGACTCCATCATATAGTATATATGCCAGGTTCTCAACCAACGTTCAAGGCTTGTACAGGCTCAGTAACTAGAAGCTATTACCAGTACTACCTACTAACACGGCAGAAAACACGTAGAAAAGGTTTAGAATTCTCAAACAGACTTTAAGGAAGATGTGACATGAACTAATTCTGTTACCTGAAAACTTACTTTACTAAATGTTCAGTTGTTAACAATGGGCAGAATACGCGCATGATTTTCTTGAAATTATTTCGCCCAATGAGTCCTGTGTCTCCGAGGTCATATGACTGCAGCATATTACAGAAAGCTGATGGATTCTTAGCAATCGAGTCATGAATAATTTCTTCCACCTACCAGGGGGGAAAAAATGATATTTACCAAGTTGCATGTTTGTAACCTGAGGTGGGAGGTAGCACCCTGGGGCCACACAGTAAAGAGTTACTTACTGAATCCCAAGCCAGGAAGAGAGGCATCTTGGTGTCTTTATAGGCAGGTATTCCGTGCAGCTGATTGGGAAACAGAAAATGTGTATGAATACAAATCACTCATAAAGGCACTGGGAGCTTAGGAGGCAGATGGACTTTGGGCTGTCTGTCAGTTTCTGACTAGCCAATAATTTAGACCTTGGGCAGGTGTGTCTGCCCGCCAGCCCCCATCTGGAAATGAGGATAACAACATTCAACTTCTGTTTATTTTAAAAAGTACAAGCATGAAAAAATCCATCACCTAGAAATTAAATAATGAACACCCAGATTATAACATTGGGGACTACTCTGTATCTTTTAATATTACATAGCAGAATTTTTACTGACACTAAGGGTTAACAATATGTTAACTGATGATAAATTTAAAAGTCACTAATTACATATCTCATTTTAAAATAAAATAGATGTCATATATGAAAAAAAATATATATGCATATATCCAGCTCATCAAATTGTATACTGTATATTAAATTGTGTACTTTTATATATCAATTATACCTCAATAAAGCTGCAAAGACTAGTGTGTATGTGTATAAAGGTGTAAAGGTTTGGAAGAACATGCAACAGTGAGTAAAAACATCATACAATTCCTCCATGTGAGAATTAGCAGTGATCTTAATTTTCTTCTATTTGCACATCTCAGTGTTCCAGTGTTTTTAATCCATCTGTTTATGTTAACATTCACTCAACACACTGCTTTGTGAGGGAGCCTAGCACTGGACTATGCTTGAGGATACCACTGGCAGTGAAAACAGAGACATCCCCACCTTCCTACAGGCACAACAACATCATGATACAAACGTGACCCCGTGGCCGGGACAGGTGTGTGAGGTTGATGACTGCAGGGTTGGCTTCGTCAGAGGGGTCCAGGGGATCGCTGGGAAGGCTGAGACCTACTGAAGGGCCCTGGACACGGGAGCGGGAAGGGGATCCTGGCAGGAGCTGCGATGCTGAGGTTGGTGGAGGGAGCCTGGGGAAGCCGAGGAGCTGGCACATGGCAAGGAGACCCTGTGAGGCGTGGCCAGACTGGCCCACAAGGCACTAGGTCAACCACGTTGGGACATTCCGCTTTATCTACGAGGCTACAGTCACTAGAGGACTGCAAGCCCGGAAGCAGACAGGGTCTGATCTAGAGCAGGCAGAGACTATGCTGGCCTCGTGCAAAGCACACTCTCACATGTCTACAGTTTTGTTTTTAAAGAAAAAAAAATTGGATTTGATTTAAAAAGAAAGAGGAAAAAGGATGGCTACGTGCAGTCAATCCTAAAAGAAATCATCCCTGAATATTCACTAGAAGGACTGATGCTACAGCTGAAGTCCCAATACTTTGACCACCTGATGGGAAGAGCCAACTCATTGGAAAAGACCCTGATGCTGGGAAAGATTGAGGGCAGGAGGAGAAGGGGACAGCAGAGGATGAGATGGTTGGATGGCATCACTGACTCAATGGACATGGGTGTGAGCAAGCTCCAGGAGATGGTAAGGGACAGTGAAGCCTGGCATGCTGCAGTCCATGGAGTCAAAAAGACTCGTACACAACTGAGCAACTGAACAACAAAAATGTGCAGAGTTGTGATGGGCAGAGGCGATGACGCACAAAAGCTAGCACAGTCTCTGTCCCACAGGGAAACTCCAGAGGGGCCACAGCTGTCTGTTTCTGCAAGTGAAAGGACTCTGGGACTCACTTTTGAAACAGCTCTAGAAGGACCCAGAGACGTGGGTTAGGATGCCCACAAGGTGGGCTTCCCAGGTGGCACTAGTAGTAAAGAACCCGCCTGCCAGTGCAGGAGATATAAGGGACGTGGGTTCAACCCCTGGGCCAGGAAGATCCTCTGGAGAAGGGCATGGCAACCCACTCCAGTGTTCCTGCCTGGAGAATCCCATGGACAGAGGGGGCTGGTGGTCACAGGAGTCCATGGGTTCCCAAAGAGTCGGACACAACTGAAGCAACTTACCACGAATGCATGCAAACCATGATATTTAAACTAAAGCTAACCTGTACCTGGTAAAAAGGAATCTTCAACAAACATTTCAGTGAGACTCTGCTCATGTCCATGGCATGCATTATCTAAAACTAATCTGATTTTTTCAAAGTTCTTAAAATTTTAAAATGTTAAATAGCTATTAAAGTTATAGAAGGATTAATAATAACAAAACTATCGACTTCTCAACCAAAAGAAATAAACACCCCAAGTGCTTGCCACTAGAGGCAATAAGCAGTTGTTTTGTTTGTTCTATTTCAAATGCATGCGTGCTAAGCCGCTTCAGTCAAGTCTGACTCTCTGCGACCCCATGGACTGTGGCTCGCCAGGCTCCTCTGTCCCTGGGACTCTCCAGGCAAGAATACTGGAGTGGGCTGCCATGCCCTCCTCCAGGGGGTCTTCCCGACCCAGGGACTGAAACTGCATGTCTTCCGTCTCTTACGTGGGCAGGCAAGTTCTAGCAGCACTATTGAAATGCTGTGAAAAGGAGTTATGTCTGGTGTATCAAGGGCTGCCATCCGAGGAAAGGTTTTTGGAAATGTCAAAGTTCATCCTTCAGTGAGATTTAGAAAAGCAAACATTGCTCAGTTGTGTCTGACTCTTCGAGACCCCATGGACTGTAGCCCACGGAATTCTCCAGGCCAGAATACTGGAGTGGGTAGCCTTTCCCTTCTTCAGGGGATCTTCCCAACCCAGGGGTCAAATCCAGGTTTAGAAACTAAAAGTTAAAATCAAATAGTTTTTAAACACAACTCTTACTTAAAATTAACTCTGGTGGAAAATGTGCATTCAGTTATTTTAACCACATTTCACCTGAATCTCTTATTTCGCTAACAACACTTAAGTTTCCTACCAAAATCAGAAAAACGTGAAGTTGTGGCAAAACTCACCTTAGGGTTCTCTTCAATTAGCTCGATAAACTTGCTGACGTCAACACATCCGGTGCACCCAGGGTCAAGTATTCGCATTAGTTCTTTGAATTCTGAATCACTTATGTTTACAGCCATGCAATTTAGAATACGTTGCAGTTCTTGCCCTGTTATCTGTCCGTCAGGTTTCTGAGCATGAAAATATTGTAAGGGAATTTTTTTAAAACAAGAAAAAAGGAAGGAAAAGCATGACATGTATTGGGCAGCACTTAATAAATCAAGATTTGGGGCCAAATAGAATTGTGATTTGAAATACGAAAACCTCAACTGGTGCTCACTGTATAACCCACATGCCAAGAGCAGTCAGGGGAGGGAATCTAGAACTTTGCCAGTGCCGTTGCTCCAGTGTTCTTTGTCAGGATGTGGCAAGAAAGAGGCTGACCCTCTCCCAGGACAGGCTGAATGCTGGTTGTCTCAGAAGCCAAACAGTTTTTCCTGCCCTAACCCACCTGAGGACCCTGCAGCTCAGCCACACTGGTCATAGGATTTCCTGGAAATTCAGTTGCAACTTGCCAATTTACTAAGAATATTAATTATGCTTGTTTGTACTACCACCAACCTCGTCAATTACATAAATGGACAATTACTTAGCGAGAAAAATTTCAGCCACGCACCATAAAGAAAACATGTTATGAGCAAAATACTGGGAGGCAAACTTCTCCCAGAATAAAAAATTACCAATAAGTAAATTGACTATCAAAATTGAGAGAAACTATTTACTGGAAAGGCAGGGTAAATAAAGGACCCCATCTCTTCATAAAGAGAGATTGTGAACATTGATGTGACAGAGACTTTAAGTGATGCAGGGGTGCATGAACGCCAACTACAGATTCAGGGTCCAAAACATGAAAAGGACAGGCTTTCTTGGAGAAAATTCAGTAATTTAGAGGGTATGTTCAGGGTACTTTTTGGTGGGGGAGTGACCATTCTTTAATGTCCAAGTAGGAGTCATCGACAACTAATATTTATGATTTTCAATAATCAACCATTCAGTAGACTTCAGTCGCTCAGTCGTGTCCGACTCTTTGTGATCCCATGAATCGCAGCACACCAGGCCTCCCTGTCCATCACCAACTCCCGGAGTTCACTCAGACTCGTGTCCATTGAGTCAGTGATGCCATCCAGCAATCTCATCCTCTGTCATCCCCTTCTCCTCCTGCCCCTAATCCCTCCCAGCATCAGAGTCTTTTCCAATAAGTCAGCTCTTTGCATGAGGTGGCCAAAGTATTGTAGTTTCAGCTTTAGCATCAGTCCTTCCAAAGAACACCCAGGACTGATCTCCTTTAGAATGGACTGGTTGGAACTCCTTGCAGTCCAAGGGACTCTTAAGAGTCTTCTCCAACACCACAGTTCAAAAGCAATTCTTCGACACTCAGCTGTCTTCACAGTCCAGTTCTCACATCCATACATAACCACTGGAAAAACCATAGCCTTGGCTAGATGGACCTTTGTTGGCAAATGTCTCTGCTTTTGAATATGCTATCTAGGTTGGTCATAACTTTCCTTCCAAGGAGTAAGCATCTTCTAATTTCATGGCTGCAGTCACCATCTGCAGTGATTCTGGAGCCCAAAAAATAAAGTCTGACCTGTTTCTACTGTTTCCCCATCTATTTCCCATGAAGTGATGGGACCAGATGCCATGATCTTCTTCGTTTTCTGAATGTTGAGCTTTAAGCCAACTTTTTCACTTTCATCAAGAGGCTTTTTAGTTCCTTTTCACTTTCTGCCATAAGGGTGGTGTCATCTGCATATATGAGGTTATTGATATTTCTCCCGGCAATCTTGATTCCAGCTTGTGCTTCTTCCAGTCCAGTGTTTCTCATGATGTACTCTGCATATAAGTTAAATAAGCAGGGTGACAATATACAGCCTTGACGTATTCCTTGTCCTATTTGGAATCAGTCTATTATTCCATGTCCAGTTCTAACTGTTGCTTCCTGACTTGCATACAGGTTTCTCAAGAGGCAGGTCAGGTGGTCTGGTATTCCCATCTACTGAAGAATTTTCCACAGTTTATTGTGATCCACACAGTCAAAGGCTTTGGCATAGTCAAGAAAGCAGAAATAGATGTTTTTCTGGAACTCTCTTGCTTTTTCCATGATCCAGTGGATGTTGGCAATTTGATCTCTGGTTCTTCTGCCTTTTCTAAAACCAGCTTGAACATCAGGGAGCTCACAGTTCATGTATTGCCGAAGCCTGGCTTGGAGAATTTTGAGCATTACTTTACTAGCATGTGAGATGAGTGCAATTGTGTGGTAGTTTGAGCATTCTTTGGCATTGCAGCATGAAATGTTCCCTTGGTATCTCTAATTTTCTTGAAGAGATCTCTAGTCTTTCCCATTCTGTTGTTTTCCTCTATTTCTTTGCATTGATCGCTGAAGAAGCCTTTCTTATCTCTTCTTGCTATTCCTTGGAACTCTGCATTCAGATGTTTATATCTTTCCTTTTCTCCTTTGCTTTTCACTTCTCTTCTTTTCATAGCTATTTGTGAGGCCTCCCCAGACAGCCATTTTGCTTTTTTGCATTTCTTTTCCATGGGGATGGTCTTGATCCCTGTCTTCTGTACAATGTCACGAACCTCATTCCATAGTTCATCAGGCACTCTATCTATCAGATCTAGGCCCTTAAATCTATTTCTCACTTCCACTGTATAATCATAAGGGATTTGATTTAGGTCATACCTGAATGGTCTGGGGAGGCCTGGCGTGCTTCAATTCATGGGGTTGCAAAGAGTCGGACACGACTGAGCAACTGAACTGAACTGTATGGTCTAGTGGTTTTCCCTACTTTCTTCAATTTAAGTCTGAATTTGGCAATAAGGAGTTCATGATCTGAGCCACAGTCAGCTCCCAGTCTTGTTTTTGCTGACTGTATAGAGCTTCTCCATCTTTGGCTGCAAAGAATATAATCAGTCTGATTTCGGTGTTGACCATCTGGTGATGTCCATGTGTAGAATCTTCTCTTGTGTTGTTGGAGAGGGTGTTTGCTATGACCAGTGCGTTCTCTTGGCAAAACTATTAGTCTTTGCACTGCTTCGTTCCGTATTCCAAGGCCAAATTTGCCTGTTACTCCAGGTGTTATGTTTCTTGACTTCCTACTTTTGCATTCCAGTCCCCTATAATGAAAAGGACATCATTTTGGGGTGTGAGTTCTAATTATCACTTTCTAATTCGAGTATTTTCATCACCCCCAAAGAAACCTTGTGCCCATTTGCTGTCACTCTCCATTTCTAGCCTATCCTAAGGGACTAATCTAGTTTCTATCCCTATACATATTTGCTCTTTTTCTGGATATTTCATGTAAATAGACTTGTACAACATTTTATCTGTATGCACCTTCCATCTGCCTTCTTTCAACAGGTATAGTGTTTGTGAGGCTCATCCATGATGTTGCATGGATAGGTATCTTGTTCTTTTTATTCTGGTTACTACTATTCCATTGTATGGTATGGCACATTTTGTATTATCGTAAGTTGATGAACATTTGGACTGTTTCCAGTTTGGAAATGAGGAATAATGTTACTGTGGACTCTTGCACACAAGCCTTTGTGTGGACATATGTTTTTGTTTCTCTTGGGCAGATATATCTAGGAGTGGAATTCCTGGGTTATGTGGTAAATTTGTTTTAAATTGTTAGGAAATGACTCTGTTGTTTTCTGTAGCAGTTGTACCATCGTATGATCCCACCGGGGGTGTAAATGCCATCTCACAGCATCACCAGCACTTACTGTTATCTGTCTTGCTGATAGTAGCCACTCCAGGGGGTGTGAGGTAGTGTCTGACCGCGCTATTGATTTGCATTGCCCTGATGACTAACAACGTTGAGCTCCCCTTCCTGTGTTAACTGGGTATTCCTATATATTCTTTGGTGAAATGTCTATTAAAATCTTGTCCATTTTAAAAATTGGATAGTCTTCTTATTGAGTTCTAAGAGTTCTCATATATTCTAGATATAAGTCCTTTACCAGATATAGAATTTGCATATGTTTTCTCCCAGTTTGTGGTTTGTCTTTTCACCTCCTTAATGGTATCTTCTGAAGAACAAAAGCTTTTAATTCTAAATTAGTCCAGGTTATACATTTTGTTGCTTTATGGATCATGCTTTTAGTATCACATTTACAAAACTCCTTGCCTAACACAAGGTCAAAAGAATTACACATGTGTCTTCTAGGACTCTTACTGTTTGAGCTCTTATATTTAGGCTTATGGTCCGTTTTAAGTTAATTTTTGTATATAATGTAAAGAAAAGGTCTAACTTCATCTTTTTGCATTGTTCAGTCACTAAGTCGTGACAGAATCTTTGTGAGCCCATGGCCTGCAGCGCTCCAGGCTTCCCCGTCCTTCACTATCTCCCAGAGTTTGCTCAAACTCACACCCATTGGGTCGGTGATGCCATCCAACTGTTTCATCTTCTGTCAACCCCTTGTCCTCCTGCCCTCAGTCTTTCCCATCATCAGGGCATTTTCCAAGAGTTGGCTCTTCGCATCAGGCAGCCAAAATACTGGAGCTTCAGCTTTAGTATCAGTCCTTCCAATGAGTATTCAGGGTTGATTTCCTTTAGGATTGACGGGCTTGATCTCCATGCAGTCCAAGGGACTCTCGAGAGTTCTCCTCCACCAGCACAATTTGAAAACATCAGTTCTTTGGCCCTCAGCTTTGTGGTCCAGCGTGCACGTCTGCTCGTGCCCACTGGAAAACCACAGCTTTGACTATATGACTTCTGTTGGCATACCCACTTGTCTCAGCACCATTTGTTAAAAAGATTATTCTTTCACCTGCTGAACTGGCTGAAAACTAACTGATCATCCAATGTGAGAGTTATTTCCATACCCTCAATTATGTTCCATTGATCAACGTCTATCCCATGCCCGTACCAACCTGTCTTTATTACTCTAACTTTTTCCTATGATTCAAAATCTGGAAGTTTAAGTACTCTAACTGTGCTCTTTGTTTCCAAAATTGTTTTAGCTATTCTGCAACCTTTGCATTTCCAAATGAATTTTAAGATCGGATTTACAATTTCTGCAAAAAAAAAAAAAAAAAGCCAGCTGGAATTTTGATGGGCTTTCATTGAATCTACAGATCAGTCTGGGGAGAACTGCCACCTTAATAATATTGAGTGTTCTAATCCATGAATATTAAATGTCTCTTCACTTATTTACATCTTCTTTTACTTTTTACCATGTTTTATAATTTTCAATACACAAACCTGGCCTTCTTTTGTTAAATTTACTTCTAGGTTTTTTATTCTTTTCATGCTGCTGTGAATGGAATTGCTTACTGAAGTTTATTTTCAGACTGTTCATTGCTAATTCATGGAAATACAACCGATTTTTGTCCATGGAGCTTATATCCTGTAACCTTGATGAATCCATTTATTAGTTCTAGCAGTTTGTAAGTGCATCCCTTAGAATTTTCTATTACAAGATCAAGTGGTCCATGATTAAAGACAGTCTTCCTTTTTTCTTCCCAATGTGTATGCCTTTTATTTCTTTTCTTTCCTGATTACATCATCTAGAACTTCAGTATAGTGTTGGAAAGAAGTAGCTAGAGTTGACATTAATGTGTTTTTCCTGATTTCGGGTGGAGAAGGCAATGGCGACCCACTCCAGTACTCTTGCCTGGAAAATCCCATGGATGGAGGAGCCTGGTGGGCTGCAGTCCATGGGGTTGCAAAGAGTTGGACACGACTGAGCAACTTCACTTCCACTTTTCACTTCCATTCATTGGAGAAGGCAATGGCAACTGACTCCAGTGTTCTTGCCTGGAGAGTCTCAGGGGCCGGGGAGCCTGGTGGGCTGCCATCTCTGGGGTCGCACAGAGTCGGACATGGCTGAAGCGGCTTAGCAGCAGCAGCAGCAGCCTGATTCTGGGGGGTCTTCAGTCTCTTATCATTAACTGTGCTGTTACTGTTTAGTCACTAAACTGTGACGGACTCTTTTGCAACCTGCCAGGTTCCTCTGTCCATGGGACTTCCCAGGCAAGAATGCTGGGGTGGGCTGCCATTTCCTTCTCACCTAGCCTTCCTACCTATCACCTATCACCAATTCCTTCCTACCTATCCCTGGGTAGGAGCTTTCGTACCTTTGAGATCTTTGCCTCTTGCCTTGGCAGGCGAATCCTTTACTAGCCATCAGGGAAGCCCAACTATGCTGTTAGCTTTGGGTTTATCATAAAGGCCCCTTATCAGGTTAGGGAGTTTCCTTTCTATTCCTAGTTGGTTGAAAGTTGTTATCATGAACAAGTGTTCAATTTTTCAAAATTTTTTTTCTGCATTTATGGTCATGCAGATCTGTCCTTTGTTTCTATTAATATTCTGTGTGATGATAATTGATCTTTTGGAAGTTAAACCAACCTTGCCACCCTGGGATGAAGCACATGTGGCCATAGCATTTAATCTTTTTTACACATTGCTAGGTTTGATTTGCTAATATTTTTGAGAATTCTTGCAACTATATTCATGAAGGATATCAGTCTGTGCTTTTTCTTGTGATCTCTTCGTCTGGCCTTGATATCAAGGTAACATCGGTCTCAGAGAATGAGCTGAGAAGCATGTTTTCCTTCTATACACCCGGAGTTTGTAGCAGGTGGCTATGTGTACAAGCAATCTTCCAAGTCTTCAACACAGAGGATTTGCACATTTTCAGTTAGATATATTTCTAGGTATTTGGGTTTTTTTTTAAAGGATTATTAGCAATAATATTTTAAAACTTCTTTTTCCAATTGCTTATTGCAGTTTATAGAGATATTACTGATCTTTGTGTATTGACCCTGTATCCAATGACCTTCTCAATTCTATGATGAATTCTAATAATTTTGGAAGGTTCTTTGGGACATTCTACTCATAATATCAAGCGAGCTGCAGATGGCAACATTGAGAATGAAGCACATGAATAGGCAGGGTACAAACTGTTCCTGGGTGCCAGAACATGAGCCACACCCGACTTAAATGCAAGCCAGTGGGGTGAGGGGGCCCACTTGGCACGAGGGCAGAGGCGTACTCAGGCAGCTCTGTGGGGTGTGTGCCTTGTAGCAGACGGAAAGCCTGTCTTCTAACAACTCTGCACCCTTCTCTGTGGCAGGAGCAGATCCTGCTCGCCAGGGCCGTCCTCTGTGGCCAAATGCCATTCCGTGCCCACTGCTGGCTCTTTTTCTCTGCTCTCCTTCTCCTACCAGGCCCCAGAATGTGACCAAGACCCAGGCAAATGATTGGCAGGCGTGCGGTGGGGGGATCCCTATTGGAAACCCCAGCTCTGTGGCTCCTGGTATGTGATGGCTGTGGCTCTCCTGCGATACTTCGGCGGGTGAACTCGTCGGCAGTGGGGACTTCACCTTATTCACCGGTGGGTTCGGTCTGGCGCGGAGCAGACACTCAATCCCCACCTTCTCCTGTGTGCATTCATCAGTCTATTTGTCCAGAGGTGCATCAGGGACTGTTAAGTCACTGAAATTTGGCTCGGTAAGCATTATTACAGCCCTCCACTAGCGGAGGTGATTTCATCGTTTTTAATTAAATTACTTCTTCAATATACTAATAAAGCTGAGGCGGATGAACACAGGGAGCCTTCGTTTATCTTAAAGCAGCGGCCCGGTCAGCTCGCTGGCGGGCGGCTCAGTGCAGGAAGTGTGCCAGCTCGGGGGCAGCTGCTTCCAGTCTCAGCCCCACCGCTCACTAGCAGGGGCAGCCTCGGTCGGGCACTCACCCCCAGCCTCCTCTCCTCAGCAAAAGAGGATCGAGTGAAGGTAACGAAGTGCCTGCCTGGCAGAGGTGTCGAGAGGCTAACGTGAGTGGACACCACAAAAATCACTGGAGGCAGAGCCTGGCATGTAGAATGGGTTCCCTATTCCTGGCTGTTCTCAGAGAACAGGTCAGGTGTGAAGATGAACTGTGCCTGGCGCACCAGCTAGAGCATCACCCTTGGACAAAGCAGAACCCAGAGCTCGGAATCCACACTGTGCGGAGGCATTCTAGATGGACAGAGGCGAGCAGCTGCGGTCTCCAGAGCGGAGCGCAAACCGGAACCCTCCAGCCCTCCTCCAGGCCCTGGGAGCCTCCCCTGAGCCTGCCCCACAGTGGAGACTGTCCCGGGGTGGCGGCTTGGCCTTGGGGACCTGGAGGCCAGGGGACTCCTCTTCTGTGTTTGAGCCTGAGGCAAAGTAGTTCACTGCACTCCTGGTTATTTACTAGAGATTCAGTAATTGGACGTGCTCAGTGAATAACTAACTTGTGAGACGTGGCTCTGAACCAAAAGCATCCGAATGCTACTTTCTAAAATGAATGTGAAAGTGGGACAGGAGCTCATGTTTAAAGAAAATCATGAACAAGCCTCCCTTTGCAGGACAGGTAAGCAGTTAAACAAACTATTTGGGGACTAAGAAAATGTTCCCGTTCAGGGCTACAAGTTGGTTATGAACCCATAAACTCTAGGTTGGGGATGGGAGGAAAGCTTGACAGGTCAAGGTTAGTCCTTAATTATACAGCTAATGGTGATGAGTCACTCCATCCTTAACAATCTTGACACATGTTGTTCTCAGCCCTGGCATTCATCTCATTACATTGCAGTAAACTTTATGTCCCCTATCTTCCCAATTAGACCCAGCTCATGGGGTCAGGCTTTGTATCCCTAAGCACTCAGAATAAGTGCCAGCATATAATGGTGGTGGTGGTTTAGTCGTTAAGTTCTGTCCAACTCTTGCAAGCCCGTGGACTGTAGCCCACCAGGCTCTTCTGTCCATGGGATTTCCCAGGCAATAATACTGGAGTGGGTTGTCATTTCCTTCTCCAGAGATTCTTTCCCACCCAGGGATCAAATCTGCATCTCCTGCATTGCAGGCGGATTTTTTACCACTGAGCCACCTGAGAAGCCCATAGCATATAATGGGAGCTCAAAAATATTTGTTGAGTAATAAATGAATGAGTATACGGTTTTTATTGGTCCTGTTGAGTGTTAGCCTTTCTTGCAACAGTGAGTTTTTCACCAGAGTTTCAAAATCTTACAGACTTGATGAGCAGCAGTGCTTTCTTCAACGATGTATAGTGATCTTCACATCTAAATAACTTCGTGATAATGTTTTCCTTGTGAACCTGATTTCTAAAGTTGATGCTACAAAATTAAAAGAAAGACAGGAATAAGGCTATGTTCTTGACCTTTGTTAATACAAAAAAAAGAAAAAAGAAAATTACCCTAACAACATCTATACTAAGGCTTTATTTCTGGATAGCACCTCTTCCAAAAAGTGTCACATGTTCGTGTGGGCCCATCTGTCACTCAGTCAACGTGGTACCTAATCAGGGAGCCAGCTTGCATGCAGTTCCCACAGGCATCAATTAGTCTTGCAGTCCCATCACTCTCCCCTTCCCTTGTCGAATAGTTGTGGCCAGCCGTCTGGCCAGTTCGGGCCTTTGGTCTCAAAAAAAGACCAGGAAAGACGCCAAGATCATGGTTGAGAACAAACTGATTACTGTTGAGATTACTGCTGAAAGCAGCACCTCCTTGTAGAGGCAACGTGTTGTAGCCCACTCACCCACATCATTACCAATGACACACATTTCATTTTGGAATAGTGAGGACGTCAACCTTCACAAACTGTCCCTCACTGTTGACAGTGGCATGACCGCCATGACCACCTCTGCTATCAGATGCGTCTCCCTTACTTGCCTCTTGCTTTCATCCCCTGAGATCAGGGCCAGTAGCCTGCATGTACGCTTAAAGGCCCATGATCATCCACCAGGGAGATCAGAGCCAACTTCACCAGGGATTCTGATCACAGCAGAGGCTGAAGAACCTCCTGGCAATATACACTTGCCAGCCTCCCTTTTCAGGGTTCAATTAGATGGTTTGACATGTCCCACGAAATAAAGAATGGCGGTGAATCAGACTGGCTCTGAACATCTCTCAGACCATTTAGGGGAGTTCACTGCTGCATCTGTACGGCTGTCTTAGCTTTTACAAACACACACACACCCCTGCCACCACTTTTGTGGAACATAGGAAGTAGCAGAAATGCTAGGTCTGAGTTCTTCATGTGACTTGGAACCTGACTTTTCTGAAGACCACAAACACTGGCATGAATGGGTATGTTTGCATCAGTTTTATCTCCCACAGTACCACTGACGCTGCGGCCAGACAGTTCTTTGTTGCGGGGGTAGGAGGGGAGAGGGGGTGGAGCTCCCATGCTGTGCACTGAGGGGTGTTTAGCAGCATCTCCGGGCTGCAGCCAGTGGAGAAAGGTAGCACCCCTGCCCCAGCTGGGACAACCAAACATGACCCATGATGTCATGAAATGTCTCCTGGGGGCCAAGACGGTCCCCAGTTGAGAACTACTGTTTTAAAGTAAATAAAGTTCACAGGTTAATTTGTACAGTCCTGAACAAGGTGCTGTGGGACAAGAAAACTATAAAGAAATAGAAGTAACTTCACTTAAGAAACGAACTCACAGCACTTTTTGTAATGGGGGGTGGGGGTGGCATGG
>SJYG01000009.1:6679620-6710866 GCA_006410535.1 Litocranius walleri
GGGGGCAAGGGGCTCTGAATACCTGGAAGGCTGGTGACCAGGGCAGTTCATTAAATATTCATAAACCCTGAGACAGGGATTGGAGCTAGTGAAATGGGAATTAACCCTGTGGTATATTTCACTTTACAATAGAATGTAGTGCTTTCAATGAATGTGCTGAGGTTATAAAGGCTGTTGTTGTTGTTGTTTTTTTTTTTTAAGATTCATATCGGGCAATCAATATAGGGTGCACATCAACACAAACAAAATAGTTCCTGGAGTGAGAGTCTAAATGCTAAAATGTCATATTATTAAGTGGTTTTTATGTTTCGGGGCCCCCACCGCAATTAATGTGATAATGTAAATCTCAAGGTATAAGAGACATTAGAATGAAAATGAAAATAATGGCACTCAAGGCAAATAATCCACAGCATATGCACCATGCAGAGTGTGGCTGGAAAACAAGTTAGCGTACATTGCTCTTTTCCATATAACATTTAAGAGTGGCATGTTTATACCCAGTTCCACAAGAAGATACTTGGTGCTCAGAGACTGATCTTGGCAGAATGGGTGTCTGCACTGAGGACATTTGGCTCCAATATTCTGTCTCTAACGACTCATGAAGCCTATGATCTATCTAGTGAAGACTCCCTTCATGTCTTATTTTGCCATCTAGAAGTTGGAATAATAATTATACCTAACTTACAGTTTAAGCTATACATTATTATATAAAAGTCTGTAATTATTCAATGAAGACTAATTTGTCTTTCAATAAATGAAGAAAAAATTCAAATATTCTCTAACCTTTTGCATATTATGATACGTGTAACCAAACGTTAGGTTTTTTTCTTTTACATACCTATTTCTCTTTGTTAAGGGAGCTTTATTGCTAGCTTCATATTGAGGTTCATAAAATGATGTTAAAAATTGCTTCCAATTGACTTTAGTGGTGGTTTTAAGTCCAAATCTGGATTAGAAAAAACAAAGGTAGTATTTAAAACAATTTTTTCTATAACACTTCATGGATTAGGTGTTTACTACTGAACTAAAATGGCAGCAGTTAATTTATATGAAATTTTGTATATAAGGTAAACAAAATAATTTAGTAAAATAATACTGTAAATTGATTTTTTAGAAGCAAGGAAAAAACTGTACATCTCCATGTCTTTATATTCTGTTTGCAATAGCATACACTGAAGGGAGAAACAAAGGGATTAGATTACAATTCTAATGTTCCTGAAATAATTCTTTCAAATTCATTATTTGAAGAGTTCGATTGGAGTGGTAGGCAGAATAAAAGCCCCAAGATGGGACTTTCTAGGTCCAGAAAACAGAGGAATAAGAGAGAAAATCTAGGGTGAAAAGCTTTAGATATGTCTGAGAGAGCCCCAAGCCCAGCATTAAGCAGAGTGGACAATGTGTACCCACATCTCAAGCTTTGTGGGAAGAAGTGTTCTACCGGGGCGCTCCTGCCATGGAGGGTCCCGTGTATCAGAGAACAGAAATCGTGTAGATGGGAGACGAGCTACTCAGCCATTGGCCGAAAATGGCGGCAGGCAGAGTGGGTGTTGGCAAGTCTGCTGGCTTACTCTCAGAGTCAGCAGGGAAATAATGCGGAGGATCTCCCGTGAATCTCCCATGGGCCACGCACAGGAGAGCACACACAAATACACAGAGGCATCGAGGTCCTGCCCAAGAAGGCCACTTGGAAGAGTGAACGGACCTTAGCAAAGGGAGGCTTTCCTTCCCTATCTCCAGGTTCCCAGGGGCCGAGGAGGGAAGAAGTAAGTGATCAGCTGAGATGGGATGCATTTGCCCTCATCAAAGAACTGCAGACGTGAGAGCCAAGTGTGAAACCCAGAGATCCAGCCAGCGCTTTCCTGAAAGGAAACGCCTGCAGACAAAAGACACTTGCTAGGTCCAGAGAATGCAGTTTCCAGCTCACAGGAGAGCCAATCCAGTATGAACATTCCTGCTCCCCTTTCTTCCTCTCCTTCCTTTGGACACTCCCAGCCTGGAGGAGTCAGAACCCAAGTCTGCAATATGGGGAAGGAAGAGAAGTGCAAAGTGGGGAGAGAGGAGGAGGCCATTTGTGCCCCTAGCAGGCCCTGACTGGGTCGGGAATGTGATTCACATTTAAACCAGGTCTACGGCTTTGACCATGATCTGCGGCTAACTATTGCAACTAGTAAGCTGGGGCTGTTTGTGTGATTCGAGACAAACCAGAAAAATCAGTCTGCTCATGCTTTGCATCCAGGGGGAAAAGAACCAATGCGACTGAGGAAATTTAAAGGGACAGTGGGAAACAAACTTAAGTTGCCTTAAGACGGCAGTGGGCTTCCCAGGTGGTGCTCATGGTGAAGAGCCTGCCTGCCAACGCAGACAGACGTCAGACGAGGGTTCAGTCCCTGAGCTGGAAGATCCCCTGGAGGAGGGTACGGCAATCCACTCCAGTATTCTCGCCTGGAGAATCCCTTGGAGGGAAGAGCCCAGCAGGCTGCAGTCCATAGGGTTGCAGAGTTGAACACGACTGAGTGACTTAGCGCGCGCACACACACACACACACACACACACAAGTAACCAAACGTTAGGTTTTTTTCTTTTACATACCTATTTCTCTTTGTTAAGGGAGCTTTATTGCTAGCTTCATATTGAGGTTCATAAAATGATGTTAAAAATTGCTTCCAATTGACTTTAGTGGTGGTTTTAAGTCCAAATCTGGATTAGAAAAAACAAAGGTAGTATTTAAAACAATTTTTTCTATAACACTTCATGGATTAGGTGTTTACTACTGAACTAAAATGGCAGCAGTTAATTTATATGAAATTTTGTATATAAGGTAAACAAAATAATTTAGTAAAATAATACTGTAAATTGATTTTTTAGAAGCAAGGAAAAAACTGTACATCTCCATGTCTTTATATTCTGTTTGCAATAGCATACACTGAAGGGAGAAACAAAGGGATTAGATTACAATTCTAATGTTCCTGAAATAATTCTTTCAAATTCATTATTTGAAGAGTTCGATTGGAGTGGTAGGCAGAATAAAAGCCCCAAGATGGGACTTTCTAGGTCCAGAAAACAGAGGAATAAGAGAGAAAATCTAGGGTGAAAAGCTTTAGATATGTCTGAGAGAGCCCCAAGCCCAGCATTAAGCAGAGTGGACAATGTGTACCCACATCTCAAGCTTTGTGGGAAGAAGTGTTCTACCGGGGCGCTCCTGCCATGGAGGGTCCCGTGTATCAGAGAACAGAAATCGTGTAGATGGGAGACGAGCTACTCAGCCATTGGCCGAAAATGGCGGCAGGCAGAGTGGGTGTTGGCAAGTCTGCTGGCTTACTCTCAGAGTCAGCAGGGAAATAATGCGGAGGATCTCCCGTGAATCTCCCATGGGCCACGCACAGGAGAGCACACACAAATACACAGAGGCATCGAGGTCCTGCCCAAGAAGGCCACTTGGAAGAGTGAACGGACCTTAGCAAAGGGAGGCTTTCCTTCCCTATCTCCAGGTTCCCAGGGGCCGAGGAGGGAAGAAGTAAGTGATCAGCTGAGATGGGATGCATTTGCCCTCATCAAAGAACTGCAGACGTGAGAGCCAAGTGTGAAACCCAGAGATCCAGCCAGCGCTTTCCTGAAAGGAAACGCCTGCAGACAAAAGACACTTGCTAGGTCCAGAGAATGCAGTTTCCAGCTCACAGGAGAGCCAATCCAGTATGAACATTCCTGCTCCCCTTTCTTCCTCTCCTTCCTTTGGACACTCCCAGCCTGGAGGAGTCAGAACCCAAGTCTGCAATATGGGGAAGGAAGAGAAGTGCAAAGTGGGGAGAGAGGAGGAGGCCATTTGTGCCCCTAGCAGGCCCTGACTGGGTCGGGAATGTGATTCACATTTAAACCAGGTCTACGGCTTTGACCATGATCTGCGGCTAACTATTGCAACTAGTAAGCTGGGGCTGTTTGTGTGATTCGAGACAAACCAGAAAAATCAGTCTGCTCATGCTTTGCATCCAGGGGGAAAAGAACCAATGCGACTGAGGAAATTTAAAGGGACAGTGGGAAACAAACTTAAGTTGCCTTAAGACGGCAGTGGGCTTCCCAGGTGGTGCTCATGGTGAAGAGCCTGCCTGCCAACGCAGACAGACGTCAGACGAGGGTTCAGTCCCTGAGCTGGAAGATCCCCTGGAGGAGGGTACGGCAATCCACTCCAGTATTCTCGCCTGGAGAATCCCTTGGAGGGAAGAGCCCAGCAGGCTGCAGTCCATAGGGTTGCAGAGTTGAACACGACTGAGTGACTTAGCGCGCGCACACACACACACACACACACACACACACAAGACTGTAGCACTACTATCTCAACTGAGGTTTACATTTGCACCCATCCACCTACTGTCCATCCATTCATACATCCACGTGTGGTGCCAAGCTGCCATCTTTCCTCACGAATCTTTGCAATATCTCATTGGTCTCCTGTACCTATTGTTGCCTTCCACTGAAATATTTTCACACTTTAATCAGCCTGCTGTTTTTGAAATGCAAATGTGATCACTCTTTTGCTTAAAATCTTTCCCCAACTCCCCATTACTCTTAGGACAAAAATTCCAGTCTTTCAGTAAGCACAGCCTACACGGTTTGACCCTATCCACACCTCCGACTTTATCCCGTGCCATGCTGCCCCTTGCTCCCAGCTCCTGAGGTTCCTCAAAGCACTTGTGCTCTTCTTGCCGCAGGTTCCCTAAACTCGCTGCTGCCTTTGCTAACTGCCACATTCCTCCTATCTCCCACACTTTAGGTGGTTAACTCCACTCCTCTTGCAAGCCTCAGCTTAATCATCGCTCTCTCAAGGAAGCTCCCCCTATTTCCCTAGGCGGGGCTCTTTGCCCTGCAGCACCATGCCTCTATCCTTCATTGCATTTATCACCACCTAAGCGTCAGAATCAGCAGCAGCTAACACCTGTACAGCACTTCAGCTATGATTGCTTTATGCCAGCTGGTGCTTATTGACTGTTGGTTCTGCTCTTAGCGCCATGTATGTGGTCATGAGAAAGAGAGAAACTGACTGAAAGTGATTTCATCAGGTGTACAACAAATAGGTTGCGACGGTGTTAATGCCTTGCTGTTAACATACAAAACAAAGTTTCTTCTTTCCTACTCAAACTTTCTTTTCCAGACTTTACGCACTATTTTGATACAGTTTGCTAATGCTATATATTTTCACCTTAAATTTAAAGGTGAAAATTAGAAAGTTAAAAATTAATTTTCTATATTGGGAACATTGTGACTACTATTAAGAATATGATCAGCTGCATATATTATGTTTAGGAAATTACCTTGCTAGTTGGGAAAAATATCAGTCTATATAGTACAGAAAAAAACTAGGACCACTGAAAAAATAAAAAAAAACTAGGTGTATATTTATCTGGTATTTGAATGACAATGGATTTTTAAACAAAACTTAAGAGAAGAAATCACAAACTTATTTATTTAATTACATCAAAATAGTAAATTTCTGTATATCAGAAAGATTAAAAGTTTGAACCAAACAATAGACTTACAAAGTTATCTTTCATGATGATGCATAACAAATTGTTAATATTTTTAAAACATAAAATGCTTTACAAATTAATATAAAAATATTCACTTGACTTCTTCCAGTAATGGTGGAGTAAGATCCTTCTGGATCAATCCTTAGAGATAATCAGAAAGGACTCTGAGTGTAACACCAAAAGCAGCTGCCTAAAGGCACTGTCGTCTTCTCTGGTGGCTCAGCTGGTAAAGCATCTGCCTGCAAGGCAGGAGACCTGGGTTCCATTCCTGGGAAGGAATGACTACCCACTCCAGTATTCTTGCTTGGAGAATCCATGGGCAGAGGAGCCTGGAGTCCATGAGGTTGCAGAGTCAGACAAAACTGAGCAACTAAGCATGTCACACAAAAGCAACTAAAGAGTGAACTCTGGTGGGAGATCTATGCTGAGAACAGAGGAGTTGTGAGAATATTTTCAGTGCATCTAACCCAAGCTAGGGTACTGTAACATGAGGGATAGCAAAGGCACCAGTAGGAAAAAAAAAGTGGTCTTTGTAGCTTAGAAAACTAGAAGATTAATAAGCCCAGATAAATTATAAACCTAGAGAGAAAGAGAAATCCTGGAAAAAAGAAGGGGCCAGAGAGAGATCCCCAAATTCTGTCTCACCACATTTCTGGCTGGTTTCTGAATCTCACGTGATCAGGACTTACTAAAAAGTGTAGCTAAATACAAAAGGTCTGAATTAAAATCACAACTGCTACCCAGAAACAGAATATGCAGCTTGAGTTCAACTAAGATAAGTGCCTACCAAAACAAAAGAAACAATACTCACTGAAAAATAATTATAACAGAAGTTAGAGTTTCTATAACTTAACATTCAAACTTTCTAAGATAGAATCTAAAATTGCAGGAATAGGAAAAACCAGGAAAATGAAACATTAGTAAGGAGAAAAACAAAGTCAATTGAGAGGAATCCCAAATAAGCCAAATGGTGGTGTTATCAGATAAGAATTTTTAAAGCAATGATTATAAGTATCATCAATGATATAAATGAAAACATGCCTAAAAAGAGTCAAAAGACAGGAAATCTCATACAGAAGTGGATATAATAAAAAGAATTAGGCAGAAATTTTAGAATGATGAAAATACTACCTGAAATTTAAAAAAAATCACTTGATGGAATTAACAAAATAATGGAGAAGACAGAAGGGAGAAGGAGTGAGCATGACTACTAATCAGCCAAAACCACCAAATATAACAAACACAGAATGCACATGTATTTAGAAAATGAATAGAGCCTCAAAGACACAGAACAGTCTTATATGCGTGTGACTGCAGCCACAGAAGGAAAAAAGAGAACAGGGTAGAAAAGAAAATCTTGAGGATATAAGAGCCCAAATTTCCCCCAAATTTGATTAAAATATACATTTACAGATTTAAGATGCTCAATAAACACTAAGGAATAGGTGCATGAAATATGCCAGGCCAAGGCACACCACAGTCACAAAGCTGAGAGTCAGTGCAACAAGAAAGTCATCACACACAAGAGGACGACAGCTTAACAGACGACTTCTCATTCGAAACAATGGAACCGAAAGGAGTGGAACAGAACAGTAAAGTGCTGAAAGAAAGAACGGTTACACAGAGCTGTCAGTCTAAGAAAGTATCACTCCAAAATGCAGGAGAGACAAAGACTTCTCTAAATAAAAGAAATCTAAGGGAATCCATCTTTAGTACATAGTTCAGTCGCTCAGTTGTGTCCAACTCTGCGACCCCATGGACTGCCGCATGCCAGGCCTTTGATCAAACTCATGTCCATCGAGTCACTGATGTCATCCAACCGTCTCATCCTCTGTTGTCCCCTTCTCCTCCTGCCTTCAATCTTTCCCAGCATCAGGGTCTTTTCCAAGGAATCAGTTCTTCATACCAGGTGGCCAAAGTATTGGCACTTCAGCTTCAGCATCAGTCCTTCCAATGAATATTCAGGACTGATTTCCTTTAGGATGAACTGGTTGGATCTCCTTGCAGTCCAAGGGACTCTCAAGAGTCTTCTGCAACACCACAGTTCAAAAGCATCAATGCTTTGGCGCTCAGGTTTCTTTATAGTCCAACTCTCACACCCATACATGACTCCTGGAAAAACCACAGCTTTGACTAGACAGACCTTTGAAAGCAAAGTAATGTCTCTGCTTTTTAATATGCTGTCTAGGTTGGTCATAGCTTTTCTTCCAAGGAGCAAGTGTCTTTAAATTTCAAGGCTGCAGCCACCATCTGCAGTGATTTTGAAGTTCCCCAAAATAAAGTCTCTGACTGTTTCCATTGTTTCCCCATCTATTTGCCATGAAGTGATGGGACCAGATGCCATGATCTTAGTTTTCTGAATGTTGAGTTTTAAGCCAACATTTTCATGCTCCTCTTTCACTTTCATCAAGAGGCTCTTTAATTCTTCTTCGATTTCTGCCATTAGCGTGGTGTCATCTTCATGTCTCATGTTATTGATAATTTTCCCAGCAATCTTGATTCTAACTTGTGCTTCATCTAGCCCAGCATTTCACATGATGTACTCTGCATATAACTTAAATAAACAGGGTGATAATATACAGCCTTGATGTACTCCTTTCCCAATTTGGACTCAGTACACATATTCCTCAACAAAGGACGTTCTTCAGGCTGAACAAAAATGATAGTAGAAGGAGACCTTGGCTCCTCAGAAAGGAATAAAAAGAGCATCAGATGTAACTAAGATGAAATGAAAGTGAAGTTGCTCAGTCATGACTGACTCTTTGTAACCCCATGGACTGCAGCCTACTATGCTCCTTTGTCCATGGGATTTTCCAGACAAGAGTACTGGAGTGGGGTGCCATTGTCTTCTCCAGGGCATCTCTTTGACCCAGGGATGGAACCCGGGTCTCCCGCACTGCAGGCAGACGCTTTACCTTCTGAGCCACCAGAGAAACCCAAGATGCGATGAAATTTGTTGAAAAACAGAAATTACCAAAAATGACCCAAGAAGAAAGAGAAAACTTGAATAGTTCTATATTAATTTTTTAAATTGAATTTGTAATTCAAAACAGTCCCCTAAAGAAAACTTCAAGCCTAAATGGCTTTGCAGATGAGCTCCACCAGACATTTAAGGAAAGCAGTAGGAAAAGTAGCTCCTCTTTCACTTTCATCAAGAGGCTCTTTAATTCTTCTTCGATTTCTGCCATTAGCGTGGTGTCATCTTCATGTCTCATGTTATTGATAATTTTCCCAGCAATCTTGATTCTAACTTGTGCTTCATCTAGCCCAGCATTTCACATGATGTACTCTGCATATAACTTAAATAAACAGGGTGATAATATACAGCCTTGATGTACTCCTTTCCCAATCTGGACTCAGTACACATATTCCTCAACAAAGGACGTTCTTCAGGCTGAACAAAAATGATAGTAGAAGGAGACCTTGGCTCCTCAGAAAGGAATAAAAAGAGCATCAGATGTAACTAAGATGAAATGAAAGTGAAGTTGCTCAGTCATGACTGACTCTTTGTAACCCCATGGACTGCAGCCTACTATGCTCCTTTGTCCATGGGATTTTCCAGACAAGAGTACTGGAGTGGGGTGCCATTGTCTTCTCCAGGGCATCTCTTTGACCCAGGGATGGAACCCGGGTCTCCCGCACTGCAGGCAGACGCTTTACCTTCTGAGCCACCAGAGAAACCCAAGATGCGATGAAATTTGTTGAAAAACAGAAATTACCAAAAATGACCCAAGAAGAAAGAGAAAACTTGAATAGTTCTATATTAATTTTTTAAATTGAATTTGTAATTCAAAACAGTCCCCTAAAGAAAACTTCAAGCCTAAATGGCTTTGCAGATGAGCTCCACCAGACATTTAAGGAAAGCAGTAGGAAAAGTGGTGGCGGTAACAGTGCCGGCGGCAGCAGCTGTAAAGCCAGGCAGAGCGCAGGCGAGAAGGAAACGGGCCCCAACACATTTCCCAGGCCGGTGCTGCCCTCTCAAAGCGCATTCATAAGAAAAGACAGCTTGAGACAAACCATCATTCATGAACAAAAGATACCGAAAAAACCTTGACAAATTTTAGCAAATAAAACTGAACAGTATATAAATGGGATAATCTATCAGGGCCAAGTGGGGTTTAATCCCAGGATGCAAAATTGGCTTAGCATCTGAAAATCAATCCATGTAATTCACAATATTAACGGAATAATGGAGAAGTACATGATCATCAGAATAGATGCAGGAAAACATTTGACAAAAATCAACACACACAGTTTTAGAAATTCAGCAAAACAGGAATAGAAAGGAAATCCCTTAACCTAATAAGGGCATCTACAAGAAACCCATGGCTAACATCACTACAGTTTAAGATGGAATGGTTTCTGCCTAACATCCGGAACAAGGCAACGGTGTCTAATCCCACCACTTCTGCTCAGCATTGCACTTCATGTCCTTATTGTCGTACTTAATGTCCTACCTAGTAATACATGGCAAGAAAACAAAAAGGCATACAGATTGCAAAGGAATGCAAGCTAGCCTTTACTTAGAGGCACGATGACTGTCTACTTAGAAAATACCAAGGAAACCACAATAAAAGTATTAGAAAAAATTAATCAGTGAATTTAGTAAGGTCACAGTATTGCAAGTCAATAACCAAAAAAATCAATTGTATTTGTTAGTATTAGCCATGAATAGTGAGAAAATGAATAAATTTTAAATTCATTTACATTAGCATCAAAATATAAAAATATTTAGGAATACATATAACATAATATGTGCAATATCTGAGCATTGTGAACAACAAAATCTTGCCTAAGGAAATTAAAGACCTAAATAAACAGAAAGATGTACCATGCTCATGGAATGGAAAACTGAATCTTATTAAAGTGAAAAGAATCTTCCCGATGTACTCAGAAAGGTGGCACATCTCCCCAGTGTGCTTATAAAATCTTAGCAAAGTTGCTTTCTTTCTTAAAAAAGAAATACTGACAAGGCGAATGAATATATAGGAAGGCAAACCACCTTGAAGAGTCAAACAATTCTGAAAGAAAAGGACAAGTGTAGAGGGGCCACACAACTTTATTTTAAGACTTGACTATTTAGCTGCAGTAATCAGGACAACAGGGCGGCACTGTTTCAAGATGTATTCTTAAACTTCTGGAAGAGGACAGAGTCCAGAAACATACTGACCTGTATGTGGTCAATTAATTTTTGACAAAGGTGCAAAGTAATTCATTAGGGAAATGATCGCCTTTTCAACAAATGAATATCTGTGCAGGAACAGAATGAACCTTGACCTCACGTCATACACAAAAATTAACTAGAAATGGACCTAAATATAGGAGCTAAAGTTACTAAACTTCTAGAAGAAAAGATAAGGCAAGATAAAATCCTTGTGCTATTGGGTTAGGCAAAGATTTCTGAAAATGAACTCCCCAAAAATTACCCATAAAAATTTTAATGGATAAAATGTACTTCATCAAAACAAAAATACTTCTGTGCTTCAAAAGACCAAGTTAAGCAAATGAAAAAGCAAGCCATACTGAATGAAAATATTTGAAAAATATGTATGTGACAAAGAGCTAATATCCAGAGAACATGAAGAACAGCACAAGTGGTAAAGAACGTACCTGCCAGTGCAGGAGACAGCGGGGCAGCTGAACATGCACGGGTCGATAGCAGGAAAAGAAAAGCGACAAACGATCCGTACATCCACGTAACCAAAGAAGAGGTACAGATGGCCAACAATCACACGAAGAGAGTCTCAAAGTCATTAGTCATCAGAAAAAATGAGAGTTAAAAATAGAAATAGCTCTACACACACTAGAATGGCTGAAATTAGGAAGACCGGCAAGCTTCGGTGGGGAAGCGAAGCATCTGGCTTTCTTACAGAGTGCTGGTGAACTACAAACTGAAACAGTGACTTTGGAAAGTGGTTTGACAGGGGGACTGTAGCCTGCCAGGCTCTTCAGCCCATGGGATTTCCCAGGCAAAAAAAACTGGAGTGGATTGCCATTTCCTTCTCTTGAGGATCTTCACCCAGGGTTCGAACCTGAGTCTCCTGTATTGGTAGGCAGATTCTTCATCACTGAGCTACCCAGAAAGCCCACACTCGTCATACAACCCAGCAATTTTACTATGAAGTATTTTACCCGAGAGAAATAAAACCATATCCACACAAAATGAGACCTGTATGTGAGTATTCATAGCAATGCTTTTTACAACATCCCCAAACTGAGAACAATCCAGATGTCTGTCAGCCGCTGAGTAGGTGAACAAACTGGGGAATATCTATGGGATATTTCCCAACAAATTGGGAAGCACTATGGGATACTACTCAGCAATAACAATTAGTGGAACATTTAGCTGTGCGGCAACGTGGGTGAATCTTAAAACTTGGGAAGTGAAAGAAAAAGTAGTCAAACACAAAAGACCACGTGTCCCATTTGTGAGAATGCCGAAAAATAGCCAAACTACAGTGACGGTGGCAGAGAGCAGACCAGCGGTCCTGGGGCTGAGAGGTCAGAGGAGGGACTGCTGTCAAAGTGCAGGAGCACACCACAGGGTGATGGAAGCGTCTCATACGTTTAACAAGGGAGTGGCTACTAAATACACACAGTTGCCCAAACCCATTAAACTATGTGTGTTAGTCACTCAGACGTGTCCAACTCCTTGTGTCCCCATGGACTGTAGCCCGCCAGGCTTCTCTGTCCATGGGATTCCCCAGGCAAAAATACTGGAGTGCATTGCCAGTCCCTTCTCCACGGGATCTCCCCAACCCAGGGACCGAACCCAGGTCCCCACACTGCAGGCAGGTTCTTAACCGTATGAGCCACCAGGGAGGCCCATCAAACTATACACTTGAGAAAGAACTTTATATGACTTGTACCGGGACCAAAATATCTTTAAAACACAGGAAATGGTCAAAGGACCTGAGCAAACCGTTGTTCATGAAGGAAGTTACTGTTAAATGTGAAAAACGTGCAAACTCAACAGCAAGCAAGGTCATATCAATCAAAATAGCAACAAGGCACTGTCCTTTCACCTGTCAAATCAGCAAGTATTTAAAGACAGCAATGTTAAATGCTGGCGAAAAGCACTCTCATGAACCTCACTCCTGAGAATAAATCAACATTTTTCTGAAGGGCATCTTAGCAAAATGGAATGTGAACCTCGGAAGCATTCGAACCCTTTGACTTAAGGGCTGATAAAACATTAGGCAGCTGTTAAAAATTAATTTCAAAGGTTTTTTTTTAACAACATAAAAAAATCCTCCTGATGTAATATGCTGTAAGAAAACAGAACATAATTTATTTCTCATATGGCATCAACTATGTTAAACATGTATGGAGCATGTGTACATGCACACACATAAAAATTCTGGAAGGAAATATAGACCAAAATATTAATAGTGGCCATCTCTGGCCATTACAATTACAGGTAATTTTTTTTATCGTTTTTTCTATTTTCTAGTTTGAGCCTGTACAGTTTTTATAATCAACATGAATAAACATAATTTTCAAAAAATAGAGCCAGCAGATAATTTTGCTAACCACACGAGTAACCATTATTAACCAAAGTCACAAAGGTGGATATTGCTGGGTTTTTTAATTCTTAAAAATGTCTCCGGGGACTTCCCTGGCAGTTTAGTGCTTGCTAGTTAACCTTCCAGTGCAGGGGGTACTGGGTTGGCTTCCCGGTCAGGCAGCTAAGATCCTGCATGCCTCAGGGCCAGAAAACCAAAACTAAAACAGCAGCAACATTGAAACAAATTCAACAAGCCTTTAAAAATGCCCCAGGGGCTCCTCTGATTTCCTTAGGCCCCTGTCCCTCTGGATTCTGAGGCTGGCAGCCCAGTGTTACTCCCAATCTTTCTTTCCCATCCCAGGAAGCCAGGTGGGGGTCTTAGAGTAGCATGGGACTCCATCTCTGGGTTAGTGAGCAGAAACATAAATTTGTTTGCACATTCAGGATGAACAGATAGTGGCTCCAGACTAATGGTAATCTCTGAAAAACCAAAGCGCCAGCATGGTGTGTGCGTCAGAGGCTTATGGAGGTGGCAGAGGGAGCGGACTCAATGGACATGAGTTTGAGCAAACTCTGGGAGCCAGTGGACAGGGAAGCCTGGCGTACTGCAGTCCAGGGGTCGCAAAGAGTTGGACACAGCTGAACAAATGAACCCCGACGAGATGGAGCTCAAGTCCACTTTACAGTGGCTCCAGTGAAAGCATCGACTCATCCCGTGGTTGCTCCTCCAGGTTCAGAAAATATAGCTGGAGTAAGTATTCTTAGTCACTGCAGAATCCTCACATCGGCTTTGCTCTCCGTGGAATAAGGGCTGCGATGGTAGGAAAGGCCAAGGAGGAGACCCCGCCCTTCATAAGAGAGTGAGCAAAAAGTAATGCCACTTCTGTGCGGTAAGTGTAGACACTGCCACTGGCAACGTGTAGAGATGAGGGGTGGGAAAAGGATTGATTTCCACAACCTTCTCATTGAAATCCCCTGGCCACCCATGCAAACGCTACTGATACTCGGGTACTAGAAACTGACCAGATTATTGCAAATGTAATCAGGTGATGATGGCATTCACGTGTGCAAATCCACAGAGTCCCTGGCATCTAGAGTATAGCTATGGATATTTCACACTCACATCCTAGACTTCATGTGGGGACTTTGAGCAGCTCCTGCCTGGGGACACAGGCTTTCATCTCTACAAAGGACCAGGGCTTTCATCCCTCCAAGGCTGCTGAGGCTGAGAATGGCCAGCACTGGACATGTCCGTCCAGAGTCACTCTCTGCCCTCCTCCCCTCTGCACAGCATCCTGGTGACCTGCTCCAACCGGCCCCTCGTGCCTCTGGCTCTCAGATGGGCTGGCCAGTGGGAGGCGGCGGCAGGAGACTGGATGGCAAGAGGAGAGAGCAGGCTGGCTACCACCCAGCCCCTCCCCGCTGGGCTGAGCGTGGCTCTGGCCACAGTCCTGCTGAAGGCCTTATCTGCTCTTGGGTGGCTCCCTCCTTCAGCCACCCTTCTTGCTCCTCTCACTAACTCCTTCCTCTCTTGCCCCTTCAGACCTAGGAGAGAGAAATGCTTTCCCTTCTACTGACTGCACATTTCGTCCTGCCCTCACCAGGGTAAATTTCCTCCGGTAAACTTCTATGCCATCTGTTTTCTGCCTGGACCCTGCCCAGTGCACTTTCAGATGAAAAAGCCCACAGTCGAAGATAGAGCGGCTCCCTCACACCAAAATCTCCCGGTGTTGCCCGCTGTGAGTCACACCGTCCCCCATCCCCGACCTAGCAATTACCATCTCTCCTCCATTCCCACTGCTTTGCCTTTCTTAGAATGTCACACAAATAGATGAAATCCTAGACATGTGGGTTAAAAAAGGTTTGGTCAATAACTGAAAATATATCCCAGGGTATTGCTTCTACACTTCATATAATTTGGGCTAAATGGCTTGTTTTTTGTTTGCTTAGCTCTGCCAGGCTACTAATGTTCCCAGCATGGATGGGAAATTTCTCACCGGGAGATGCTTCTGAGTGGGGACCTGTTCACATGATGGATGGATGAAGCCCAGGCTCTGGTGAACGTGCAAGTCACAGCATTTATTCCATCCTCTCAACTCTCCCGCAAACCTCATTCTTCATATTTAAACACTGGTTTTGTTTTTAATAGATCTATTTTATATAAAAGGTTAGGCGACAATGAAAAGCACAGCATGTTAGTAATAAAGGTCAAGATATCAGTTCAATTAAAGCCTACCCATTACAATAAAATATATATATGGAAAATAGCTTTTAACGTCCCTAACATATTATTTGGATCAAGATTTTATGTCTCATTACCAGGCTGTTAAGAGTTTTTAATTTAGGTCCTAGATCTGGAGTATTTTTTAAAAATAAACTAAAAAAAAAAAGCCTATTTTTTTCTTTCCATTCTTAAATGTTATAGGAGAATAATTTCTGAAATCATTTTGTAGTGCATGAGAGTTTAGATTTTAACTTCCTCCTTTATTCTTTTCTGTATTGTTTGCCTTAAAAAAGGGATGAGTTTTAAAACTTTATCTCTCAATTTCAAGTGCAGTAAAAATGGGTTTGTGTGTACACATTTACATGAATTTATCACACGTGTAGATTCACAGAACCACTGCCCCACACAGAACCCAGGACTGCCTCATCCTCCACAGCCTCCCTGCTGCTGGCCCTCTGCAGTCAGGCCCTTCTCCACCCTTCATGCTGGAGTGATGAGGGTCTCCTCTCGCCCACCATCTCATAACTAGACTCCTACGGTAGAAACCTTAGAGAATGGGTTCTTTCAAGCAGCACGTCTCTGAGAGTCATCCATGTGTAGGTATCAACAGTGCTTTCCTTCTTGTTGCTGAGAAATAGTCTATTGTGTAGATGTAAACAGCTTGCTGATCCAGTCACCTGCTGAGGACCTTGGGCTGGTTCCAGTTTGGGGTGATTATAAACAGAGTTGTCAACAGTCATGCACAGGTTTCTTAATGAACCCTTAAATCATTGTTTAAACACAAAAGTCATACAGAATATGTCCAGTGCAATCATGGGCACATCCTGGTATGTTAACAAAAAGACTAAGCCTAAATTTAGAAGACGACTCATGGCTTCTTGTGATGCTCAGAATACAAACATCGAGAGGAATTAAAGAGTTCCCTCTAGCAACACCAGGTGTCCCAACCACCTTCTGGGGCCCTGAGAGGAGAGCACGGGAAAGCAGAGGTCAGCACCCCCACAGGGGCCACCCCAGTGCCACCTGCCGGGAACACTAGTCCCCTCTCTCATTCACTCTTCGGGGGCCACTGCTTTCACGGCAGAAGCAGATTCTCCCTTCTTAGCTTAGACGGTGACGTAATCGGGGTAAGTCCTGCAACAGTCACGATGTAAACTCAAGAAACAGATGAGAAACAAAGAACTGTGACAGTGCAGGCACCTCCGCGTGCTCTCCCAAGGTTTAACAGAAAACATGAGGGCTGCCGGATGGCCAGCTGCAGACAGAACCCTGGACAGAAATGTCCCGGCACAAGAGAAATCTATAGACGGGAGGGCCAGAATACAGAAACACACATTAAACCAAATTATGGATAGCATTAATGGCACAATGTGGACATTAAAAACAACGGGAGGGAAAGGATTACATAAAAAGTGGTGGTGTAAATACATTATCTGTTTGGAAAAAAATATTTTAGTTGGGACACCCACCTTATTTCAGGAGAGACTGAAGTGTTTTGTGTTCAAAGAAATGGAAAAAAAAGCAGGGTAGAAAAGAGTTTTTATCAAGCCTAGATAAGAATGATAACTGGCAGAAGCAACAGAAGACGTTGCAAAGGACAAAGATTAGTGCATCTGATGATATTAGAATGTAAACGTCTAAACAATGAGGAGTCATAATGAAAGGGAAATAGCAAGCTGGGAGAAACAGCTGCAGCACCCATGACAGAAAAGGGTTCTCTGTGAATAATGAAATAATTATAAAAAATTATTACTCAAAAAGGTGATGAAAATGACTTGAAAAACCATCCGTGGGGCCATTGACCAATTAGGACCTGAAGGGCATTCTGGGCTCATGGAACATCCAACCTCAACAATCCCTCCAAGAGACATAAACTAAAGCCATAAGGGGGTCACCGTTCTACACCTCTTAGGTCATCAATATTCTAACACAGTGTTAATGTTAGCCCTGGAAAGAATATGGAGCCGGAGCCCTCACACCGCGCTGGCAGCAATGTAAGTCGCTGCTGTCTTCCAAGAAAACAATTCTTGGCAATTCTTATAAAATTTGGGAAAGCATTCACACGGCTGGTGAATGAGACTTATAGAAATACATTCTGAGGAAAGAAGGTGCCGGCAGAGGAGGAAGCCGTGTGCCTGCAAAGATGGGGTCTCTAGGTGGAATCCCCCCACAAAGCCTGTCTGCGACCCCTTTGCTTACCACAAGCCCCAGTCCCTGCCGGCCCTGCCTGCCTGCGCCGCAGGTCTCCGCCCTCTTGCTCTCTTGTCAGCTTGGCTCCAGGCACTGGCTTCTGCGAGCCCCCAGAACAGGGCTCCTGGGGCAGCCCCGCAACAGGGCCTTGGCCCCTCCCAGGAGGCTCTGCCCCGGGCTGCTCTCCCTGACCTCACTCGTTCAGAGAGGCCCCTCCAGGCCAGCCACCCTAGAATGGTCTGAGTTCCCGTTATTCTCCATTATGTCCTTGCCAACCTCTCCACTGCCTTCATATACTTCGCTCAGTCGTGTCCGACTCTGCAACCCCATGAACTGCACAGTCCATGGGATTCTTCAGGCCAGAATGCTGGAATGGGAAGCCCTTCCCTTCTCCAGGGGATCTTCCTAACACAGGGATCGAACCCAGGTCTCCCGCACTGTGGGAGGATTCTTTACCAGCTGAGCCAGCAGGGAAACCCAAGAACTCTGGAGTGGGTAGCCTATCCCTTCTCCAGGGGATCTTCCCAACCCGGGAATCAAACTCCTGCATTGCTGGCAGATTCTCGACCAGCTGAGCTCTCAGCGGAGCCCTAGCGCCTTCATTGCACTGCACATTTTATTCCATTCCGTGTTTGTTGACATCAGTCTCCCCGCCAGCAGGTTAAGCTCTTCGAGGACAGGGACCGCGCCTTTCTTAGTCCCCAGAGAGTTCCTAGGCAAGTGCTCAGGAATTGCTTGGTGACTGACTGATTAAACAAAAAATGCACGCAGAACTAAAAGGCACCAAAAGACTTAAGTGGCGGGACACACAGGGCACCGAGAAGGGAAGAAGTGCGTGGTCTAGATCTGCACTACTTTGTCCTTCTCTGTCTCTTATGCCTCTCCCTTCCAGGCAACCCCGAGGGGCCTGCCAATGATTCAGAGTTTCACAGGACAAGCTTCCATCAGCCTCAACCCTACATCCCCGGAGAAAAGGATTTCTAGTTACCTGGACAGAAAGGCGGGTAAACCAAAGACAGTATTCCTCACCCAGAGGTCGGTCTATATGTACCACTTCCAACTGAAAGGAAACAGGGGTCCTGGGAGAAACGGCTGACTCCAGGTGTGGGCAAGAGATGTCCCAGAAGGGCCTGGGGCATTCCGTGACACCAAGGAGTGCTACCCAAGAACTTACGAGGGTAACCCAGCAGGCCTCAGAGCCAACACGAAAAGGCTCCCCAGCCAAGACAGGGCAAGCTATCGAGGGGAATAATAACTCTAAAAAATTGAAACACACCAAATATGTCAACACTCATGAGTTCATAATCATGTATTTTTTTTTTAAGAAAAATCACTCATTGCTCACTTCTAGAGGATGCTGGGAACACAATTCATTATTTTGGAAAGCAGTAAGCAAAGGGAAAGCAGCAAGGAGCTGCTGCCTCTCTTACACTGCGTCTCACGGTCGCCATACGGTGGGAGAGGAGAATCTCTCATTACAGAAGCACTCCAGGTGAGAAGAGGAGAAAGGAGACACACAGAGTGTCCCCCCTTCACAATCCCCAGGGATCCGATGAGCACAGGTATGATCAGCACAGCTGCTGACATCACAAGAAGAGAGATGAGCAGCACACGCACGCTTGCTACCACCTGTGAAGCATTCTCGCCCCCAGAATTGAACTTGGATCTGGGTATCTATCAATTCAGGGGCAGGGGGTGGGGGGAGGGAGACAGGAGAGCAGGTTACACGCTACTGTGGGTTGCAATCAGTCAGGTTCAGACTCTAAGAAACTCCATATAACAAACAGTCCAGACCTTTTCTATGAGTGCATCTTAAGGAGGAAAAAAATAAACAAATGGATTGAAAACGAATTGTGGCAGATCACGATGTGCAGATTAAATTCGTTATGAAAGAAAATGGGAGACAATCAATTAAATCTGAATCCTGATGGGATGTTTATTAATATTATTGATAATTCTATTAAGTGTGAAACAGTATTTGCACCATGTTTTTTACAAGAGTTCTTATCAAGAGACATAGTGAGATCTTTTCAATGAAATATGATGTCTGGTATTTGCTTCAGAAATATCTGAGGTAGAGGAGAGGTGGGGCAGGGTAGGGATGAAATGCTTGGCCAGGAGTGGAATGTTTGAGACGGGTGGTGGGCGCATTCGCGGGCTCATTCGTGGGCGCATTCACTTTTGCATGTGTTTGAAATTTTCAGTGGCAAAAAAAGTCTAAAACATTAATAAAATATAAATGAAGCTGTTCCTTATTCTCACGATTGACGTCTGGGGGGAAAAATGTCAAGGAAACAATGGGATTCTTACCTTTTCATTAACTGGATGAAAATTCTTCTTGGTAATCGGTATACAAAGGTGTCGAGGACAATCTTTAGGTAATTCAAAGACACATGTCCACTTGTGCAGGGGTCCCCTGCACTCAGGGCCTTTTCAACCTTTTCATAGCACTTGGCAAGCTGCGGTGAATTAAAATGAGAGTGCGGCATTCACAGAAATCAGTGGCGCAGAGCCATCCAACCACTTTATTTTCACCAAAACCTCTTCACATTTTCCTTCCCAAAACTGATCAAAAAGGTTACTATGGCATGTACTGAACTTCAAATGTTTAATTGATGAGCTTACTACAAAACAGTATCCCCAGCCACAGCTACTCAACTGACAAGGCAGACAAGTTTCTTGGGGAAAAACAGCACATATAATAGCTCTAACTCAAATTTCAGTGCTAAAAATACTTGGTGGATCTGCCAGTTTGATACATCTTTCTTAATATACTTGCAAGCTATCCTTACTGTGAGCCCATGCTAAGCTGCTCCTGATTAAGTCAGGTCAATCAAACAAAAAGCTGGTAGCATCTTATTAAAAATAGAAGTTGCTTTTACTGTAAGGGAAATCGTTAATATAAGAATTTCATAAACCTTGTACACATTGGACATTTCTTTAATTATCCTTTTTTTTTTCATGGGGAATTACAAAGAATCAGGGTGAATGAGCTTTGCTTATGGGACTTCTAAAATGCAGTAAAGTAGGTTAACCACTGATTTTTATATGACTCATAAAAATGCTGTGAAGATTGGTTTTATTTCCAAAGGTTTTCCTGCTGTTTATTATTGAGTAATAACAATATTCTTCAATATTTCCAACCCTCTCCACTTTGTATGAATTCACTTTTTCCTGCTAACTGTGATAAGAAGATAAACAAAAGAACCATCAACTTAGTGTAGAAGGTGATGTTTTTAAAAGCTGTATTTCTCGATCCCTAGTCTGGGAATTAAGATCCCCACATGCCATGTGGCATGGCCGAAAAACAAAATTTTTTTTAAAGCTGCTGGAACATGGAAACATACATACAAGGGTCTCTATCCACTAAACGAAGAAGAAGCACATTCATTAAGACTTCCTCAGGGTGCACAGGAATATCAGAAATCTAAGGGGGAAATCTTTAAAAGAATCTAGAGACTCCCAGGGCCTAAGCTCCTTAGAGTTGGATAAAATTAACCAAAAATGTGGTTAAATGTACCCTTCTCTCTCTCAGGGAGAGGGGGCTGCCTGGGAGAAAACTTGTGGAGAGAAACCAAAGCCATATGTAGAGTCTGGTCTCGGTATATTTATTGGATTAATGAAATCCGATTTTGTTATCTTAATGACATTCAGTTTCCAATATGGTTTTTTCCTAGGAAAGTGTTTCGACAAAATCAAAAGCACTTAGGGGAAAAAAGCCTAAGAATGAAACATAAGTCTTGTCTTTGCAACATGTTGAACTTTTTTTGGAATTTTCATCGCTACTGTTCATAACGAAACAAAAGGAAAAATGCAAGCAATTCAGCAAAGTATAAACAAGGCCATAAAGATACCTGGAAGTCTCACAACCCACAGGTTTTCATATGGTATTCCAAAGACTCCAACATGATCACATAAGAGTATATTACAGTTTTACAACAATGGGACCATACCACACTTTCAGTTTTAATTTTTTTTTTTTTCATTTAACAACATGTCATGAAAGTTCTCCCATAAGAACTAGTGTGTATCTGCACTATACTTCGAAACAACACAAGGCAACCATCACACCATCACAGTATCGACAGACCACAAAAGGTACACTTATTTTGGTTTTTCACAAGTGTTGTTTTTTTTTTAATAAGTGTTTCCCTGGTCCCCAATTGAAATGAGATGCCTCATTACTCTCTCTCATGACACCCTGTCCTTTTTAGTCATACCACCCCAGGAAAATGCGATTTATAAATGTGTATTTGCTTAACATCTCTCTTCCTGATATATGGTCATGCAATCTCCATGAAAGCCAAGGTTGTGCCTGTTTTGTTCACTAATAACGATCTAAAATGAATCACAATTTGGCAAGTGGTAGGCACTCAACAGGAGGTTCCCGGGTGGTGCTGGTGGTAATGATCATGCAGGAGAGGAGATGTAAGAAATGCCAGTTTGACCCCTAGGTGGGGAAGATCTCCTGGAGGAAGGCATGGCAACCCACTCCAGCATTCTTACCTGGAGAATCCCATGCACAGAGGAGCCTGGGGGGCTGCAGTCCAATGGGTTGCAAAGAGTCAGACATGACTAAAGCAACTTAGCAGGCACACATGCACACAGGCACTCAATAAATATTTGTTAAAAATGGATATAGTTTTACCAAAAATGTTCTGAAGAAAGGTTTTTAAATGTAAAAAGCTATTTGACACATTAGTAAAAAGAGAAATAAAATTAAGTTATTGCTGAAATGCCATTTAAATATCATCAGACTTATAAAAATGTAAGAAATTAATGACTTCAAGTGTTGGTGAGTACATGGGACAATAGGAATTCTCTTATGCTCCCAATGTGAGTGCAAATTGGTATTCTGAATTGGATACTGCCAGTGAAGGATGAGAATGTGTTCCCTACAACCTAGCAAGGAATGTCTGGGTATCATTCCCTCTGTACATACACACCAGAAATTTTTGCATATACACACCAGAAGATATGTAGGCAACCACTCACAGTGGCATCATTTGGATTAGCACAAAAACAGAAACCACCCGAATGTCCAAGCACAGGGACAATCTATAATCTGTGTATATGTAATGGAAAACTGTACAGCAGCAAAAATACGGCTATATCCATAATATGAGTGGATCTCAAGCTAAGTGCAAATGGGATGAAAATAGATGGTTTTGCAACTGTGCAAACACTCTACAGAAAAGAAACAAACGTCAAGCAGAAGACAACCCAATCTGTAAGAAACACATCAGCAAAACATATACATATATCACCAGCGAGGCTTTCATATGATAAAAAGGAGCTAAGTAAGAAGAAGAAAAGCTTGAAGATGCTAAAACAATGAAAAAAAAAGAAAACAAAAACATTACTAAGGAACTAATAACAAATTGAGAATAGCAAGAATAAAAGACAAAGCTGAAATTAAAATTAATGCTAAAGGAATGGCTTGGGAATTCCTTGGCAATCCAGTGCTTAGGGCTCAGCACTTTCACTGCCAGGGCCCTGAGTTCAGCCTCTGGTTGGGGGACCAAGATCTCCAAAAAAAGCAGGAATGGCTTGACAGAATCTCAGTGAAAGCAGAGGAAAAATAAAGATGGTGGCATACTAAGAGAGGATGATTGTCATCAAGGATAGACAAAGATGGCCCAATGTAAGGATAAGTGGGGAGACCACTGAAGGAAAGAAAGAAATATGCAAGGAAGACAGGACGGGGTAGGAAGGATGGAGGGAGGAGGTATTCGTGACATGACACAGGGAAATTTTTCCTGGAATGAGGAAGTGAATCTTCATTCATCAAAAGAATATACTGTGTTCCAGGAAACCGACAAAATGTTCCATGCCAAGACAGCTTAGTTTTGCTTTTTCATTTCAAGGATCAAGAAAAAATACTTTCGACATCATGGTAGAAAAAAAAAAATTATCTGCAAGAAGGGAAAAAAAAAATCCGTTGACCTCAGGGTTCTTCTCTAGAACACCCAGTGCCAGAAGACATTGTAGAAAAACAACATTTTGAGTAAAAGAAAGAATGGTGGAAGAATTATATCCAGCCAAGTTGTTGTTCAAGTAAAAAAAGAGAGAGACAGTATGAAAAAAAAAAAAAAAACCAAAGGGAATAAAGCACCCATGAGCCTTTCTTGAGGGAATTACTTGACGATGAAATCCAGTCAACCGAAGAATAAATCAAAATAAAGTACTCTGAAAGGGATAGGCAAGGGGAGCGCTGCAGTAGAGCAATACGTCCTGAATTCATGCAAATACAAAATGAGGGCGAAACAACTGGGGCAATTATGGTAACAGGACGGAATGTGAATATTATCAACTCTAAGGACAAAATACAAACAGCAACAAATTGTGAGATGAGAGGGAGGGTGGAAGAAACACAGAAGTGCCAGTCTTGAGGAGTTTCACAGCAGAGCCAGCCCTTACTGTCTGTAATTGAGACATCCTTCAAAACACCGTCATTTCTCCAACTCTTCATGGTTTTCTTAATCTTTTTTCTTGTCTCAAAGTCCCTCTTGGGACCGAATATTTCTTGTGGCAAAGAAATATCCAAAGTCCAGAAATATCCTTGGCTTCACTTGAGGACTGCATCATGAAGAGGACCTGGGCCCGAGAGTCTCTGGCAGAGTAACCTGGGCAGGTTGTTAAACCTCCTCAAGCTTCAGTCTCCTCAGCTTGAAACCAGGATGATAACGGTACCTAGCTTCTCGAGTTGCCATGATGCCTGAAAGCCTGAGGGATGCTCATAACACTGCCGGGCACAGAAGCAGCCCCATTTTTTGTTGCTGTTCAGTTGCTCAGTCATGTCCAACTCTTTGCAGCCCCAGGGACTGCAGCATGCCAGATATCACTGTCTCCCAGAGTTTGCTCAAACTCATGTCCATTAAGTCAGTGATGCTACCCAACCATCTCATCCTCGGTCACCTCCTTCTCCTGCCTTCAAGCTGTCCCAGAATCAGGATCTTTTCCAATGAGTCAGCTCTTTTCATCAGATAGCCACAAGTATTGGAGCTTCAGCTTCAACATCAGTCCTTCTGATGAACAGTCAGGGTTGATTTCCTTTAGAAATCAACTGATTTGATCTCTTTGCTGTTTAGGGGACTCTAAGAGTCTTCTCAAGCATCACAATTTGAAAGCATCAGTTCTTCAGAGCTCAGCCTTCTTTATGGTCCAACTCTCACAACCATACATGACTATTGGAAAAATCACTGCTTTGACCAGATGGACCTTATGTTGGCAAAGTGATGTCTCCACTTTTTAAAAATGCCGGCTAGCTTTGTCATAGCTTTCCTTTCAAGAAACAAGCATCTTTTAATTCCATGGCTGCAGTCACTGTCCACAGTGATTTTGGAGCCTCCAAAAAGAAAACCTGTCACTGTTTCCACTTTTTCCCCTTCTTCTTGCCATGAAGTGATGGACCGGATGCCATGATCTTAGTTTTTTGAATGCTGAGTTTTAAGCCAGTTTTTTCACTCTCCTCTTTCACCCTCATCAGGGGGCTCTTTAGTTCCTCTTCACTTTCTGCCATTAGAGTGGTATCACAGCCTTATTGTGGTGAAAGGGCTTACGTAACTCAATGAAGCTATGAGCCATGCCACAGAGGACCACCCAAAATGGACGGGTCACAGAGGAGAGTTCTGACAAAACATGGTCCACTAGAGGAGGGAATGGCAAACCACTCCAATATTCTTGCTGAGAAAACACCATGCTGCTGCTGCTGCTGCTAAGTCACTCCAGTCATGTCCGACTCTGTGCGACCCCACAGACAGCAGTCCACCAGGCTCCCCCGTCCCTGGGACTCTCCAGGCAAGAACACTGGAGTGAGTTGCCATTTCCTTCTCCAGTGCATGAAAGGAAAAGTGAAAGGGAAGTCACTCAGTCGTGTCCGACTCTTAGCAACGCTATGGACTGCAGCCTACTAGGCTCCTCCGTCCATGGAATTTTCCAGGCGAGAGTACTGGAGTGGGTTGCCATTGCCTTCTCTGAAAACCCCATGAGCGGTGATGATTTTTTTTTCACTTCTGGTAAACTCAAAGAAATTTAAATTAAATATTCTCTATTTGTAAAGAGGAGCATAATTCTCTTCTTATAAAATTATTTCTCTCTGTGTATCCACCCACCCACCCACTGATGCAGCCATCCTTCTATTAATATATAAAGACAGGCCTAGAATTATGTTCACCAAATGTTGCCTTCGATTATTTCTGGGTGGTGGATTTAATTTATTACTTTCTTCTTTATACTTTTCAGAATTGCTTACATCTTTTCGTAACGGTCATGTGTTTAGGAATGGCCATGTTTTCATGAAAACAATAAGTTCATTAACAACAACCAAGGAAAACAAGTTTTTACTAATCCACCAATGGAATATTCATGTGCCCCTTCCTCCAAGGCCCTTAATCTATATTGGCTTTTGTTAATTTTTTCTCATTGACAATTTTCTGCTGAAAATTTTAAATTAATAATTTATAAAAAGTTCTACATATGTTAGGAACAGTTATTATTTATCTGTCAGTTATGTGGCACATGCTTTGCCAAGTTTATCATTTGCTTATGCAAACTTTTGCTGTACAAATGCTTTTCCATTTTAAGACAAATTTATCAATCTTTGTCTTTAATGATTTGAGGGCTTTATTTCATGCTTAAATGTCTAAATTTCAAGCTTAAAAATTTTCACTCACATTTTTTATTTTTAAACTTAAATAGCTGGTGCATATAGAATTTATTTTGGTGTGGAGAGTGGAAGGTTTCAAGCTTTTCTCCCCAGATGGCTGTCTAGGGAATTATCTCAATAATAATTACTGAATATTCTCCTCCCTTGCCCCCATCACTCTACTGGAAGGCTGCACATTGTGTACTAAATTCATATGTCAAGATCAGTCCATTAACCAACTATTGTTTTAATTCACTTTGAATGTTCACTGCTGTACCACTGCCATACTGTCTTAATTATTATACCTTTACAAAATGTTATATACGTGACCGCATAAGCCCTCTACTGTAACTTTTCAGAACAACAAAAAATATATATGTGTGTGCATATATAAATATACACACCCAGATGTAGGGAGACCACGTGTTAACACTAAATCTTCCAGTCCGAGAACTAGAAAAGACCTCTTCATCTATTCAGGCTCTCCTTATTTTACTCAGCAAAGTTGTGTCATGTCTGTATACAGGTCTAAATTTTTCTTGTTAGATTTAGAGCGTGAGTGGCACCAAGGAGGTGCCTGAGAATCAGTCTCTCATCGAGGTCATTGTTATCCATGCATTTTTGTTTGCGGAGGTCTCAGTGTTCCAGGAGATGGAGGCGGGTTCCAAACACAGTTTAGAGACAATGTCTAGGCTAGTGGTTTTCCAGAGCTGTTCACTTTCTCGATTCACAGTTTAGATACCCCTGGCACTGGGAAAACAATCTTACCTCTAGGCAAAAGGCCATCTCAATTTCATCCAAGGAGTAGTTTTTCCAGATATTGTCAGACACAGCGGAACTGGGGGGTTCTTCTCTTTTGGAACTTTTGACTCGTTGATTCTCCCATAGGACCTCTATTAAAACAAAAGAACTTCAGTTTATGTAGACTGTCAAACATACATTCAAGTATTAAGTACTTCCTTTTCATCATCACCTGCATGTTAAAGATTAAGACTCAAGTAAAGCAAAACATAAACATTTATAATGAGTGCTATTAGAATTATTAGACATTTTAGGAAAAAATAAAATTAATCTACTTGCTATCTTATCTAGGGTAAATCTAGACAGAGCAAATGTATACCAAGTAGAATAATAAAACCAGAAAAGTAGTAGAAGAAATGAATATCATGTAATTGATACATAATCAATCACTGTGTGAGAAGTCCTTTCCAGAGCACGCATCAGAGCCAGAAATCATGTAAATAATGGAGAGCCCCGACAACATAAATATTTAATTTTGATTTGGTTAAAAAACACACAGGTGACAATGAAAGAAAAATGACTGGGAAAAACTATTGTTAATATATGTGAGAAATACAACTTAATTTCCACAATATATGAGTAGCTCTCATGAATCAGTAAGATAAATATAAATCCCCAATCACACAACAGACTAAGGTTTAAACATGTAATTGACATTTTTAAAAAGGACTTTTTTTTAACTTTTTTTAAAAATTTTTATTTATTTATTTTTTTAATTACAATACTGTATTTGTTTTGCCATACATTGACATGAATCAGCCACAGGTGAACACAATCTCCCAATGCCAAAGCCTCCTCCCACCTTCCATGCCACACCATCTACCTGAATCATCCTGTGCACCAGCCCCATGCATCCTGCATCCTGCATTGAACATAGACTGGCGCTTCGTTTCTTACAAGATAGTATACATGTTTCAATGCCATTCTCTCAAACCATCCCACCCTTTCCCTCTCCCCCAGAGTCCAAAAGTCTGTTCTATACCTCTGTGTCTCTTTTGTTGTCTCACATATAGGGTCTAAAAAGGACTTTTAAAAAGCCAAGCAAGGTATGAAAAACTGCTCAGACTCATTCATAATTTAAAAGGTCTAATTAACACCAGTTAATTTTTTCCTACTTGTCAAATAGGCAGGGATTAAGGCAAATGACAAAGAAAGAAATCAGTTTTGGCTTGTATGCAGAAAACCTGGTACTTGAATATTCTCAAATTCCCTTCTAGAACCTTGTACTAGAGGAAAAATAGGAGAGAGGCATGTGTGCAAGGCTATGTTCTATACTGTTTATAAGCAAGAGGAAAATGCAACAACTTAAATACCCACTAATGGAAGACTGGTTTATAAATTATGGTTCACAGATATTAAAAACAAAGGGCCTTTCTAAACCATGAATGCAAAAAATCTTCTTTAAAACTGTTTCATGATTGAAAGAAAATACAATTTATCATAATTTAATTTTCACTTTAACACTTATTTTGTGTATTTTCCTGTCATCCATCCATCCATCTATGCATCAGAAATAAGACCTGGGAGGATAATACACCAAGAGAACACAGCGGCAGGATTATAGGGACGTGGGAGTTTGTGTTTTTGTGCTTTCTGGCCTTTTTGCAACAAGCATGTATTACTTTTATAATAAAAGAGAATAAAATAAATCTAAGATATAGCCATTGTCTGTCTCAAAGTCGACTGCAGAGAATCACAAATGGTTTCCCAGATTTATTTCCTAAAATGTCTACAAATAAGCTCCACTCAAATTAAGCACACTTATAACTACTCAGCTGCAGTTAACAAACTGCTAGTCATCTGGAATTCCATTTTCTACCTCGCGCGCGCGCGCGCGCGCACACACACACAAACACAGAAAGAAATGGAAAAAGAGAAGAAAAGTAAAAGAAAGAAAAGGAAGTCTCCTCTAGTGGATCCCTGCGGCTACGCGATAAAACACAAAGCCAGCCCTTTAGAGCACAGTCTGGAGTTCTGTGGTTCCAGTGTGCCGAGTGCTTGAAACGTGGGCTCTCGGAACACGGAAACTGCAAGGGCTCGCTCACTGCGGGGTGGGGAGCCAGGCCGGCCTCACGCGGGGCGGTGGGTCTCCCCCAGCTTTCCGACCTCTTCCTGTGCTGGCTCCGCCCCGGGGGCTGCTGCTGCTCTAGGCGGGGCCCACACAGCAGGGCGCTCATCCATTTGCAGCAAGGCATAGCGGGTGGCTTCTCTGCAGGCGGGACAGCATGCGGGAGCGGGCTGGGCGGCTCTGATGCCACCGAAGGGGGCTGGCAGATTCAGCTGTGCCATACTCACTGGCTCCTCTCTCACTGCAGTCAGAGCAGCTTTCCCTCTTCTCTGCAGCTGAATAATGCCTGCCCCTCCTGATTCCCCCAAAATTTCCTGTGAAGGATTCTGGTTGATTTGAAATGGAATAGAGAGGAAATGCAAAACAACTTCAGTGGGCAGCTATGTACATCGGAGGTGCAGGGAAAGGGAACTCATGCCCCAGTGTCCTTTCCTCCTGTGCTCAAATGGATGGCATTTTTGATAAGCAAGATGACAATGGCTTATTAAGAACAAAAGCAGCAAATCCAGAAATATGAAAAATTAGTAGAAGATAAATATTGTTCTATGTACAGAAGTAGGTCACTGTAAATGCATGAACTGGAGATGCCTTTCTTACAGTGCTTAATAAAATAAGCAAAAGGAAAAAGGGTAAAAATCAGCAAAGCAAAAAAAACAAATTAAAAATAGTTTTATAACTATAAATATAACTTATATAGTTTGTATAAAATGTAAACTATAAATTTTCACTATGCATTTATACTGCCCCCTTCCAATTCTTCCCCCCAAAATTTACACTATGATAAACTGAGGCAAGAAGAAACTTAATATGGGCAGCCAGAAAGTTTTGCGTCCGGTCATGGTGGGTTGGCTCATCCTGAAGCAACCCTCTCAGGAGACAACAATGACAAACTTTGGCCAAAATATATACAAAAAACTCTCTGAAGGCATTGGAAAGCAAATGACACAAACTGGAGTCAACACTTGGAGAAATAAGAAAATAACTCGTTGAGTTTCTTGTTTCCTTGGCCTTTTGCTTGAGGGCAGGCCTTGGCTGGAACATTATGCTAAGTGGCTAGAGTTTGGCTATAAATCCAGGATCTTTCTGGTTTTAGGAATCAAAAAAAAGAATTCAGGACTATCACACTGGAAAGTAAAGAAGGAAAGCACAAAAATAAAGGAAAAGGGGACAGAAGAGAATTTCCAAAGCCTGTGAATAAAACCTGCCGAAATCTCTGGCTAACACCAGACACTATAGATGTGCAAAGCAGAAAACAAGACACCCAGCGAAGCCAGAAACAGCAGAACATAGATTTCACATGTTAACCCCCTCGGGGAAGACAGAGTTTAGTCTTCTACTAAGGGCAAAGAAATAGAGGAAAAGAACAGAATGGAGAAGACTAAAGATCTCTTCAGGAAAATTAGAGATACCAAGGGAACATTTCATGCAAAGATGGGCTCAATAAAGGACAGAAATGGTATGGACCTAACAGAAGCAGAAGATATTAAGAAGTCGCAAGAATACACAGAAGAACTGTACAAAAAAAGATCATCACGACACAGATAATCACGATGGTGTACTCACTTATCTAGAGCCAGATATCCTGGAATGTGAAGTCAAGTGGGCCTTAGGAAGTATCACTATGAACAAAGCTAGTGGAGGTGATGGAATTCCAGTGGAGCTATTTCAAATCCTGAAAGATGATGCTGTGAAAGTGCTGCACTCAATATGCCAGCAAATTTGGAAAACTCAGCAGCGGCCAGGGGACTGGAAAAGGTCAGTTTTCATTCCAATCCCAAAGAAAGGCAATGCCAAAAAAGGCTCAAACTACTGCACAATTGCACTCATCTCACATGCTAGTAAAGTAATGCTCAAAATTCTCCAAGCCAGGCTTCAGCAATTTGTGAACCGTGAACTTCCTGATGTTCAAGCTGGTTTTAGAAAAGGCAGAAGAACCAGAGATCAAATTGCCAACATCCGCTGGATCATGGAAAAAGCAAGAGAGTTCCAGAAAAACATCTATTTCTGCTTTCTTGACTATGCCAAAGCCTTTGACTGTGTGGATCACAATAAACTATGGAAAATTCTGAAAGAGATGGTAATACCAGGCCACCTGACCTGCCTCTTGAGAAACTTATACGCAGGTCAGGAAGCAACAGTTAGAACTGGACATGGAACAATAGACTGGTTCCAAATAGGACAAGGAGTACGTCAAGGCTGTATATTGTCACCCTGCTTATGTAACTTACATGCAGAGTACATCATGAGAAACACTGGACTGGAAGAAACACAAGCTGGAATCAAGATTGCC
>SJYG01000009.1:6711611-6732588 GCA_006410535.1 Litocranius walleri
TACTGTACTTTGTTATAAATCACTGTGTCCTTGCTATGCAAAACTGTACTAAATAGATTGTAAAGGGAACATTGGTGAAGAATTTTCATTTGTTGGACTGATGTTTGCTGCTAAGTCTTCATATTCCCTACTCTTATAATGAATATAACTAGCATATAGGAGAAATAAGTATTAACCTTTAAGCATATAAGAGAAATAAGTATTAACCTTTAAGACTAATCATGTTAAACCTTAGGTTAAGTAAATTCCTTTCTTGATTGTAACTCACTACAACCTCACCCTATAGGAATGCAACTTTATTTGGAGGGTGGTGCCTGAAAAAATCACTCCTGGAAAAATAAGCTTTCTGGTTAACTGACCAGTATCAGAAAAGGCCATAAAATGTCAGCGGACCTCATGGTCAGAAGATGTTGTAAAAACTCATAAGACCTTTGTATAACTTTATATGAAACACCTGATTGTGACAAGGGTCAGGTCTGCTGACCCCCGCATGACTCTGTATTCATCCCTATGTGTAACAAAAGGTATATAAACAAACCTGAAAAATAAAGAAATCGGATCAGTTCCGGAAAGACTGATTCCCTCATGTCGTTCTTCTCTGCTCCTCAATTTTGGGGCTGAATTCCCATCTGGAGCGTGGGTGCCCGCCATACAGATGGTGCAAATTCCTTGTCTGGAATTTTATTGGTACCCCATGTAAGCCAAGATATTCAGCCCCTTTCTCTCTCTCTCTTACTATTTTCTGGCCGAATTCCCATCTGGTGCATAGGACCCACCAAGCCTACTAATTCTGCCTGGGCTTCTAAGATCGGACTGGGGGGGGGGGGTCTCAGTGCCTCCTCCCCTTCGGGAGAACGGGAAGACGCCTGCGGCCTTCGTAGGTGGTGATTGGTACCCTGTGTTAACCAAGTTATTTGGCCTCTTTTCCTTTGCTAAATTCCTAGTCTCTTTCTATCTGTAATTAAATAAGTTTTTCCTAGGCCGCCTACTCCGTCTCCACCTTCGAATCACCCTGGATCCACCGGGGCTGGTCCCCGGTAGACAGGGAGTCCTGGCGTGCTGTGATCCATGGGGTCACAGAGAGTCGGACACGACTGAGCAACTGAACTGAACTGAAGGTAAATTGGTTACCAAAACAAAAACTTAAGTTCTTCAGAGGAACATAATAGAATTCATAATCTCTACAAGGCAAAATTTACTGTATCTAGGAAAATTTCCAAAATTACTAGACATAAACAAAAACAAACAAAAAACCATAGGACACTATGATCCACATTTTTAAAAAAGGAAATCAATAAAGACCAAATAGTGAAATGACCTAGATGTTGAAATTAGCAGTTAAAAAATTTTAAGTATTTAAAAATGTTAAAGTAACAATGTTTGAGAATATGAAGGGCAATATACCACTAATGAATGAACAGACAGGAAATCTCAGCAGAACAACAGAAGCTGAGAAATGTACCCTGGGTTTCGGAGGAGTCTCTTGGTTTTGCTTTTTTTTTTTTCTTTTTGGCCTAGCTGCACAACTTGCTTGTGTTTATGGTGTATATAAAGTATGATATATGATAGCAATATAAAAAGGATAGAAGAATCTAGAAAATGCTGCTTAAAGTTCTTGTAACTCACGTGAGTTGTTTTTTTGTTGCTATTTAGCCACTAAGTCACGTCCGAAGTTTTGCAGCCCAATGGACTGTAGCCAGCCAGGCTTTTCTGTCCATGGGATCTCTCAGACAAGAATACTGGAATGGGTTGCCATTCCCTCCTCCAGGGGATCTTCCTAACCCAAGGATCGAACCTGTGTCCCCTGCATTGCCCCCTGAGCCGTCAGGGAAGCCCTTCATGTGAATTAGTATAATACTATTTGGGATTAGCTGAAGATGTACTAATATAATGGAAAAAAATATGCTCAATCAATCCACATTTCTTTTGACACAACCTCTGTAAGAAAAAAGTTAGGGGAAGAGGATGGTGGATAGAGAAAGAAGGAGAGGAATATAATGCAAAAAATCAAGGCTCCTACCTTGGAAGAAAACATGATTCAAGTACAGAATTACTTACAGAACATTTTAATAAGAACACAAATTTATTAAGACAAGAGTTTAATAGCAAGAGAGTAAAACAGTGAGAAAGGAAAACAATATAGTAGGCCAGAGGAAACGACATCATCGAATAAATAAAGGGGACATAGCAACATGGTCCTTAGTGAAAATCAAATTACAGAGGTAGCTAAAAGACCTAAGATGATCCTTATGTATACAGAGGAAGAAGACAAAGAGAATAGAGCACTTCAAGAGAATGTATTCAATAGGGAAGAGCAAAGCCATTCGACATAAGGATAGTTTCTATCATCAAAATGAATCTGAAAAGTGGAACAGAAGCTTTATTCAAAGATGTATAGTATTACTAGTATTAGAGAGCTGTCCTCCTTCCTGTACTGAGGTATGAACTGATGTCAGGAATAATGCTGATAGTGGTTATTCCTGGGTGGTAGGGACAGTTTGGTTGTTTATCTTAACTTGTTACTCATCCACATCAGTGCCTGCCTCCCAGGGCTGCAGGAAATACGAAAAGACCCAGGACAGGAGCACGTGCAGCCTGGTGGCTGGCACTGAGCGAACACTCAGGAGGCGAGGTCGATCACTGTGATTACCAAGTCAGGCGCATTAACCTGCTGGTGACGGACATCCTCTATAACCAGGCGAGATCTCACCTCCCATCCCACTTGAGCTGAGTGTGCACAGCCCCAGGCTTCCGCCAAACATGCTACCCCGGAGGGCCCTTAGCCCAGAGCGCTCACTCCCCTGGCATTCGTCACACACATCCTGTGAACCCCAGTCCTGCAAAAGTGTCCCCTTAATCAGACATCCTTCTTCTTCCCATGAATGCCATGACACTTTATTTTTCTCTTGTAGGCATTTAAATAGTTTTTTTTTTTTTTTTTTTTGGAACTGATTCCCTGGTAGCTAGCTGGTAAAGAATCTGCCTGCAATGCAAGAGACACCAATTTGATTCTTGGGTCAGGAAGATCTTCTGGAGAGGAGGTAGGCTAAAGAATCCGCCTGCAGTGCGGGAGACCTGGGTTCTATCCCAGGGTTGGCAAGATCCCCTGGAGAAGGGAATGGCTACCCACCCCAGGATTCTGGGCTGGAGAATCCATGGACCGTATAGTCCATGGGGTCACAAAGAGTCGGAGCTTAACAGTTCATATCTTGACTCTACCACAAACTAGCTATGTCACTTTGGGAAATTCATTAAACACCCCTGAGTCCAAGTTTTCTCCTCTTAAGATATGGGATAATAATATCCACCTCACAAAGCTGTTGAGAAAAATAAAATTGAAAGTTAAGGTTTATAAAGTAACTACACAGAGCACAATAAATAGATTTTTTTAAAGATCATTTTATGTGACATGCTTTATCTTATCCATCTTATTAAAATACTAACAGGACTTGTCCTATTAACACATGTATATGTTCATATACCTACAAACACACACACACACACACACACACACACACACACCCCTGCATGCGCACACACACACATACTTCTTAAAGTCGAGAGCATTTTACTCGGCTTTGTACTCAGTGAAGGGCCTATTAGTGCAGTGACTTGCAGGTGAGCTAACACAGCATAAAGGATGAAAGGGCCCTTGGCTGGCCATATTGACTAGTTAATTCCCCAAACAAGTAAGCTTTGAAAAGTAAGAGTCCTGGGGTCTGCTATACACTATCTCCGTTAGTGAAACTGGGCTGAAATCTGAGAATTTATAGTTTTTTTTTTTTTTTTAAGCTTGCTAGTCAGGCAGATCAGGGAATCAGAGAAAGTAGTCCATGCATATTTGCTGAAATCACTTGAGTTGATCTCAGGCAGTGACAACCCATCTTGAATGAGCTGGTCCCACGTGGCAAACCCCTGAGGCAAGAAAACTGCTTGCTTCAAACAACCTAGAGCCTGGAAGGGAGCACCTCCTGCTATACGCTTCGTATGTCTACCCTGGAGGAGCTGAAGCCCTGCTCTCTGCAGAACTGTGCAACCCCAGGCATTATGTTCCAGAGGCTGGGATTTCCACCAGCACGAGGAAAGCTTTTCCTTCTTAAGGCTGTATGCCTACATGAGCCTGGCTTTAAGTGTCCGGTATAACCACACCGACTACTCAACTATTTCCCCTTTTGTATCAAGATTTGTCCCATCATTAAAAGAGTAGTTAAATGTTCACTATCAGTAATTTTTGAAAATAAAGAGGTAGCAGAAAGAATCAAATACCCAGAGACGTATCACTTAAAAGACAATCCATAGTTCAGAGTTCCTTTCTAATCATTGACTGATATCCCACATACATTTTTCCAAGTTATAATTAACTTTGTGAAGATCATTGCTTGTGGCTGCACAGTTTACCATGTGGATAAGCTGTGACTCAGTTAACCCTTTCCCTGATGTCAGACATTTATGTCATCTTACAAATAAGGATACCATGACTGTCTTGGTGGATAACGCATTTTCCGTATTTTAAAGCACTTCCTCAGGACAGAGTCACAGACGAGGAATTATCATGCTAAAGGAAATTGAAATCTTTAGCTGTGTGCTTTAAAAATACTGACCTTGACTTCCCATATTATATTTAAGGTTCAAGTCATTATTTGAACTGAGGTCCTTCAAGAAAACCTTATAATCCACTGCTGCATCTTTATCAATATTGTAGTGTTGTGCAAACCTACAAAAGAAACGTTCATTAGTATTCAGAAATTATGATACAGAGCATCTGAATGAAGCAGGTTTTTTACTGAGGTGCCTTTACGCTGGGGCTAGCACTAATTTTAATGCATTTCTCCAGCTAGAGCTAGAAAATAGAAGTAAACCCTAGGAAATGTTACTGTAAGATTTTTAAAATGCAAAATACCCCTGAAACTAGCATACTCAACTATGCCTCAATTAAAAAATAAGTTAAATAAAATGCAGATATTTGGTGATAGGGGGGTAAATCTCATCACTCTGCCTCCAGAGGGCTGTGTACTGGTATGAGTGGAAAGGGATGTCTTAGGACCCATGAAAGGAACGCCCTTGCCTACACCCCTGTGGTCCTCTCCCCTCTCTGGTGGGAGTGGGAGAGGGACACCTCTGCACTCAGACAGAAAAAGCAGGTCCCATTTCCTTTAATAATTGATGGGGGATGGATGTGGGCCATGAGTCAGCATACGATTTCTATAACCAGACAAATCTGGAGCTGGGGGATGACAGAACACAGCCCAGCTTCTTGAGCAAGTACATCGTTTCACAGAGAGAAGCTGTGCCCAGGATGGCATATCATTTTAAAGCAGTTAGAGGTGGGAGGGGGGAGCTTTTCTTGGAGCCTTCTAGGACTTGCATGTATAGAAAGAGAAAATTTTAAAACACTTAAGCAATGTCTCTTCCTGAAATATACAGAGACACTCTTTATAAAGTCAAGATAAATGGAATGTTTGGATTCTTTTCTTTTTTCTTTCTAAAATGAAATTTCTATTATTCAAATCTGCCACTTGATAAATGGTTTTCTAGATAATTTCTGCATTATTACATTTATACAAAAAATTGACAGTTTTTAAATGTTTGGTTATATTGTCTCCATATGCGTTGGTTTCTATAATTATCTAATTTCATGCTGCTTTCTAAAAATTTAGTAATTATCACTTAAAGTATTTGTTATTTTTCTGTTTTCCAAATTTAACAAAGAGTAATGTCGTGTATTCATTTCCATGCATACCTTTTTTTTCCACTTTAGTGAATCCTGCCTATTGTCCTAATAAGAAAAATTATCTTGAGATATGATAGCTGCCAGATGTTAACACTGAGACTCTCTAAATAGCTCCATTTTTCATCCGTAGACTCTGCCTGGCAAACATAAACTGTAAGCACAAGAGCCTAGAAGGTGGCCCCTGATGGGCTCCTTTCCGAGTTGCTGTCCTGCAGAAAGTCTCTGCTGCTCTGCCGCTCCAGGAAAATGTCAGCATCCTGATTTAAAAAAAAAAACCCGTCACTGGCTCTCCCGCTTCCTGTGAAAACTCAGCATTCCTTCCAGCTGGTACTGGCTCAAGAGGATCCCGACCTTTCCTAAAGTTCAGCCCACCGGCATTCGTAATACGTGCTACGCGGTCGCTGAGAACTGGCAGGCACAATCCCATGGTAATATTTCCTACAGATAACGATTCAAAAAAGAAGCCTCAGTACTTCCCAAGGATGCAGTATCTCAAAAGCCTTTTTTTATCCTAAACAAGAATCAAGGCATTCCCAATCCCAAGTCGGACACATTCCCAAGACACAGCAATAAAGGCCATTTTCCCAGGGACCTGATCTGCAGGCGGGAGAACCCACACGTGTGTAGATGCCCAGGTCAAGATGGTCACATGGGAAGGCTGCCTTCAGGGACAAAGGAAATGAGGCCAATGGGCCCATAAACCTCTTCAGCACCACCACCTACAACTGTGCCTTGGGCTGCATTCATCTGCCCAGGCAGCAGGCTGACTAACTGAGTTTGTTTCTTTGTTTTTCAAGGTCACAAAAATGATTTTACCCAGATTCAAATATTTTGTCCTGCAGGGGAATGCACAGGGCAGTAGAGGGGTGTGAGATGGGAAAGGAAGAGAAAAGCCCATAGGCCTCAGGACAGTCGGGCCAGACGTAGAACCTGGCAATGATCGTCTCCCCCCGTTCTTGTTACCACAGGCCGGATGGTATTCTGCAGTCTCAGAGAGTAGAGGGCACCTGTGGAGTCATTATGATTAGGAGATTATCGCTGTGAAACTAGCACCTACTACGTGCCAGGCACATGGCAGGCACACTTGGCACATTCCTCCAAGTCCTCCAGCCTGGAGAGGCAGGCTCCTGAGTCCCCAGGTCTTTAAGAGAATGTTGAATCTCAGAGCGGCCCAGGAGTCTAGGGAGGGCAGACACAGACCTGACCCCAGGCATGCCTGACTTCAGAGCCCAGCCCACTCCTCCTTCCCTGCGCTCCCCCTACAACACCCCACGCTGAAGGCTGATATTAAAGAGAAAGCTGTTAGATAAAAGGAAGGATTCAAAAATGCATTGTGTTTCCTGCTGAAACACTGAAAAGGCAAAGCTAATACTGAAGCAGCTTCTCAAGGAAAGAGTATATTCTCCAGCTTCAATAAGAAAAGCATTAAAGCAATTGAAGAAATGGTCTACTTTTGATCTTCCCCATTTCAGTTCTAAAGGAAAGCAATTCTATTATGTTAAGTTCCTCCAGCCTTATCACACAAACAGTATTGTTTTTGAGGCTTAAAAAAAAATCTCAAATAAAAATTTGTGGAGTTCTTTATTATTCAATACTTGTGAGATAGGGAAACAGACAGTAACATTTTTTATAGATTTACTAGGCTGGGAGACTGCAGTGCCAAACACAAGGTTTATTGTCAAATAAAACACTGTTTTGTATTTTGATTGCCTGTTTTAGAAGACTGCTGCTTCTGTTCTATAATTGCGTGCACAAAATTATTTAATTTGTTTTGTTTGGATCTTATTCTGGACATTTTCCCAGTCGGAAAGATGTAAAAATTAAAACATCTATTATGTCTTTTATATTCTGAGGTGGGTTATAAAGAGAAAAAGAAGAAGAAAATATTCAAAAGACTCAGAAATATCCATATTTTAAGTCTCCAAGCTTTCTATGCCCTGCCATGGTCCATTAGGCTGTTGTCACACGCCCTCCAGACTTCCTTGCTCTGGGAGCAAATTCCTTTCCTAACAGAGGCAACATCGTCTTTATTTAATAAAACAACGTAAGCAACCACAACGGCCCATTTTACTAGCGTTTATAACTCCGGTATGGTATGAAACCCTTAAGCTCAGGGAGAAATAATCAGGCTTGGTACTTTTGTTAATGGCCTGGAGGGTGCTGAGAAAATTGGGAAAAGGCAGGAAGACGACGAGGACCTCTTAACTGAGGTTACACACAGGCACGCCCTTCAGAGGCTTCCATTCAAAAGTCAGGCAGCCACAGAATCTGAGCATTTGGCTTCTTCTACATGATCTGGAGCTTATTGGAGGCTCAGAAAATGTGCCACTTCCACACACTGCCCTCGAGTCAGGAGCAGGTGGCCGCGGTTTTCAAATGCCATGGAGAAGATCCTGTTCCCCCAGCTCTGCCATGCCCGCCCCAACCTCGGCAACCACAGTTCTTAAAGGAAAAGTCAGTTTCTGTTACTACTTCAGGATGGAGGGCAGCAACCAGAGTAAACAGTGAAATTTTCACTCTTCTCCTAACCCCAGGCCCAGAGCAGGAGTCATCTGGGAACTGGAACCCCAGGTGGCGGAGGGCGTGGTGCCAGGTGGGCAGAGGGAGACCCTGGTGATGGATGGCTCAAATAATCGAGATGTGTTCGGAGCTCAGGCCAGCTGACTCTCACCCAAGGTGAGCTGGAGGAATGAACTGTTGGCTCTCACTTTTGAGAATTTGTGGAGAGCTTCAGGAACATGGAAGAAACGTCGACTGAGTATCTCTTTTAAAAATGGTCAAGACAGGGGCTTCCCTGGTGGTACAGCGGCTACGATGCTGCACCTCCCAATGCAGGGGGCCTGGGTTTGATCCCTGGTCTGGGAACTAGATCCCACGTGCTGTAACTAAGAGTTCATGTCCTGAAACTAAGACCTGGCACAGTCACATACAGAAATAACATAAATATTAAAAAATAATCCAGTGTTAGAACTATTTTAAAAAGAAAGAGAAAACAGTCAAGACAGAAAAGGCAGGAGGGAAGGCGCTGCCTGGGTCCAGTAACCCTGACAAGTCCTATTTTGAAACTGGTTGGTGCTTCTACTGAGCAGTGTCTCAGCGTACCTTTGCTTACTTACTTTTTGTATTCCTCATCTTTCATCTTCAAACAGAAGGTCTCCAGAACCCTCCTCAGCTCATGTGGCTGGACCAGACCAGTCGCGTTAACATCAATGAGCGTGAGGGCTTTGATGATGGTTTTAATGTTTTTGAAAATCTGTGTATAAAAAGCGATTTAGGAGAAGTCAAAAGATCCAGTGTTAAAAATCAGGATGGTAATAAAACATTGGGAGGATGAATGTGTTTAAACACTTCTTGTAAAATAAAATGTTTCCAAAGACGCACACTCGTAGATACTGCAGAATGACACATCTATGGAAGAAAAGGACACTTTCCATTTCTTGAATGTTTTCAAAGCAATTTTCTCTATAAATGGTCTTAGTAAGTTGAGGAAAAAACTCTTTCTGATGTAAAGTGGTAGGTCTCATACACAATTCATTCCCTTGTAAGAGCCATACAAAAAATCTTTTTTGTTACTTGATACTTTAAAACTATAGTTCTGGCATAGCTGGACGTGGACAATTTTTATTTTTCATAGCCATATGCAAACTATTTTTACTAGGAGCGAGAAAAATATGAGTATATATTTCAACCCCTCTGAATTTTTAAAAGACGTTACAGGAAAAGTTTTATAGCAATCTTTCCCAAATCTTTCCCAAATTCAGCAAATGCATATTTATTGAACATGCAGACCTGAAAGGCATTTGGTAAGGCCTCAGGGAAACACAGGGCTGTGTGCTGGCCATAAGCTACTTCTGAGTGGAGGAGAGAAACAGCTCAATGTGGGGCTTGGGGCTCAGTGTGCCAAGGCCAGAACCATGTGAGTGAGTCCTACAGAGCCCCACGGAGGAAGCACCATTTCCCCACTTTTAGTTAAAACTGAAGTTGAGGAGGCTGCGTGAGTTACCCATCATCGCCCGGTTAGACGACAATGATGCTGAGGGTCCATCTCCCAGCATCCATGGTCCATGGATCAAGTCCATCCCCAAACCTCACCTCCCGCAGAGACAAAAAGACATGTAAACAAATGTTGCCCAAGATAGGAACCATGGGAACAGGAGCCCAACACCAGAGACAGACAAAGGAGGAGCTGTGGGTCTTCACAGAAGAGGACAAGCGCCTCCAGCGGAGCCCCCCGGGGGCCTTCCTGCAGGTGGCGGCATCTGAGCTGGGAGGAGAGGACAGTGAGTGCAGTGGGTGGGACGGCAGGCTTGTGCAGGAAGGGTGATGAACGTCCGGTCCAGCTGGATCCTGGGAGGCCTGACTCCACATCCCGCTCCAGATAAAACCAAGTCCAGCCCGGACACAGAGGGGAGCCAGTGCACTGCAAGAAGGGGCTTAGGGAAGGCTGCAAGATGGACAGGGCTGCTCCCAATTTCCTCAACACCTTTGTCGACTGCCCCCTTTACTGCTCCCTTTGACCTGAAGGAGCCCCCTGGCAGCCCGCCCACCCCAGGGTGAACGCCTTGGGGATCTCACCAGAGGAAGCACTGGGCTGGAGGGGGGACGGCCTCGTCCCTGGCTCCTCCTGGCTGGGTCATCTTGTCCCCTCTGCTGCCTGGACTGGAGGACGTTAGCCCTGCACACCCGCCCTGCCTCAGCACAGTTCGTGCTGTCCACACGGACAACCTCAGAGTCAGCCCTGCGTCCTCCTTCCATCCAGAGGTCACCTCCGTGCTTGTCACCAATAAGTGCTGCACTCCAAAACCAAGCCTCACATCCAAGGACCCCCCAACTTTCAGCTCCCTTCCCTGAGGGCTGTCCCCCTACAACCTTCTTCCCTCCATGACCCCGCCACACTCATCTTTATACCCCTACCACAGTCCATCTTTGGACTTCCCTTGTGGCTCAGCTGGTAAAGAATCTGCCTGCAATGCAGGAGACCTGGGTTCGATGCCTGGGTTGGGAAGATCCCCTGGAGAAGAGAAAGGCTACCCACTCCAGTATTCTGGCCTGGATAATTCCATGGACTGAACAGTCCATGAGGTCGCAGATTTGGATACGACTGAGTGACTTCCACGGTCCATCTTTATAATGACCCACTAACTCTGTTCTCCACCCGCCCCCTCCGCCTGCCTCCTCCTGTCTGGGCGAGACTCTAACCCTGGCCAAATCCGACTCACGGCCTCTTCCAAGTGCCTGATGTGGCTGGAGAGGACAGGCCGTGGCACCCTCCCTGAGTCCCCTCATTTGGGACACCAACCCCGCCAGCAGCGGGCACGTGGGAATCCTCGTCTCTGCTCCCACTGTCTCTGCTCTAAACCTCCCTTCCCATCAGCCTCCTTCCTCCGTCACAGGTGACCTTCCTCCTTACTCACAGGGACAACAGAAGCCACTGGAACCCAACGCCCTGTGCTTCTGCACCCAGGGACCGGGCCCCGCCCTCCACACCCAAGGATGGTTCCTGCCCCTGCACCCGGGGACCGGGCCCCGCCCTCCACACCCAGGGGTAGCTCCTGCCCCTGCACCCGGGGACCGGTCCCATCCTGCTTCGGACGCCGACCCTGCTGCCCTCACGCACGCGATGATGTTACGCACCTGAACCACCTAGAAGGGAGGCCTCCCTCCTCGCCTGGCCTCTGCCTCTAGCCGCCTCTTCCCTTGCGCAGAAACCCCCCTGGAAGAGCTGTCTGCACTTTCTGTCTCCAGTGTCTCCCAGAGAGCCGGTCGGCTCTGTCCCCACCACCGCACAGAGACTGTGACCTTGTCGGGGTGGTGGCTTGGCCAGGTCCAGGGTCTCCTGGGGCCCATTTTGCTGCCCACGCGTCAGCCCTCCCCCCGGCTCAGCACCCCTCCTCTGGGCACACATTTCCACCCTGGCTTCCACACCCATCTCGGGTTCTCCTTGGCTTCTTGCCTTGGGCTTGGTCCACTCCTTGCTGGTCTCTCTGAAGTCTGGGCAGCCACAGACTCAGGCCCTGGGTCTCCTGGCTTGTCTAACCACACTCCTGCCCGGGTGGCCCTGGCCTTGGCCTTCATAACCAGGGTGGCTCCAGACGTCTGTCTCCAGCTCTGGCCTTGCCTCTCAGCTTTAGTCAGGTTGTGCCCCTTAAGAATCCAGCAGACAATGGTTCCGCCTGTCACACTGTGGCAGGGCTGTCCCACCAGATTCTCTTCTCACACCCATGTTCAGTCCCAAGAGCCCAGCAGCCCTCCCGTGGCGACTTTTCCGGGATCCAGCCTGTGTCTCTGCCTCGCACCCTTGGGCTGGGCTGGGCTGGGCTGGTGGGACCACCTCCCACCTGAGCTCCCAGTGTCCACGCTCCACCTAAGGCTGAGGCTCCAGCAGCAGCGGGGGACCTGTGTATCCAGGACCAGGCACACACCTCTTTGCCTACAGCCCGCCCGCCACTCTGACCCCTCCAGGTCAAAGGCCAGGGCCCTGCAGACTGGCTCCTGGCAGCGATCCTGCCTTGTCCCGGTCCCTGCCGCTCCTCAGGAGTGCCAGCTAGGCGACTCTGGCCTCAGGAACATTTGCTCTTCCTTCTGCCCAGAACTTTCCTCCCCAGACACCCACTGGCTCTTCCCTTACTTCTCTCAGAGCTTGATCCATGTGTCATCTTACCCAAAAGGCTTCCCCTGACCCCACGCCCAACCCTCATCTTCCTGGTACTCCTCACAACTAATTTCACACCTGTCTTTATTTCCTGTCTCTCCCTCAGGGACGTGGGCTCCCTGAGAGCGGGGTCCTGTCGACCTTGTCACCCCCGGGGTCTAGAGCACCCGCCTCAGCAGAGTGAACGAATGAATGAATCCAGCTTCTTTGCACCTGCTTGGGAGAAAGCCACACTCTGAGGAAGCTGTGTTCTATGTCTGCGAACACACCTCCCTGGAGCCAACCCTGAGAGCAATAAGGATTACATTCAGTGCAACCAAGGCTAGAGTAATAGGATCATCGAATAAATAGTCATTGGATTTTGTCATGCGCCAAGCTCTGCGCTAACCCGTATACACGTCTCCCACTTCTACCGACTAGGGGGCCTTGGCTGAACCAAGCTCAGTATTCAAAACCCAGAAGACCAAGCCCAGAGCTGCCTGGACAGCATGGGCTGCCGCGAAAGGGCTTGAGCATGTCCACCCTCAGCTCCGCCCCTTTGTCTGAAAGCACGGAGCCCCAGCCACTAGAGCACCTGTGGCTGAGGCCAAGAAAAGAGAAGAAAACAACCCTCAGCGCTCTGTCTGATGCCAAGTCCTGATTCACCTCTTCTGGTAAAACGGGAGGATGGGAGGCGATGTGCTTTTTTAAAAAACCCGAAGCAACCCATATGGGCCCCACGGGGAAAGCGGGGAGCTGCAGAGCTGGCACGGCGCACACACCCAACCGGAGGTACGTCTCCAAGTCTCGTATCGCTTGTCAGACTGAAGCTTGGCAGCGTCTTGGCGGAGCTGCAGATGGTGAGGTTTATCAGAGGCACCGGAGCTGGTGCCGTGGCGTGAGGGCTGCTCCCACACGGGCTGGAAGGAGAAGCGGCCCGAGGGGAAGGAGGGGCCTGCCCTGCCCCAGCCCACTGCCCTCGCACTTGAGGAGGGCAACGAGGAGAGAGAGAGGGGCAGGGAGGCGAGGCGGACTGCGGGGGAGCGCCCGGCTCCTGTCTGGGCCGTCCAGACGGCCGCCGCTTGGGCTCAGCCGGGACCCATCAGCATCAAGAGTCCCTGCTTCTGAGCCTCCTGCTCCCCACAACCCACCCCACACCGAGCACCTTCACGTCACAGGCCCTCCTGGGTTTCTTCAACCACAGCCCAGAGCCCCGGAAGACCTGACCCCCACGACCTCCTGACCTCACCCGGCCCCCTCCAGTGACACAGGCCAGCCTTCACTTTCTCTTCCGGCGAGGCTTCTGCATGACCGGCTTCCTCTGCACGACGGGTTCCCTTGAGGCCCTCATTCAGGTCTCGGTCCTGTGTTACCGGGCCCCAAAGGCCTTCCCCATGGCCTGCACAAAAGTGCGCCCTCCTCCCTTTCCTTCTTCGTGTTCGCCCACACGTGGCCGTGTCAGATTTCTTCCGATTGCCTTCCTTATTCATTGACATGTAAACGCCATGGAGGGGACTTCAGTTTCGCTTGCTGCTGTATCCTCAGGCTTAGTACAGTCCCTGGACAGAGCGGGTGCTTAGAAGCACTTGCACAGTGAGCTCGCTGCCGTCACTGCTGCCCAAATGCACTCCTGGCCCTGCCCCTGTCCAGGCTGGCTCCCCTGACTGCACCCCGTCCCATCACTGTCCCCCTGACTTCCATCTTGACATCCTGGTGTAGCCCTGCCTGAAAGGGGTACCCAGCTCCTCCCCCCAGGAGGGGACCTCCCCACTCTCTGCCTGACCTCGGCTCTCCAGGAGATCCATCACCCTTCACTTCTCCCCGCTTCCCAGGGGGAGAGCTCAAAGGGGACCAAGTCCATGGAGGGAGAAAAAGGCTGTGCAGCTTACAACAAGGGAAAGGCCTCCTTCCAAACCCAGCTTCTCAGAAAGGAGAGGGTGCTCTCCTGGCGCAGCTCTGGGGCCTGTGGGAGAAGAGCTCCCTGAGCTCCGTACGTGCGTGCTAAGTACATGCTAAGTAGCTTCCGCCATGTCTGACTCTTTGTGACCTCATGGACTGTAGCCCACCAGGCTCCTCTGTCCATGGGATTCTCCAGGCAAGGATACTGGCGTGGGTTGCCATGCCCTCCTCCAGGGGATCTTCCCGGTCCAGGGACGGAACCCGCCTCTCCTGCTTCAGCAGGCGGGTTTCTCACCGCTAGTGCCACCTGGGAAGCCCTCCGGAACTCCAGGTCCTGCAGACTCCTGCTTGCAGCCTCTTTCTGTATGCTGGAAAGCTAGGCATGATCAGGTCCTGCGCACTCTGGCCTGCAGCTTCTTTCTGTATGCTGGGAAGCTAGGCGTGATCAGGTCCTGCAGACTCCTGCCTGCAGCCTCTTTCGGTGTGCTGGAAAGCTAGGAGCGATTTGTACATGTGTAAGTGGTTGGGGAAAAAAAATCAAAAGAAGGGTATTCTGTGACACGTGGAAGTTATTTACGAGTTTCAAATTTCAAGACCCAAAAGTAGATTTTAATGGCACCCAGCCACGCCTGTTCATTTATGTAAATAAGTTTCCTCCAGAGGCCTCCCCTACAGAAGCAGAGTTGAGCACCCAGGCTGAATAGTCTGGCTGACCAGGACGAAAATGCTGACCACCTTCACAGACGTTCGCGATCCTGTTCCACTCCCTCGCCTGCACCCCCACAGCAGGGCCAGGCAGCATCAGGTGCACAGACAGAAGCAGCTTTAAAAAGGGGGGGTGCTCCCCTGGTGGGAGTGGTTGAGAATCCACCTTGCAAGGCAGGGGATGCAGGTTCAATCCCTGGTCGGGGAACTGAGTTCTCATAGGCCTCAGGGCAACTAAGTCAACACACCTCAACTAGAGAGCTGGTGCAAAGCATCCACGTGGCGCAGCGAGCATCCTGAGTGATAGCTGAGGCCCCACACAGCCAAATAAGTGAGTGTTTCAGAAGTAAACAAACAAGGAGGAAGCCAAAATGATAGCTAATTATGACTGAGTTAAAGACTCGAGAGCCAGAGGATGGCCTGAGGCTCTCTGAAGACCTGCCCCCTAAGTCTTCTCCTTCCAGCCACTTGCCCCATCTCCTGCCCCAGACTCAGTCTCCACTCCATTCTGGGTGGCCAGGGGCCTGGCCAAGAGCCTTCGGTCAAGCTGTGAGCCCTGTGCCAGGCTTAGGAGCGCACAGCTCTGCCCAGCTGTGTCCCAGCCCCCATGGGTCCTGCAGCACCGCGGCCCCCATGAGAAGGCAGCATCTGGCCCTCTTCCTGGCCTCAGAGTCCCCAGCTGGGGAGATGACTGAGCCTGGGGGGTGACCAAGAGCCAAGCAGTCCAGGGACGGGAACCACGGAGAAGATGCGCTGACATGGCTGGAGTCTGCCCTCTGGACAGCAGGCCTGGGAGAAGCCGGAGAAAAAGCCTTAAAGGTCTGAAGTGTGGCTGCATGAACCAGGACTCACTCACCTAACATTTCAAAAAAAGGAAAAAAAAAAGCCCCATTCCACAGAAAAGCGTGAGTCACTCAGTTGTGTTCGACTCTTTGCGACCCCATAGACCGTAGCCCTCCAGGCTCCTCTGTCCATGGGATTCTCCAAGCAAGAAAACTGGAGTGGGTTGCCATTTCCCTCTCCAGGGAATCTTCCCAGCCCAGGTCTCCTGCATGGCAGGCAGACATGTTACTGTCTGTGCCACCAGGGAAGCCCATGGAAGAATGAAGTGAAAAAAGAAAAAAAGAAGGAGGCAATTAATTTCGCGGGAGGGGGGCGGGGCGGGGCGGATGATAGGAGAAAAATTAAATTGAAATATTCTCCAAAAGACTTGGATGAACTCATAGAGGGCAGACTCATGAATGTTACTATAAGGAGCAGAGAATGTCTGCCATGAAGAGTAAAGCCAAGGAGGAGTGGGGACAAGAAACCTCCTTCAGAGGCGGCAGCAACCACGGAGAGCCAAAGTGCCCCAGGCTGCCATCATTCTGGTAACCCTGGAACAGACACCGGACTCCTTCCAACTCCAGTGTTCTCATCTGTGAAATGGGAATGAATGGGCCCTGCGTCAGAGTGCACAGATGAAATGAGTTCACATATGCAGGTGCCTCACTGGGAACAGACTCAATAGATGGTGGTCTGATAGGAATCACTGATCAAGACCGAAGGCTGGGGACAGAGATATAAATAACCAGAGGGCCACACACACACATGCTGGGGAACAGCAACTGGCTGAATCAGCGCTACTGCCCCACTCAGTCAACTTGTCTACTTCCTTCCCTTCCCCACCGCCCAACCTAGGTTAACGGAAGCCTGAGAGAGCAGAAGGTCGCATGTGGACAGGAGTCCAGGGCCAAGAATGGGGCCTGGATCAACGGATAACTGTCAAGCGGATGAAGGTATGGATGATGGACGGATAGATGGATGATGGATGGATGGATGGATGAATGGATGATGCATGGATAGACAAATGATGGATGGATGGATGGATGATGGATGGATAGATAGATGGAGGGATGAACGGATAGAAGGATGGATGGATGACTATAGATACATGGACAGATGGAGGGATAGATGGCTATATGCAGGGATAGATTAATGGACAGAAAAATGGATGGATGGGTGGATGGATGAGTGATTGCATCATTCATGGGGAAGAAGCATTGTTAAGCCAACAAAGTCCTTGTACAGACAGGACAGGTGCCTGCAGAAGGGCAGATAGGCATGCCATTTCTGGGGACACAGTGATCTGCCCTCCCAGGGGGAGGAACTGAGAACTGAATCGAGACAGCAGAGCAAGAGGGGCAGATCAGAGCAGTCTGTGTGACTATTATTGGCACGGACAGGATATGTGAATTTTCCATGAGTTAAGTGGAGAAGAAGAAAGGCAGAAGGCTAACAGTGAAGTACCAGGAAGTAAATTAAGGAAACAATCCCATTTACCATCACCTCAAAAAAGAATAAAAATACCTAGGAATAAACCTACCTCAGCAGGCAAAAGACCTGTACTCCAAAATAGTTTTCAGACACTGATGAAAGAAATTGAAGATGACACAAAACAGATGGAAAGACATGCCATGCTGTTGGACTGGAAGAATCAATATTATCAAAATGACCATACTCTCCAAGGCAATTAACAGAGTCAATGCAATCCCTATCAAAATACCAATGGCATTTTTTTTTTTTTTGCAGAACTAGAACAAAATAATTTTAAAATTTGTAGGGAAACACACAAAAGACCCCAAATAGCCAAAACAATCTTGAGAAAGAAGAACAGAATTGGAGGAATCATGCTCCCTGACTTCAGACTATACTACAAAGCTGCTGTAATCAAAACAGTATGGTACTGACAGAAAAACAGAATCACAGTGGAATAGGGGAGAAAGCCCTCAAATAAACCCACACACTTATGGTCAATCTACAAAAAGAGAGGCAAGGATATCCAACGGAGAAAAGACAGACTCTTCAGTAAATGGTGCTGGAAAACCTGGACAGCTACATCTAAAGGAGTGACATTAGAACATTCTTTAACACCGCATACAAAAATGAACCCAAAATAGATGAAATGTAGACCAGATATAGACCTAAATGTAAGATTGGGTCTTATAAGATTTATTGAGGAAAACATAGGCAGAGCATTCACTGACATAAATCACAGCAATAATTTTTGGATCCATCTCCTAAAGCAAAGAAAATGAAAGCAAAAATAAGTAAATGGGACCTAATTAAACTTAAAAGCTTTTGCGTAGCAGAAGAAGGGGCTTCCCAGGTGGTGCTAGTGGTAAAGAAGCCACCTGCCAATACAGGAGACAGGAGACTCGGGTTCAATCCCTGGGTCAGGAAGATCCCCTGGAGGAGGGTATGGCAACCCACTTCAGTATTCTTGCCTGGAGAATCCTATGCCTAGAGGCGACTGTGGGCTATATATAGTCCATAGGGTGGCAAAGAGTCAGAGACTTGGCATGCACACATGGCATAGCAAAAAACAAAAAAACAAAAAAAACAACAACATCATCAAAACAAAAAGACAACCTACTGAATGGGAGAAAATATTGGCAAATGATAATGACTGACAAGGGATTAATGGCCAGCATATACAAGCAGCTCATACAACTCAATATAAAAAAAACACAAACAACTCAATGAAAAAATGGGCAGAAGAACTGAGTAGGCATTTTTCCAAAGAGGATATGCAGATGGTCAACAGACTCACGAAAAGATACTCACTATCACTAATCAGTAGGGAAACATAAATCAAACCCACAATGAGATATCACCTCACACCTGTCAGAATGGCCATCATCACAAAGAACACAAATAACAAATGTTGGTGAGGATGTGGAGAAAGGGGAATCCTCTTACACTATTGGTGGAAATATTAATTGGTACAGCCACTATGGAAAACAGTATGGAGGTTTCTCAAAAAAAAAAAAAAAAAAAAAACCACCATGCTGCTAAGTCGCTTCAGTAGTGTCCAACTCTGTGTGACCCCATAGGTGGCAGCCCACCAGGCTCCTCTATCCCTGGGATTCTCCAGGCAAGAACACTGGAGTGGGTTGTCATTTCTTTCTCCAATGCATAAAAGTGAAAAGTGAAAATGAAGTCACTCAGTTGTGTCTGACTCTTAGTGACCCCATGGACTGCAGCCCACCAGGCTCCTCCACCCATGGGATTTTCCAGGCAAGAGTACTGGAGTGGGGTGCCATTGCATGACCCAACAATTTCATTCCTTGGTTCAGTTCAGTTCTGTTGCTCAGTCGTGTCCGACTCTTTGTGACCCCATGAACTGCAGCATGCCAGGCCTCCCTGTCCATTGCCAACTCCTGGAGTTCACTCAAACTCATGTCCGTTTAGTCGGTGATGCCATCCAACCATCTCATCCTCTGGCATCCCCTTCTCCTCCTGCCCTCAATCTTTCCCAGCATCAGGGTCTTTCCCAAGGAGTCAGTTCTTGGCATCAGGTGGCCAAAGTACTGGAGTTTCAGCTTCAACATCAGTTCTTCCAGTGAACACCCAGGACTGATCTTCTTTAGGATGGACTGGTTGGATCTCCTTGCAGTCCAAAGGACTCTCAAGAGTCTTCTCCAACACCACAGTTCAAAAGCATCAATTCTTCGGCGCTCAGCTTTCTGTATAGTCCAACTTTCACATCCATACATGACCATTGGAAAAACGATAGCCTCGACTAGACGGACCTTTGTTGGCAAAGTAATGTCTCAGCTTTTTAATATGCTGTCTAGGTTGGTCATAACTTTCTTTGCGAGGAGTAAGTGTCTTTTAATTTCATGGCTACATTCACCATCTGCAGTGATTTTGGAGCCCAGAAAAATAAAGTCAGCCACTGTTTCCACTGTTTCCCCATCTATTTGCCATGAGGTGATGGGACCGGATGCCATGATCCTAGTTTTCTGAATATATATCCCCAAAAAACTGAAACCACTACTTTGAAAAGATACATACACCATACATCCCACTGTTCACAACAGCATTATTTATAATAGCCAAGACACGGAAGCAACCTAAATGTCCATCAACAGATGAATAAGTGAAGACGTGCTATAAAAAAGAAAGAAATTTTGCCATTTGCAAAGCAACATGGATGGACTTGGAGGACATTATGCTAAGGAAAGGAAGTCAGATAGAGAAAGACAAATGCTACATGATATCACATGTGAAATCTAAAAAAGTATGGCAGACCAGTGAATACAGCAAAAAAAGAAGCAGCCTCATAGATACACAGAACAAATCAGTGGTTACCAATGGAGGCAGGGGAGGGCAATACAGGGGTGGGAGATATTAATGCAAACTAGTGGGTGTAAAATAGGCTCCAGGATGTGTTCTTCAACACAGGAGAATAGCCAATATTCTGTAATAACTGTTAATGGAAAGCAACCTTTACAAATTGTATAAAAAATTTTTTTAAAGAAAAAGAAAGGTAGAAGGCTTGAGCTCTTCTGCGCCCTGGGGCTGCTCACCAGCTGGGGAGACTGGAGCTGCAGGAGCAGGTGAGGGGGACAACCGAGGCGGGCACCAGGAGAGAGGGGAGGGCGAGCCCTGAGCTGCTCTGTCTGCCTGGGAAACCACACAATTCAGGGCACCCCAAAGCACCATCCTTGTGAGTCCCCGAGTGCCCCATGTGCAGTCACAGAGGAGGCTGGGGGTGGGGAGGCCCCCCTCTTCCTCAGCTCTCATCACACCCCTGATGAACCGGGGAGGCCGAAGGAGGGAGAAGGGGCAGCTCCCATGCCCACCCCGCCGGGGTCTGGAAGGAGGGCAGAGGGGCAGTGTAACCTGCGCTGGGCCTGTTATCCCCGGACCCTCTGAGACTGCCTTCCTTCCGGGAGGCGGCAGATTCGCCAGCCCGTTTGGGAAGCAAAGAATCAAATTGCTTCCCGTTTGTACCCCCTCTGAGTTCAGATGGGTTCAATAAACTGCTAACAGTGGATGATTCTTACTCCATGGTTCTTTGTTTAAAATTCTCTTTATGGCACTGGGAAGGGAGCTCCAGGAGAGAAAGCTGTGAACCCAAATAAATATGACCACCTAGACTTGAAAGGAGGTGAGGAAGGGCCTCCTGTTCCCTCGCTGGAGCCCAGCCCCACGTCCAGGCCTGACTCTGGCGAGGCTCCTTC
>SJYG01000009.1:6745294-6808387 GCA_006410535.1 Litocranius walleri
GAGGGTGGGGCTAGGGTTGGGGAGCACGGAAGAACTTGGAAAGATCTCTATTACCTTTTCTCCTACTTGGGCCTCGAGCTCTTTTAACGTCCGACAGCCATTCATTTCATTCTCACCTCCCCTTAAAGACAACAATTAAAAACCTCTTGTTAGCATGTTTTCACTGAATTAACTTTTAAATAGGACACACAGAGATGAAAATGATAAGAATTTCTACACTGCATATTTTTAAATGCAAGGTGTTTCTTATGTACTACCGTTTGCCAGAAGTGTGAACTCAGGCAAGTTACTTAGCTTCTCCAGCCTGGGGCCCCTCTTCTGTAAAATGAAATACAACATCGACACCTCCCAGGGCGGTGCGGGGACTGAGTTAATTATGGCCTGCACTCCATGAGGCCTCATTCCCTGGGTTAGCAGACATCCCGCTTTACAGAGGAAGCTGGGCAGGCCGAAGGTCACGATGGGGAAGTGGAAGCCCAGTCTTCAGACACGGGTGGCCTGGCCTTGCCGCCCCCTCCCCACCCTGGGCTGCAACACTGTGTTCTGACCCTGAGGGCTCCTGTTCACGCTGCAGTGCACGCTGAGCCCTGCTGAAAAGGGCTGAGCCTGGCTGGACGTCTGTAACCAGCCGCTTGGCTCCATCTGCTTCTATTAACTCTGACTTTGCATCCTCCATCCACCCTTAAACCACTTCAGGCTCCCTCTTTGAAATCAACCGTGGGGCTAGGATGGGGACAAAGAACACCAGATGCCACTTCACAGCATTTATCCAGCGCCTCTTGCACCCAGGTCTGGGGCACCGTGTCGATCGGAACACCATTTCCAGTCTTGAAAAAGCTTAATGCCAGTGATGGTGACAGACAGGAAATAAGCAATCAAGTCAGCAATGTTCAGTTCAATTCACTTCAGTCGCTTAGTTGTGTCCAACTCTTTGCAACCCCAGGGACTGCAGCACACCAGCCTCCCTGTCCATCACCAACACCCGGAGTTTACCCAAACTCATGTCCATTGAGTCAGTGATGCCATCCAACCAACACATCCTCTGTCGTCCCCTTCTCCTCCTGCCTTCAATCATTCCCAGCATCAGGGTCTTTTCAAATGAGTCAGCTCTTTGCATCAGGTGGTCAAAGTATTGCAGCTTCAGCTTCAACATCAGTCCTTCCAATGAATATTCAGAACTGATTTCCTTCCAGATGGACTAGCTGGATCTCCTTGCAGTCCAAGGGACTCTCAAGAGTCTTCTCCAACACCACAGTTCAAAAGCATCAATTCTTCAGCACTCAGCTTTCTTTATAGTCCAACTCTCACATCCGTACATGACTACTGGAAAAACCATAGCCTTGACTAGATGGACCTTTATTGGTAAGTTGATGTAATAAGAAGTGCTGTGAAGACAATAAAGGCAGGCGGTGGGGGCGGGGTGGGGGAGAGAGAGGATAAGAAGGGAAGGCCTGTCTCCTGGACAGGGTGGACAATGGGGCATTGGGATAGGGACCCACACATTGAGGAGCCAGGAGCCACTCTCTCGGAGAAACAGCTGTCTGAACAAAGCAAAGGGAGCATGCAGAGGCAGAAGCCCAGAGGTGGCAGGGGTCTGGCACATCCCAGGGCTGGTACTGCGGGGCTGGGGGACCAGAGCCCACTGAGCAGGGCCGAGGAACACGGGGTGAGCTCAGAGATGGAGGCAGGCACCAGCCCGGCGGTGCAGGGGTCCCTGATAAGGAACCTGGACTTCACAGTGGGACGAGGGGAAGACACTGGAGTGCTTTAAAGGGAAATTAACTTCATTTTACATAGAACAAAATTGGCTCAGAGGAGTTGAGTGCTGGACCCAAGTTAAAGATGAAACGAGGAATCCAGCCTTACAATTCTCTGTTAAATGTCATATATTTAATACTGTTCTCATTAGGTATTGAAGAGATACAAAATACTACATGTAGCATATGTTTAAGATTTAAAGAGTAAAAGGTAGACATACCTGCGTACCCCCCATCAGCTGCCCCAGGGGCCCAGGGAGGCTGCCCCCTTCAACCTCAGCCTCCTCCCTCCTCCTCCCACCTCTGCATTTGGTCAAGGCAGTTCCTCTGTCACCCCAAACTCCATCTCTGTCTCCTTCAAGGGAGCCCCATCTATTACTTGATACTAACTCAGTGACTCCAGCTTTCTTTAGATTGGTATTTCTTGGAATGGTATGTCTTTTTAAATCTCTTCACTTTTAACCTTTCTATAACTTATGTTTAGGTTTTTCTTTTCGTGGACTTTACATTTAAATGGAATATTTATTATAATTACTGGTATTTTCAGGATTTCCATTTGTCCCGCCTCTTCTGATTCTTCTTGCCTTCTTTTGGGTTGATCTAATTTTTATCATTCAGTTTTTGTGCCTTTTTTTTTTGAGTTTGGGAGTTACGCAGTCCATTTTTAATCTTGTAGCAATTGCTCTGGAAATAACAACCAGCATACTTGTCAGAGGGCCTCTCTTCAGACGGTGAAGAATCCACCTGCAGTGCAGCAGATGCAGGTTTGATCCTGGGGTCAGGAAGATCCTCTGGAGAAGGGAATGGCAACTCATTCTAGTATTCTTGCCTGGAGCATCCCAGGGACAGAGGAGACTGGCAGGTACAGTCCATGGGGGAGCAAAGAGTCAGACACGATGGAGCAACTGAACTGCACTGCTTTCTTTAGATCCACAGCCCTAGGAAGGCAGTGATGGTCTTCTGACACATAGTTATTCGTCCATTCGAAAGTCACTTTTGAGCTTCCCTGGTGGCGCAGTGGATAGGAATCTGCCTGCCAGTGCCGGGGACACAGGTTTGACTCCTGGTCCGGGAAGACTCCACATGCTACAGGGCAGCTAGGCCCATGGCGCCACAACTGCTGAGTCCGAAGGGTGCAGCTGCTGAAGCCTGCGGGCCTGGAGCCCGTGCTCGGCGACAGGGACGCCATCGCAGTGAGACGCCTGCGCACTGCAACGACCGAGCTAGCCAGAAAGAAGTAAATCAATAGATTATTTTTGAAAAGTCACTTTTGTGTAAGTGTTGCCCTTCGGCTTCTTTTTTATTAATCTTTTTTTTTTTTTTTTTGGCTGCATCACACCATGCAGCATCTTAGGCCCCCGACCAGGGTATCAAACTCTGGGCCCCTGTAGCAGAAGAGCAGAGTCCCAACCATGGCACCACCAGGGAAGGCCCTGTTTTACTGTTGTCTGGATCTTTTGATCCTTGGGGTTCTGCCCCCACCTCTGTTTAAAATCTTGTTGGAGACTTGGCTTCTTGGATCCACGGGACAGCACCTTCCATCGGTGGGCCGGGCCGGGCCATGGTCTCTTTGTCTGTCGCTCCCGACCTTTCTCTCACTGCTCTCTTTGTAACAGCTCCAGTTACATGTTCTGTGTCTGTGCTACATTCTGCCTAATGTTTTCTGACCCATCTTCCAGTTCACTTATTTCTTTGGCTGCATCTAATCTGTTTAGTAAATTCATTGCTTTAAATTGTTACTATGAGATGTAACCTTGACCCAGAGAAGTATATTCAGCACAAATGCATAGTTTGCTTACAATTAAAGCAAACACCTGTTTAACAATTTCTCAAATTAAGAATTAGAGCTGGGGCTACCCCGGTGGCTCAGAGGTAAAGAATCTGCAGGCCAGTGCAGGAGAAGCAAGTTTGAGCCCTGGTCCAGGAAGATCCTACATGCTGCGGAGCAACTAAGCCTGTGTGCCACAGCTATGGAGTCTGTGCTCTAGAGCCTGGGAGCCGCAACTACCGAGCCCACAAGCTGCAACTACCGAGCCCACGAGCCGCAACAACCGAGCCCACGAGCCGCAACTACTGAGCCCGGGAGCCACAACTACTGAGCCCACGAGCCACAACTACTGAGCCCGGGAGCCACAACTACTGAGCCCACGAGCCGCAACTACTGAGCCCAGGAGCCACAACTACTGAGCCCGGGAGCCACAAATACTGAGCCCGTGGGCTACAACTACTGAGCCTGGGAGCCACAACTACTGAGCCCGTGGGCTGCAACTACTGAGCCCAGGAGCCACAACTACCGAGCCCACAAGCTGCAACTACTGAGCCCGGGAGCCGCAACTACCGAGCCCGGGAGCCGCAACTACTGAGCCCGGGAGCCGCAACTACTGAGCCCGGGAGACACAACTACTGAGCCCGGGAGCCACAACTACTGAGCCCGGGAGCCACAAATACTGAGCCCGTGGGCTACAACTACTGAGCCTGGGAGCCACAACCACTGAGCCCATGGGCTGCAACTACTGAGCCCATGGGCTGCAACTACTGAGCCCAGGAGCCACAACTACTGAGCCCACGAGCCGCAACTACTGAGCCCACGAGCCACAACTCCTGAGCCCGGGAGCCATAACTACTGAGCCTGGGAGCCATAACTACTGAGCCCGTGGCTGCTACTACTGAGCCCAGGAGCCACAACTACTGAGCCCGTGGGCTGCAACTACTGAGTCCGTGGGCTGCAACTACTGAGCCCGGGGGCCGCAACTACTGAGCCCACGAGCCACAACTACTGCGCCCACGAGCCACAACTACTGCGTCCACGAGCCGCAACTACTGAGCCTGTTTGCCCAAAACCTGTGCTCCACAGCAACAGAAGCCACCGCAAAGAGAAGCCCGCCATCATAGCTAGAGAGCAGCCCTCTCTGATGCAACTAGGAAAAAGCTCATGAAGCAACAAAGACCCAGCACAGCCAAAAATAGATACATAAATACAGTTTTAAGAAATTTAAGAATTAGAGCCAAATGCAAAGAGGCCCCATCTGCCCTTTTCCAGTTTAAATATTTTCTCTCCTCATAGTAACCACTCTCCTAGCACTTAGAATATCATTTACTTTTCAGTTCAGTTACTCAGTCGTGTTCAACTCTTTGCAATCCCATGAACTGAGGCACATCAGGCTTACTTGTCCATCATCAACCCCCGGAGCTTGCTCAAACTCATGTCCATTGAGTCGGTGATGCCATCCAACCATCTCATCCTCTGGCATCCCCTTCTCCTCCTGCCCTCAATCTTTCCCAGCATCAGGGTCTTTCCCAAGGAGTCAGTTCTTGGCATCAGGTGGCCAAAGTACCGGAGTTTCAGCTTCAACATCAGTCCTTCCAATGAACACTCAGGACTGATCTCCTTTAGGATGGACTGGTTGGATCTCCTTGCAGTCCAAGGGACTCTCAAGAGTCTTCTCCAACACCACAGTTTAAAAGCATCAATTCTTCAGCACTCAGCTTTCCTTATGTCTAACTCTCACATCCATACATGACCACTGGAAAAACTATAGCTTTGACTAGACGGACCTTTGTTGGCAAAGTAATGTCTCTGATTTTTAATATACTGTCTAGGTTGGTAATAACTTTTCTTCCAAAAAGTAAGTATCTTTTAATATTATGGTTTTAGTCACCATCTGCGGCGATTTTGGAGCCCCCCAAACAAAGTCTGCCACTGTTTCTATTGTTTTCCCACCTATTTGCCATGAAGTGATGGACCAGACACCGGGATCTTAGTTTTCTGAATGTTGAGCTTTAAGCCAACTTTTTCACTCTCTTCTTTCACTTTCATCAAGAGGCTGTTTAGTTCCTCTTCACTTTCTGCCATACAGGTGGTATCATCTGCATATCTGAGGTTATTGATATTTCTCCCAGCAATCTTGATTCCAGCTTGTGCTTCATCCAGCCCAGCATTTCTCATGATGTACTCTGCATATAAGTTAAATAAGCAGGGTGATAATACACAGCCTTGACATACTTTTATCTTCATTTACATTTATCTTTTATCTTCTTATAATTTTACCACCTAGGTATGTATCCTTAAACAAAACAGTTCACTGTGTCTGGTTTTGAAGTTCACATGTGAAGAGAAGTATTTGTTCATTTCTTCCTCCTTCACTCAGTGTGGCATCCACGAGAGTCATCCAGGCTGTTGACTAGAGGTGTCGTTTATGGTTGTCATTGGGCTTCCCCTGTGGCTCAGCTGGTAAAGAATCTGCCTGCAATGGGGGAGACCTGGGTTTGATAACTGGGTTGGGAAGATCCCCTGGAGAAGGAAAAGGCTGCCCACTCCAGTATTCAGGCCTAGGTCTATAAATGGGTTGCGAAGAGTCAGACACAACTGAGCAACTTTTCCCCTCACTTCAGTTGGTGTTTTTGCAACCTCTTATTCAATAAATGTATATTAAGCACCCTTGCTGTTGCTGTTTAGTCCCTAAGTCATTTCCAACTGTTTTGCCACCCCATGGACTGTAGCGTGCCAGCTACAGTCTGTTCATGGGATTTCCCAGGCAAGAATACCAGAGTGGGTTCCATTTCCTTCTCCAGGGGATCTTCCCAACCCAGGGATCGAACCCGTGTCTCCTGTGTCTCCTGCATTGGCAGGCAGATTCTTTACCACTGAGCCACCTGGGAAGCACATTAAGCATCTGATCTGTGCCAAGCACTCTCCTAGGGACTTGGAATGTATCAATAAGTCAAATGTATAAAGTTGTCTGCCCTTGTGGAGCTCACATTCTATGTTGAGAAAGTCACACTTGTGTGTCAGCCTCAAGAGTGTGGGTGGAGTGACCTACAGGCTTATCTGGTGGAAGCATTGCGGACACTGGGAACCACCAGTCAAAGTGCTAAGATGGGAGCAAAAAGAATGTCATCAGTTTGGGAACACAATGAGCAAGAGCAGAGCAGCAGAGTCCCATCAGGGAGGCCAGCCAGGTCACAGAGGGCCTTGCAGTTTCCGCGGGATCACCTGCCTTTCGCTGGCAGCATATCTTCTAGCATTTCCCTAGTCGAGATCTGCAGGAGATGAACCATCTCAGTTTTTGTCTGAAATGTCGTTATTTAATCCTCAGGCTTTTTAAAAAATGTTTCTTGCTGTCTTTAATCTTTAGAAATTCAAAGATGCTGTCCAAACCTTTGAAAGTGAGAGTGTCAGTTGCTCAGTCATCTCTAACTCTTTGCGACCCCATGGACCGTAGCCTGCCAGGCTCTTCTGTCTGTGGGATGCTCCAGCCAAGAATACTGGAGTGGGTTGCCATGCCCTCCCCCGCGGATCTTCCCGACCCAGAGATGGAACCCGCATCTCCTGTGTCTCCTGCAACGGCAAGCAGGTTCTTTACCACTGAGCCACCTGGGAAGGATATTCCAAAGCAAAGGCTGCTTCGATTTTCCTACAAGTCAGTGTGAAGAAAGTTTATGAGATGGAGGTGAAAGGTAACCTTGAACATCACAGGCAAAGGTGCCAGATGTGGATCCCTTTTCCAAACAGTCTGATCCCAGTGGGTGAGCAGACACCACGGCAAGAGGAAGAAAGGTGGCCAGGGGTTCCCACAGAAAGAGCTCTTGTTCTTATTCTCACAAATATAGCTTTTTAAAAAAAATCTAGGAAAGCAAGTATTTTAGCTCAGCACACTGAAGAGCTTCTCCCAGTCTCATGCCTTTCATTGTCACTGCTGAGACATCAGTATCAGTCTAATTGTTATTCCTCTGGAGTCAATCCCATTTTTCTTCTCACTGCCTTAAATATTTTCTCTTTGATTTTAATGTTCTATGGTTTCACAGTGATATGTCTAGATAGGCATCCCTTTTTATTTATCTGGCTCGAGATTCTAAACCATTACCTTTTCAAATACAGTCCCTGTCCTACTCCTTCTCTTACATATCTGGAAATCCAACAAGAAGTATCACTGGGCCTTTTCTTCCCACCTCCCGTGTTCTTATTCCTGTCCGCCATGCTCTGTATCTGTTTCTGTGCTGCATTCTTGGTACCACCTTCAGACCCATTTTCCACTCCACTGATGCTCTTTTCAGCTGTGTTAAATCCACTATTTTCACCCATCCACTAAAATTTTATTCTACAGTAGTTGTTATCTTTCAGTACTAGCAGTTCCATTTTGTACTTCTTCAAATCTTTATTTTTGTTGCCTTTTGTTTTGCATTCATGTATTGAATCCATTCTTTTATTTCTTTAAAGACATTAAAACACTGGTTTTAGATTCTGTACCTGATAGGTCCAACACTGCAAGTGTTTGGAGATCTGACTCTACTGGATATGATTTCCACTTGTTTGTGGTCCTCATTCTTTGTCTCTTCATATGTCTTCAAGTTTTTCTGTGTGACACTTTATCTGTGGTGTTCTTTAAGGGCTATGTTGTAGACGTATTCCTCCCTTGAAGGGCACACCCAATCCAGGACCAGTTTTAAGTAAATTCCTAGCCTGAGACTTTTCAGACCACACAGGTAGCATTATCTTAGGTACAGATCTTCATTAAAATTGACTTGTAATTACAATCTTTCCTCTGTTCACCGAATGCCAGTGTTGAAATTGGTAGGTTTCTGTGATACAGATCTATATTTTGATAATTATCCTTACAAGACAGTATAGAGGTCCCCACTGTACATGTACTGGTCTTCTCTTTGGTTTTTCCACCTTGGACAGACCCTGAAGGCTTTGTCTCTTATCCCTTTCACTCCAAAGACTCAACAAAACTGAAACACCAGTTCACCAAGATTTGGCCAATACTTCATGGTAAAAACTGTCTTTATACAAAACTTCTCTAGATTCCAGTTCTTACCGCATGCTTAGCCTCTAAGAATTACTTCCTCTTTCCAGCTCAGTAATGCATTAAAATATTTTACCTTTAATCCACCATTTTAGTTGTTTTCAGTAGAAGTGTTGTTCATGGAGGTAGCCTACCATAGCACTAGAAACAGAATTTTCTATTCACTCTAATACATGGTTTTAAACAATAAGATCATGGCATACAGTCCCATCACTTCATGGCAAATAGATAGGTAAACAGTGGCTGACTTTATTTTTCTGGGCTCCAAAATCACTGCAGATGGTGATTGCAGCCATGAAATTAAAAGATGCTTACTCCTTGGAAGGAAAGTTATGACCAACCTAGACAGCATATTAAACAGAGACATTACTTTGCCAACACAGGTCTGTCTAGTCAAGGCTATGGTTTTTTCAGTGGTCATGTATGGATGTGAGAGTTGGACTATAAAGAAAGCTGAGGGAAGAAGAACTGATGCTTTTGAACTGTGGTGTTGGAGAAGACTCTTGAGAGTCCCTTGGACTGCAAGGAGATCCAACCAGTCTATCCTAAAGGAAATCAGTCCTGGGTGTTCACTGGAAGGACTGATGTTGAAGCTGAAACTCTAATACTTTGGCTACCTCATGCGAAGAGTTGACTCATTTGAAAAGACCCTGATACTGGGAAAGACTGAGGGCAGGAGAAGGAGATGACAGAGGATGAGATGGTTGGATGGCATCACTGACTCAATGGACGTGGGTTTGGTTGGACGTGAGTTTGGGTTTGGGAATTGGTGATGGACAGGGAGGCCTGGTGTGCTGTGCTTCATGGGGTCGCAAAGAGTCGGACACGACTGAGCAACTGAACTGAACTGAAACAATAAAGAGAATTTAGCTTCATGAGTAAGCTGGAAATCTTTCTAATTTACTTTAAATATTCAGTCTTTTGTGTTTAAGAAAGTAACATATGATACTTTTCATCTCAGATTATTAGACTGAGGTTTCAGAATTGAACAAAAACAAAAAAGAACTCTCCTGCTTTTAGTTTTTTCCAACTGTTGAGCTTTTTCAGCAAAGAATATTCAAATTATGTTACTTATCCCCCAAATGGGGATGGTTTCATTAGGTCAAGAGTATGAATATGCATATGAAATAACCAGTCGTTCTTCTGAATGAGTCTGGAACTTATCCTAGCTCATCACTTACAGAGAGCATCAGCAGATCACAAGTCCCAGATCCCAGAGCAGATAATACTTTGTCGTTCTTGGTGGAGCTGCTGCACTGATTTTTTCTTTTAAGTGTTAGTCGCTCAGTCGTGTCTGGCTCTTTGTGACCCTGTGGAAGGAGCCTGCCAAGCTCCTCTGTCCATGGGGTTCTCCAGGCAAGGATACTGGAGTGGGTTGCCATTTCCTTCTCCAGGTGATCTTCATGACCCAGGGATCGAATCCAGGTCTCCCACATCGCAGGTGAACTCTTTCACCATCAGAGCCACCAGGGAAGGACACAAGTTACCATCTTAGCCATTTTTACTGTACAGCTCGCTCAGTTGGTAAAGAATCTGCCTGTGAGGTAGGAGACCCCAGTTTGATTCCTGGGTTGGGAAGATCCACTGGAGAAGAGATAGGTTACCCACTCCAGTATTCTTGGGCTTCACTTGTGGCTCAGCTGGTAAAGAATCTGCCTGCAATGCCAGAGACCTGGGTTCAATCCCTGGGTTTGGAAGATCCCCTAGAGAAGGGAAAGGCTACCCACTCCAGTATTCTGGCCTGGGGTATTCCATGGACTGTATAGTCTATGGGGTCACAAAGAGTCGGACACGAGTGAGCGACTCACTTTCACTTCATTTTCAGTAATGTGAATATATCCATACTTGGATGCAAGGAATCTCTGGGACTTGCTCACCTCGCAAAATAGAAACTGTACCCAGTAATCAGCAATCCCCCTTCCCTCTCTACATGGCTGCACTAATTCTCACAACTCAGGTACATCCAAGATGGCTGCAATCATGAAAGTCACAATACCGCAATGTGCTAATATTTCGGAACCAAGTTTAATTCTCTTAGAATTGTTTACACAATTCCTGAGAAATGAAGCTTACTCGTTTAGAGTCAGAATAATCTGAGTCAATAATTTTTCTACTACAAAACAATATTTTCTATATTGCACACTAGAGTCAAAGAACTTCACAGCTGACAGAGACAGTAAAGTTCAGGCTTCAGCACTCTCGTTTTGCAGATAAGGCAAACGAGCCCCATGCTCAGGCTACAGCTATGAGGACTTCATACAAGGATCTTCTAAAAAATTTTTCATTTCTAGCTACAAAAATATGATCACTAGCCAATGAAAGACAGTAAAAATGCATGGAAAAAAATTTTAAATGCGGCATCTTAACACTCTTACTTCAAAATTTAAATTCCTATTTCCAAGGAATTCCCTGGTGGTCCAGGGTTAGGATGTGCTGCTTTCAATGCCAGGGTCCACGTTCAATCCCTGGTTGGGGAACTAAGATCCCACAAGTCTTGCAATGTGGTGAAAAAAACTTAAATTCCTTATTTCCAAATATGAAAGGCATCACATATGAAATATGTTGTGCTGGGTGTGCTCAGTTGTATCTGACTCTTTGTGACCCCATGGACTGTAGCCCTCCAGGCTCCTCTGTCCATGAGATTTCCCAGGCAAGAACACCAGAGTGGGCTGCCATTTCCTCCTTCTCCAAGGGATCTTCCAGACCCAGGGATCAAACCCGAGGTCCCCGCTTCTCCTGCATTGGCAGGCAGGCTCTTTACCACTAGCACCACTTGTGAAACATGTTGGTCTGGTTTTAATTTGCTGTTTCCACTTTGAATATAATATTATTTCTCTTATCTTGAAACCTATCCCATTTAGACATCAGGATCTTCTCTAAGTAGACTTTTTGCCTGGGGATTGCATCTGTTGACATGGTTAGCTCTAATGTGCTTGTGTCCTATCTCGAATCACTTCAAGTTTTACATTTTCATACGAGGGAAGAAAAAAAACTTACCTCTTTATAACATTGATATTCAGGTCAGTTCCTCCAAATCTGGACAGGAATACAAGGTACGGAACGGCCCCAGAACTGGTGAGGGGGATCTACACCCGAACAAGAAGAATGACAGCTCGTTAGCGAGTTCAGGGCCAAGCCGCGGGTGGCACAGCAGGCTTTGCAGAGCGGGGCGGTGCTCCAGGAACGCTTACAGCTACTCGCCCAGGCGTCTGAGTCGGCATGCGCCCTCAGCAAACCTAGCACAAGCAGCAGACACACCAGAATGCCATCTGTGCTCAACTAAAGCCACCAAACCCTCTATAGAATTAGCTAAAATCTAGGTCCATCTAACCGGGAAAGACTGAGGGCAGGAGGAGGAGATGGGTGGATGGCATCACCGACTCGATGGACACAAGTCTGAGCAAACTCAGAGAGACAGTGAAGGACAGGGAAGCCTGGTGTCCTGCAGTCCATGGGGTCACAGAGGGTTGGATACAACTGAGCGACTGACAACAACAACAGGTCTTTCTAAAGGATAAAGTAGGGGCCTCGCTGGTGGTCCAGTGGCTAAGACTCCCCACCCCCCGTGCAGAGGGCTTAGGTTCCATCCCTGGTCAGGGAACTAGATCCCACATGCCTCAACCAAGACCCAGCTCCGCCAAATACAAAAGTGTTTTTAAAAAGATAAAGTGACAGTAGTAGAAATATATTCTAATATATTTTACATATGTATTAATATATATGTGTGTGTGTATATATATATATATATATATATATTTCCCGAGAAGGCAGTGGCACCGCACTCCAATACTCTTGCCTGGAAGATCCCATGGACAGAGGAGCCTGGTGGGCTGCAGTCCATGGGGTTGCTAAGAGTCGGACACGGCTGAGCAACTTCACTTTCACTTTTCACTTTCATGCATTGGAGAAGGAAATGGCAACCCTCTCCAGTGTTCTTGCCTGGAGAATGCGAGGGACCATGGAGCCTGGTGGGCTGCTGTCTATGGGGTCTCGCAGAGTTGGACACGACTGAAGTGACTTAGCAGCAGCAGTAGCAAGAGTCTGAGGCCACAGCATAATTTACTCTCTGAGTACCATGTACCCTTTCTATACAGTCATAAGCTTTTAAGGTAGAAAAATAGTTATTTTAAAGTCTAAAATTCTACAAAGGACATCACTGGGCCAGGTGGGTTAAATACGGACTCTAGATTAAATAAAAGTATTACTACCTCAATGTTTACCGAAGTTGATAAGTGTGCTGTGATTAGGTAAGAGAACAGTTCTTATTCTTGAGGAAATACACACTGAAGTATTTAGAAGTAAAGGACCAATAATAGGACTTCCCTCGTGGTCCAGTGGCTAAGAATCTGCTCGCCAATGCAGGGGACGCGGGTTTGAGCCCTGGGCCAGGAAGATTCCACGTTCTGTGGGGCATCTAAGCTCATGTGTCACAACTGCTGAAGCCTGTGCTCTCAAGCCCGAGAGCCACAACTATGGAAGCCCAGAGCCCAGAGCCCAGAGCCCAGGCTCTGCAGCAAGGGAAGCCTTCGCACCACAACTAAGAGTGGCCCCTGCTCAGCGCAACGAGAGAAAGCCCGTGTGTAGCAATGAGGACCCAGCACAGCCAAAAAAACGAAAAAAGCACCATTAGTATAAGCAATTTCCTCTTAAATGGTTCAGAAAAAAATTACATATACATTATTTGTGTATTTCAAATATATATAGCATGCATATGTGCCAAGGGAATGAAAGATTACAGGAGAAATAAATGAGGTTAAATGTTCACAGTCAACAAATCTGGGCAATAGTAAATGGCCATTATTTGTACTATACTTTCCTTTACAAACTTGCTAGAGGCTTGAAATCACTTTTAAATAAAAAGCCAATTAAAAAAAAAAGTGAAAAAATTATTTCCCAGAAAGCATGTGAAACTAAAATTAAAATAAACACACAATCAATGTAAATATATTTTTTAAGCTTCATGCAAATACACAAGTACAATCTCCTGTACAGCTGAACGGCTGCTGAGCCCATACAACCAAGTTTGATATTTACTTAGCCCTTAAAATTCCAGCCTCAAAGCCTAGCACAGTTATCTCAGTCTTCCCCAAAGGACGCATTTCCCTTTACTGTTTAAAACATGTGTAACTAGGACATGGGACCAGGGGGAGAGTGGCTCACAGGGTGGGCCTCTGCAAAGCCTTTTCCTGGAAAGGACACCAGGACTCTGACTTCTGATAGGGTGGTTTCCAGTAGATACAACTTGGGTAGGCACCTCAGAGGTTCCCTAGTCCCACAGAAGAAGGGCAAGGGCAGATTAAACGTGCAGTTTCCCAGACTGGATGCCCTCCTGGTCTTAGCAGTGATTAAGAGTTAACGTGGAAGGGAAGAAGCTGACATAGAAGGAGCTCATACTTCATAAATGGGCACAGGCACCGCTCTTGGTTTTAACTCATCCAGCCCCAAACCACCTTCTGAGGAAGCTGAAACCTTCCACATTTCACAGAGCAGAGGAATGACCTCTCTACACAGCACTGCCATGGACTCAGAAATCTGTGACTTCAGAGCCCAAGCTTATTTCACTACACTAACCACCCTGTCGGCAAAAAAAAAAAAAAAAAGTCCATCAACTGTTGAGGTTTTGTCACATTTCATATTGCTGCTTGTGCGTGCGTGCTAAGTTGCTTCAGTCATGTCCAATTCTTTCCAACCCCATGGACTTAGCCTGCCAGGCTCCCCTGTCCATGGGGATTCTCCAGGCAAGAATCCTGCAGGGGGTTGCCATGCCCTCCTCTTCCAGGGGATCTTCCCCACCCAAGGGTTGAACCCACTCCCTCATGTCTCATTGGTAGGCAGGCTCTTTACCACCAGCACCACCTGGGAAAATTAGTGCTACTTGTGAAGTGAAGTGAAAGTTGCTCAGTCATGTCCCAACTCTGCGACCCCATGGGCTGCAGCCTACTAGGCTCCTCTGTCCATGGAATTCTCTAGGCAAGAACACAGGTACTACCTGTGATCTGATGCAGATTCTAAGGTGACAGATACATTTTTGCAATGCCTAGTTTCCAAACTAAGATCAAGGATCCAGTCTAAAAGGAAAGGCTTGGCTAAGGATTCACTTCTCTGGGATTTACGATTCTGGCAAAAATGTCCTGAGACTCAAAACCGTCCACTGATGAATCACTGTAAGCAAATTCTTAGAGTGCAGCTGGCAAAGCACAGTTTGTGAATCCAGGTCCAGCATGCTGATGAGAACCTTCCAAGGCTCCTCTTTCCTTGGGACAACCACCAAGACCAGAATAGAACTTTGCTTTTCTTCTCTGGCATCTAGTAACCGGTGCAACTTCTTTCAAAGTGTTTACCTTCTATTGATATTCAGAGACTGAGACACATTTTTAAAAAAATTCATATCACTATTAATGAAACTAAGGAACAGGGTAGCTAACAAACAATGCCTCGTCTATCATCACCAACATTCAAACATTCTTGACATGGTTCTTGAGATAAAATTACAGCTAAAATAAATTCACTAAAACTGGAAAATTCTCTTCTAATTTTTAACGCATTTTGTATTTTTTTTTACTTTATTTTTGGCTGTACTGGGTCTTCACTGCTGGGCGGGCTTTTCTCTAGCTGTAGGAAGCGGGGGCTACTCTCGAGTTGTGGTGAGCAGCTTCTCATGGACGCGGCTCCTTGGTGTGGAGCACAGGCTCTAAGGTGAGAGGGCTTCAGGAGGTGCGGCTCCGGGGCTCTCGACAGGCTCAGCAGTTGTGCGCGGGCTTAGACGCTCCACGGCGCGTGGGATCTTCCCAGATCAGGGATTGACCCCGTGTCTCCTGCATTGGCAGGTGGATTCTTTACCACTGGGCCACCAGGGAAGCCCCCTCTTTTCTAATTTTAAGGGTGAGATCTCCATGAACTATTTTACCAGTTTTATACATTGCCAGTTAGGCTTATATTGACTATTGAAAAAGAAAGTGTATATGGATGAGTATCTGGAATAGGCCCTTGGAGCTCTGCCCACACGCACGCACATGTGTGTATATGGATGAGTATCTGGATTAGGGCCCTGGAGGTTTGCCCATATGCACGCACATGGGTCTATATGGATGTGTATCTGGAATAGGGCCCTGGAGCTCTGCCCACATGCATGCACATATTTGTATATAGATGAGTAACTGGAATAGGGCCTTGGAGCTCTGCCGAAACGCATGCACATATGTGTATATGGATGAGTATCTGGAGTAGGTCCCTAGAGTTCTGCCCACAAGCATGCAAATGTGTGTATATGGATGAGTATTTGCAATAGGCCCCTGGAGATCTGCCCACACATACGGACATGTGTGTACATGTATGAGTATCTGGAATAGGGCCCTGGAGCTCAGCCCACATGCATGTACATGTGTGTATATCAGTGTGTATCTGGAATAGGCCTCTGGAGCTCTGCCCACATGTACGCACATGTGTGATTATGGAAGTGCATCCGGAATAGGGCCCTGGAGCTCTGCCCACACACACGCACATGTGTGTATATGGATGAGTATCTGGAATAGGCCCCTGGAGCTCTGCCCACACGCAAGAACATGTTTGTATATGCATGTGTATCTGGAATAGGCCCTGCAGCTCTGCCCACATGCATGCACATGTGTGTATATGGATCAGTATCTGGAATAGGCCACAGGAGCTCTGCCCAAATGCACGCACATGTGTGTATATGGAAGTGCACCCGGAATAGGGCCCTGGAGTTCTGCCCACAGACATGCACTTGTGTGTATATGGATGAATATCTAGAATAGGGCCCTGGTGCTCGGCCCATACGCATGCACATGTGTGTATATAGCTCTGTATCTGGAATAGGCCTTTGGAGATCTGCCCACATGCATGCACAGCTGTGTATATGGGTGAGTATCTGGAATAGGCCCCTCGAGTTCTGCCCACACACACGCACATGTGTGTATATGGATGTGCTTATGGAATAGCGCCCTGGAACTCTTCTCACACACATGCACATGTGTGTATATGGATGAGTATCTCGAATAGGCCCCTTGAGCTCTTCCCACACACACGCACATGTGTGTATATGGATATGCTTATGGAATATGCGCCTAGAGCTCTGCCCAGAGGTATGTGCATGGGTGTATATGGATGAGCATCTGGAATAGGCCCCAGGAGCTCTGCCCACACGCATGCACAAGTGTGTATATAAGTGTGTATCTCGATGAGGACCCTGGAGCTCTGCCCACACACATGCACATATGTGAATATGGATGAGTATCTGGAATAGGGCCCTGGATTTCTGCCCACACGCATGCACATGTGTGTATATGGATGTGCATCCGGAATAGGGCCTTGGAGCTTGCCAACAGGCATGCACATATGTGTATATGGATGAGTATCTGGAATAGGGCCCTGGAGCTCTGCCCACAGGCATGCACATGTGTGTATATGGATGAACACCTGGATTAGACCCCTGGAGCTCTGTCCACACGCATGCACATGTGTGCATATAGGTGTGTATATTGAATAGGCTCCTGGAGCTCTGCCCACACGCAAGAACATGTGTGTATGTAGGTGTGTATCTGAAATAGGCCCTTGGAGCTCTGCCCACACGCATTCACATATGTGTATATGGATAAGTAACTGGAATAGGGCCCTGGAGCTCTGCACACACGCATGCACATATGTGTATATGGATGAGTATCTGAAATAGGACCCTAGAGTTCTGCCCACAAGCATGCACATGTGTGTATATGGATGAGTATCTGAAATAGGCCCCTGGAGCTCTCCCCACACTCATGCACATGTGTGTATATGGATGAGTATCTGAGCCATCTGTGCTCAACTAAAGCCACCAAACCCTCTATAGAATTAGCTAAAATCTAGGTCCATCTAACCGGGAAAGACTGAGGGCAGGAGGAGGAGATGGGTGGATGGCATCACCGACTTGATGGACACAAGTCTGAGCAAACTCAGAGAGACAGTGAAGGACAGGGAAGCCTGGTGTCCTGCAGTCCATGGGGTCACAGAGGGTTGGATACAACTGAGCGACTGACAACAACAACAGGTCTTTCTAAAGGATAAAGTAGGGGCCTCGCTGGTGGTCCAGTGGCTAAGACTCCCCACCCCCCGTGCAGAGGGCTTAGGTTCCATCCCTGGTCAGGGAACTAGATCCCACATGCCTCAACCAAGACCCAGCTCCGCCAAATACAAAAGTGTTTTTAAAAAGATAAAGTGACAGTAGTAGAAATATATTCTAATATATTTTACATATGTATTAATATATATGTGTGTGTGTATATATATATATATATATATATTTCCCGAGAAGGCAGTGGCACCGCACTCCAATACTCTTGCCTGGAAGATCCCATGGACAGAGGAGCCTGGTGGGCTGCAGTCCATGGGGTTGCTAAGAGTCGGACACGGCTGAGCAACTTCACTTTCACTTTTCACTTTCATGCATTGGAGAAGGAAATGGCAACCCTCTCCAGTGTTCTTGCCTGGAGAATGCGAGGGACCATGGAGCCTGGTGGGCTGCTGTCTATGGGGTCTCGCAGAGTCGGACACGACTGAAGTGACTTAGCAGCAGCAGTAGCAAGAGTCTGAGGCCACAGCATAATTTACTCTCTGAGTACCATGTACCCTTTCTATACAGTCATAAGCTTTTAAGGTAGAAAAATAGTTATTTTAAAGTCTAAAATTCTACAAAGGACATCACTGGGCCAGGTGGGTTAAATACGGACTCTAGATTAAATAAAAGTATTACTACCTCAATGTTTACCGAAGTTGATAAGTGTGCTGTGATTAGGTAAGAGAACAGTTCTTATTCTTGAGGAAATACACACTGAAGTATTTAGAAGTAAAGGACCAATAATAGGACTTCCCTCGTGGTCCAGTGGCTAAGAATCTGCTCGCCAATGCAGGGGACGCGGGTTTGAGCCCTGGGCCAGGAAGATTCCACGTTCTGTGGGGCATCTAAGCTCATGTGTCACAACTGCTGAAGCCTGTGCTCTCAAGCCCGAGAGCCACAACTATGGAAGCCCAGAGCCCAGAGCCCAGAGCCCAGGCTCTGCAGCAAGGGAAGCCTTCGCACCACAACTAAGAGTGGCCCCTGCTCAGCGCAACGAGAGAAAGCCCGTGTGTAGCAATGAGGACCCAGCACAGCCAAAAAAACGAAAAAAGCACCATTAGTATAAGCAATTTCCTCTTAAATGGTTCAGAAAAAAATTACATATACATTATTTGTGTATTTCAAATATATATAGCATGCATATGTGCCAAGGGAATGAAAGATTACAGGAGAAATAAATGAGGTTAAATGTTCACAGTCAACAAATCTGGGCAATAGTAAATGGCCATTATTTGTACTATACTTTCCTTTACAAACTTGCTAGAGGCTTGAAATCACTTTTAAATAAAAAGCCAATTAAAAAAAAAAGTGAAAAAATTATTTCCCAGAAAGCATGTGAAACTAAAATTAAAATAAACACACAATCAATGTAAATATATTTTTTAAGCTTCATGCAAATACACAAGTACAATCTCCTGTACAGCTGAACGGCTGCTGAGCCCATACAACCAAGTTTGATATTTACTTAGCCCTTAAAATTCCAGCCTCAAAGCCTAGCACAGTTATCTCAGTCTTCCCCAAAGGACGCATTTCCCTTTACTGTTTAAAACATGTGTAACTAGGACATGGGACCAGGGGGAGAGTGGCTCACAGGGTGGGCCTCTGCAAAGCCTTTTCCTGGAAAGGACACCAGGACTCTGACTTCTGATAGGGTGGTTTCCAGTAGATACAACTTGGGTAGGCACCTCAGAGGTTCCCTAGTCCCACAGAAGAAGGGCAAGGGCAGATTAAACGTGCAGTTTCCCAGACTGGATGCCCTCCTGGTCTTAGCAGTGATTAAGAGTTAACGTGGAAGGGAAGAAGCTGACATAGAAGGAGCTCATACTTCATAAATGGGCACAGGCACCGCTCTTGGTTTTAACTCATCCAGCCCCAAACCACCTTCTGAGGAAGCTGAAACCTTCCACATTTCACAGAGCAGAGGAATGACCTCTCTACACAGCACTGCCATGGACTCAGAAATCTGTGACTTCAGAGCCCAAGCTTATTTCACTACACTAACCACCCTGTCGGCAAAAAAAAAAAAAAAAAGTCCATCAACTGTTGAGGTTTTGTCACATTTCATATTGCTGCTTGTGCGTGCGTGCTAAGTTGCTTCAGTCATGTCCAATTCTTTCCAACCCCATGGACTTAGCCTGCCAGGCTCCCCTGTCCATGGGGATTCTCCAGGCAAGAATCCTGCAGGGGGTTGCCATGCCCTCCTCTTCCAGGGGATCTTCCCCACCCAAGGGTTGAACCCACTCCCTCATGTCTCATTGGTAGGCAGGCTCTTTACCACCAGCACCACCTGGGAAAATTAGTGCTACTTGTGAAGTGAAGTGAAAGTTGCTCAGTCATGTCCCAACTCTGCGACCCCATGGGCTGCAGCCTACTAGGCTCCTCTGTCCATGGAATTCTCTAGGCAAGAACACAGGTACTACCTGTGATCTGATGCAGATTCTAAGGTGACAGATACATTTTTGCAATGCCTAGTTTCCAAACTAAGATCAAGGATCCAGTCTAAAAGGAAAGGCTTGGCTAAGGATTCACTTCTCTGGGATTTACGATTCTGGCAAAAATGTCCTGAGACTCAAAACCGTCCACTGATGAATCACTGTAAGCAAATTCTTAGAGTGCAGCTGGCAAAGCACAGTTTGTGAATCCAGGTCCAGCATGCTGATGAGAACCTTCCAAGGCTCCTCTTTCCTTGGGACAACCACCAAGACCAGAATAGAACTTTGCTTTTCTTCTCTGGCATCTAGTAACCGGTGCAACTTCTTTCAAAGTGTTTACCTTCTATTGATATTCAGAGACTGAGACACATTTTTAAAAAAATTCATATCACTATTAATGAAACTAAGGAACAGGGTAGCTAACAAACAATGCCTCGTCTATCATCACCAACATTCAAACATTCTTGACATGGTTCTTGAGATAAAATTACAGCTAAAATAAATTCACTAAAACTGGAAAATTCTCTTCTAATTTTTAACGCATTTTGTATTTTTTTTTACTTTATTTTTGGCTGTACTGGGTCTTCACTGCTGGGCGGGCTTTTCTCTAGCTGTAGGAAGCGGGGGCTACTCTCGAGTTGTGGTGAGCAGCTTCTCATGGACGCGGCTCCTTGGTGTGGAGCACAGGCTCTAAGGTGAGAGGGCTTCAGGAGGTGCGGCTCCGGGGCTCTCGACAGGCTCAGCAGTTGTGCGCGGGCTTAGACGCTCCACGGCGCGTGGGATCTTCCCAGATCAGGGATTGACCCCGTGTCTCCTGCATTGGCAGGTGGATTCTTTACCACTGGGCCACCAGGGAAGCCCCCTCTTTTCTAATTTTAAGGGTGAGATCTCCATGAACTATTTTACCAGTTTTATACATTGCCAGTTAGGCTTATATTGACTATTGAAAAAGAAAGCTGGGTGTCACCACGTGGATTAGTCATTAAAATACCTAGAAAAGTCACACACCCTGTGAAGTCCAGGGATTAGCGAGACAAGCTCTGCCCTGCTTTCCAACTGAATCTGGCCTCCTGTGAAGGCATCACACTCCGGTCTCCTGGGTTTATGCATGGGTCACAAGAGCTCAAGCTTCTAGAAAAACACGCTGATTGTAAGACAGACCACGGGAACCTGTTATGTAAAGGCTCTGAAGTTCTACAGTTCTCAGTGACTTCTTTTTAAAACAGATGTCACTTTAAAAAAAAACAGATACACACTTCACATTTTCTGTGCTGTTCCTCTTCCTGCATAGCTGATTAGCTTGGGAGGCTGTCAAATTTTTAAATTAACATTAGATCATGAATATAGGGAGACATTAGCAGGAAATAATATTTTCACTTTCCATTTGGTATTAAGAAAAGATCAGTTCAATCAAGCTTGTGATAGAACTGATGCAATGTTTTTGAGGACAAATGTTCTTTAAAAGCAAGAGAACATTACCACGCAACACAGCACTTCCACCCCTAGGTGTGTGCCCAAGGGAAGTGAAGACATATGTCCACATAGAAACTTTCACGTCAAAGTCCCAGCAGCACTGCTCACAGAAGCCAAAACACGGAGACAACCCAAAGGCCCAGCACCCGATGGCAAAGAAGCTGCATCGTCTCCATGCAGCGGAGTACTATTCGGTCATAGCAAGGAGCGAAGTACCAATTCATGCTGCAGTGCAGATGTCTAGCAGAGCTAAACATTACGCTGAGTGAAAGAAGTCACACACAAAAGATCACATACTCCATTATTCCTTTTTATGAAATAGCCAGACTACACAAGCTATTGAGACAGAGTAGATTAACGGTTGTCAGGGATTAGGGGAAGGGGGAGTGCAGAGTAACTGCTAATGAATACAATAGTTTCTTTTAGGGATGATGAAATGTTCTGGAATGAGACAGTGCTGATTGTGAATCACTCTGTGAATACACTAGAAACCTCAAGGGCTTCCCGGGTGGCTCAGTGGGAGGGAATCTGCTGCCAGGACCGGAGTCACCGATTCAATCCCTGGTCCAGGAAGATTCCACAAGCCTCACAGCAACTAAGCCTGTGCAGCACAGCTACTGAACCTGTGCTCTAGAGCCTAGGAACTGCAGCTACTGAGCCCACCAGCCACAACTCCTGAAGTCCGAGTGCCCTGAAGCCCGTGCTCCGAAACAAGAGAAGCCGCCACAGTGAGCAGCCCACGCACCGCAGCCAGGGAGTGGCCCCTGCACCCCACAGCCAGAGAAGAGCCTGTGCAGCAGTGAAGACCAGCGCAGCCAGACAATTGACAGAGTCACTGGAGAGACCCCACAGACCCGCCCACCGCTAACTGCTGAATGTCGTGATGAACCGTATCTTATAAAGCTCTTATTTAAAATGTGGACATCATAAATAGTGACAGGTGAAAGAATCAATATATATTATTTGTGAGATTCTAGAAGTGAATAAATGGGAAACATTTTTTAAAAGAAGAGGAGGAAAGCTCTTCACCTTCCTTCCCCTTCCCTTCTTCCCTGTCTGTCCCTCACTATTCAGTCCTGAAGCCATTAGGCGGGGCAGAGACACGTAGTGTCTGCCAGGTGGGGGAGCCCTGGTCCAAAGCCAGGGAGTGCACCCACACGGCAGGCAGTGGGCATCCACCTGGGTGTGTGGGCGCTGGAGATGGGAGCTGCGTGATGAGTTACATGCCAGTATTTTCAAATAAGTGAAACAAGCGGGTTCAGTCCCTGGGTTGGGAAGATCCCCTGGGGGAGGAAATGACAACCCACTCCAGTGTGCTCACTTGATCTATCCCATGGATGGGGGAGACTGGCGGCTGCAGCCCACGGGGTCGCAGAGTAGGGCCTGAGTGGCTGAGCAAACACGCACGCACATGTCTGTATATGGATGTGCATCCGGAATAGGGCCCTGGAGCTCTGCCCACACGCATGCACATGTGTGTATATGGATGAGTATCTGGAAAAGGGCCCTGAAGCTCTGTCCGCACTCACGTACATGCATATATATAAATCAGTATCCGGAATAGGCCCCTGGAGCTCTGCCCACACACATGCACATGTGTGTATATGGATGAGTATCTGGAATAGGGCCCTGGAGCTCTGCCCACACGCATGCACATGTGTGTATATGGATGTGTATCTGGAATAGGGCCCTGGAGCTCTGCCCACACGCATGCACATGTGTGTATATGGATGAGCACCTGGAATAGGCCCCTGGAGCTCTGGCCACACGAATGCACATGTGTGCATATAGGTGTGTATCTGGAATACGCTCCTGGAGCTCTGCCCACACGCAAGAACATGAGTGTATAGAGATGTGTATCTGGAATAGGCCTCTGGAGCTCTGCCCACACGCATTCACATGTGTGTATATGGATGAGTATATGGAATAGGCCCCTAGAGCTCTGCCCACAAGCATACACATGTGTGTAAATGGATGAGTATCTGGAATAGGAACTTGGAGCTCGGCCCACACGCATGCACCTGTGTGTATATGGATGAGCATCTGGAATAGGCCCCTGGAGCTCTGCCCACACGCACGAACATGTGTGTATATGGATGTGCATCCGGAATAGGGCCCTGGATCTCTGCCCACAGGCAAGGACATGTGTGTATATGTATGAGTATCAGGACTAGGCCCCTCGAGCTCTGCCCACACACATGCACATTTATGTATATGGATGAGTATCTGGAATAGGCCCCTGGAGCTCTGCACGCACATGTGTGTATATGGATGTGCATATGGAATAGGGCCCTGGAGTTCTTCCCACACGCATGCACATGTGAGTATATATCTGTGTATCTGGAATAGGCCCGTGGAGCTCTGCCCACATCCATGGAAAAGTGTGTATATGGATGAGTAACTGAAATAGGGCCCTGGCGCTCTGCCCACACGCATGCACATGAGTGTATATGGATGAGTATCTGGAATAGGGCCCTGGAGCTCTGCCCACACGCATGCACATGTTTATATATGGATGTGTATCTGGAATAGGCCCTGCAGCTCTGCCCACATGCATGCACATGTGTGTATATGGATCAGTATCTGGAATAGGCCACAGGAGCTCTGCCCACATGCACGCACATGTGTGTATATGGATGAATATCTAGAATAGGGCCCTGGTGCTTGGTCCATATGCATGCACATGTGTGTATATAGCTCTGTATCTGGAATAGGCCTCTGGAGCTCTGCCCACATGCGTGCACAGCTGTGTATCTGGGTGAGTATCTGGAATAGGCCCCTCGAGTTCTGCCCACATGCACACACATGTGTTTATATGGATGTGCATATGGAATAGGGCCCTGGAGCTCTTCGCAGAGACATGCACATGTGTGCATATGGATGTGCTTATGGAATATGCCCCTGGAGCTCTGCCCACGGGTATGCACATGGGTGTATATGGATGAGTATCTGAAATAGGCCCCAGGAGCTCTGTGCACACGCATGCACAAGTGTGTATATAGGTATGTATCTGGAATAAGACCCTGGAGTTCTGCCCACACACATGCACATGTGTGTATACGGATGAGTATCTGAAATAAGGCCCTGTAGCTGGGCCCACATGCATTCACATATGTTTATGGATGAGTATCTGGAATAGGGCCCTGGAGCTTTGCCCACACGCATGCTCATGTGTGTATATGGATGAGTATCTGGAATAGGGCCCTGAAGCTCTGCCCACACGCATGCTCATGTGTGTATATGGATGAGTATCTCGAATAGGGCCCTGGAGCTCTGCCCACTCCCATGCACATGTATGTATATGGATGTGCATCTGGAATAGGCCCCTGGAGCTCTGCCTACACACACGCACATGTGTGTTTATGGATGAGTATCTGGATTAAGGCCCTCGAGGTTTGCCCATATGCATGCACATGGTTCTATATGGATGTGTATCTGGAATAGGGCCCTGGAGCTCTGCCCACACGCACGCACATGTGTGTATATGGATGAGTATCTGGAATAGGGCCCTGGAGCTCTGCCCACACGCATGCACATGTGTGTATATAGGTGTGTATCTGGAATAGGCCCTGCAGCTCTGCCCACATGCATGCACATGTGTGTATATGGATCAGTATCTGGAATAGGCCACAGGAGCTCTGCCCAAATGCACGCACATGTGTGTATATGGAAGTGCACCCGGAATAGGGCCCTGGAGTTCTGCCCACAGACATGCACTTGTGTGTATATGGATGAATATCTAGAATAGGGCCCTGGTGCTCGGCCCATACGCATGCACATGTGTGTATATAGCTCTGTATCTGGAATAGGCCTTTGGAGATCTGCCCACATGCATGCACAGCTGTGTATATGGGTGAGTATCTGGAATAGGCCCCTCGAGTTCTGCCCACACACACGCACATGTGTGTATATGGATGTGCTTATGGAATAGCGCCCTGGAACTCTTCTCACACACATGCACATGTGTGTATATGGATGAGTATCTCGAATAGGCCCCTTGAGCTCTTCCCACACACACGCACATGTGTGTATATGGATATGCTTATGGAATATGCGCCTAGAGCTCTGCCCAGAGGTATGTGCATGGGTGTATATGGATGAGCATCTGGAATAGGCCCCAGGAGCTCTGCCCACACGCATGCACAAGTGTGTATATAAGTGTGTATCTCGATGAGGACCCTGGAGCTCTGCCCACACACATGCACATATGTGAATATGGATGAGTATCTGGAATAGGGCCCTGGATTTCTGCCCACACGCATGCACATGTGTGTATATGGATGAGTATCTGGAATAGGGCCCTGGAGCTCTGCCCACACGCATGCACATGTGTGTATATGGATGAGTATCTGGAATAGGGCCCTGGAGCTCTGCCCACACGCATGCACATGTGTGTATATGGATGAGTATCTGGAATAGGGCCCTGGAGCTCTGCCCACACGCATGCACATGTGTGTATATGGATGAGTATCTGGAATAGGGCCCTGGAGCTCTGCCCACACGCATGCACATGTGTGTATATGGATGAGTATCTGGAATAGGGCCCTGGAGCTCTGCCCACACGCATGCACATGTGTGTATATGGATGAGTATCTGGAATAGGGCCCTGGAGCTCTGCCCACACGCATGCACATGTGTGTATATGGATGAGTATCTGGAATAGGGCCCTGGAGCTCTGCCCACACGCATGCACATGTGTGTATATGGATGAGTATCTGGAATAGGGCCCTGGAGCTCTGCCCACACGCATGCACATGTGTGTATATGGATGAGTATCTGGAATAGGGCCCTGGAGCTCTGCCCACACGCATGCACATGTGTGTATATGGATGAGTATCTGGAATAGGGCCCTGGAGCTCTGCCCACACGCATGCACATGTGTGTATATGGATGAGTATCTGGAATAGGGCCCTGGAGCTCTGCCCACACGCATGCACATGTGTGTATATGGATGAGTATCTGGAATAGGGCCCTGGAGCTCTGCCCACACGCATGCACATGTGTGTATATGGATGAGTATCTGGAATAGGGCCCTGGAGCTCTGCCCACACGCATGCACATGTGTGTATATGGATGAGTATCTGGAATAGGGCCCTGGAGCTCTGCCCACACGCATGCACATGTGTGTATATGGATGAGTATCTGGAATAGGCCCCTGGAGCTCTGCCCACACGCATGCACATGTGTGTATATGGATGAGTATCTGAAATAGGCCCCTGGAGCTCTCCCCACACTCATGCACATGTGTGTATATGGATGAGTATCTGAAATAGGCCCCTGGAGCTCTCCCCACACGCATGCACATGTGTGTATATGGATGAGTATCTGGAATAGGCCCCTGGAGATCTGCCCACACACACGCACATGAGTGTATATGGATGTGCATGTGGAATAGGGCCCTGGAGCTCTTCTCACACGCATGCACATTTGTGTATATAGCTGTGTATGTGGAATAGGCCGCTGGAGCTCTTCCCACACGCTTGCACATGTGTGTATATGGATGAGTAACTGGAAAAAACCCCTGGAGCTCTGCCCACATGCATGCACATATGTGTATATGGGTGAGTATCTGGAATAGGCCCTTAGAGCTCTGCCCACAAGTATGCACATGTGTGTATATGGATCAGTATCTGGAATAGGAACCTGGAGCTCTGCCCACACGCATGCACATGTGTGTATATGGATGTGTATCTGTAATAGGGCCCTGGAGCTCAACCCACATGCATGCACCTGTGTGTAAATGGATGAGTATCTGGAATAGGCCCCTGGAGCTCTGCCCACATGCACGAACATGTGTGTATATGGATGTGCATCCGGAATAGGGCCCTGCAGCTCTGCCCACACGCATGCACATATGTGTATATGGATGAGTATCTGAAATAGGGCCCTGGAGCTCTGCCCACACGCATGCACATGTTTCTATATGGATGTGTATCTGAAATAGGCACTGCAGATCTGCCCACACGCACGCACATGAGTGTATATGGATGTGCATGTGGAATAGGGCCCTGGAGCTCTGCCCACAGACATGCACTTGTGTGTATATTCATGAATATCTAGAATAGGGCCCTGGTGCTTGGCCCATACGCATGTACATGTGTGTATATAGCTCTGTATCTGGAATAGGCCTCTGGAGCTCTGCCCACATGCGTGAACAGGTGTGTATATGGGTGAGTATCTGGCATAGGCCCCTCGAGTTCTGCCCACACGCACACACATGTGTTTATATGGATGTGCATATGGAATAGCGCCCTGGAACACTTCGCACACACATGCACATGTGTGTATATGGATATGTATCTGTTATAGGGCCCTGGAGCTCGGCCCACACACATGCACCTGTGTGTAAATGGATGAGTATCTGGAATAGGCTCCTGGAGCTAAGCCCACATGCACGAACATGTGTGTATATGGATGTGCATCCGGAATAGGACCCTGGAGCTCTTCCCACACGCATGCACATGTCTGTATATATCTGTGTATCTAGAATAGGCACCTAGAGCTCTGCTCACAAGCATGCACATGTGTGTATATAGGTGTGTATCTTGAATAGGCCCCTGAAGTTCTGGCCACACGCATGCACATGTGTGTATATGGATGAGTATTTGGAATAGGCCCCTGGAGCTCTGCCGACACAAAGGCACATGTGTGTATATGGATGTGCATCTGCAATAGGGCCGTGGATTTCTGCCCACACGCACGCACATGTGTGTATGGATGTGCATATGGAATAGGCCCCTGGAGCTTTGCTCAAAGGCATGCACATGTTTGTATATGAATCAGATTCTGGAATAGGCCCCTGGAGCTCTGCCCCACACATGCACATGTGTGTAAATAGATGTGTATCTGGAATAGGCCCCAGGAGCTCTGCCCACACGCATGCACAAGTGTGTATATAGGTGCGTATCTCAAATAGGACCCTGGAGCTCTGCCCACACGCATGCACATATGTGTATATGGATGAGCATCTGGAATAGGGCCCTGGATTTCTGCCACACGCACGCACATGTGTGTATGGATGTGCATATGGAATAGGCCCCTGGAGCTTTGTCCAAAGGCATGCACATGTGTGTATATGGATGAGTATCTGGAATAGGGCCCTGGAGCTCTGCCCACAGGCATGCACATGTGTGTTTATGGATGAGCACCTGGAATAGACACCTGGAGCTCTGCCCACACGCATGCACATGTGTGCATATAGGTGTGTATATTGAATAGGCTCCTGGAGCTCTGCCCACACGCAAGAACATGTGTGTATATAGGTATGTATCTGGAATAGGCCCTTGGAGCTCTGCCCACACGTATTCACATATGTGTATATGGATAAGTAACTGGAATAGGGCCCTGGAGCTCTGCACACACGCATGCTCATATGTGTATATGGATGAGTATCAGAAATAGGACCCTAGAGTTCTGCCCACAAGCATGCACATGTGTGTATATGGATGAGTATTTGAAATAGGCCCCTGGAGCTCTCCCCACACGCACGCACATGTGTGTATATGGATGAGTATCTGGAATAGGCCCCTGAAGATCTGCCCACATGCACGCACATGAGTTTATATGGATGTGCATGTGGAATAGGTCCCTGGAGCTTTGCCCAAAGGCATGCACATGTTTGTATATGAATCAGATTCTGGAATAGGCCCCTGGAGCTCTGCCCCATGCATGAACATGTGTGTAAATAGGTGTGTATCTGGAATAGGCCCTTGGAGCTCTGCCCACACGTATTCACATATGTGTATATGGATAAGTAACTGGAATAGGGCCCTGGAGCTCTGCACACACGCATGCTCATATGTGTATATGGATGAGTATCAGAAATAGGACCCTAGAGTTCTGCCCACAAGCATGCACATGTGTGTATATGGATGAGTATTTGAAATAGGCCCCTGGAGCTCTCCCCACACGCACGCACATGTGTGTATATGGATGAGTATCTGGAATAGGCCCCTGAAGATCTGCCCACATGCACGCACATGAGTTTATATGGATGTGCATGTGGAATAGGTCCCTGGAGCTTTGCCCAAAGGCATGCACATGTTTGTATATGAATCAGATTCTGGAATAGGCCCCTGGAGCTCTGCCCCATGCATGAACATGTGTGTAAATAGGTGTGTATCTGGAATAGGCCCTTGGAGCTCTGCCCACACGCATGCACATGTGTGTATATAGGTGTGTATCTGGAATAGGCCCAAGGAGGTCTGCCCACACTCACGTCCATGTGCGTATATGAATGACTATCTGGAAAAGGCCCCTGGAGCTCTGCCCACACTCACGTACACGTGTGTGTATGGATGAGTATCTGAAATAGGCCCCTAGAGCTCTTCCCACACGCATGCACATATGTGTATATAGCTGTGTATCTGGAATAGGACCCTGGAGCTCTTCCCACACGCATGCACATGTGTGTATATGGATGAGTAACTGGAATAAACCCCTGGAACTCTGCCTACAGGCATGCACATAGGTGTATATGGATGAGTATCTGGAATAGGCCCCTAGAGCTCTGCCTACAAGAATACACATGTGTGCACATGGATGAGTATCTGGAATAGGACCTTGGAGCTCGGCCCACACGCATGCACCAGTGTGTATATGGATGAGTATCTGGAATACGGCCCTGGAGGTCTGCCCATATGTATGTACATGTGTGTATATGTATGAGTATCAGGACTAGGCCACTCGAGTTCTGCCCACACACACGCACATGTGTGTATATGGATGAGTATCTGGATTAGGGCCCTGGAGGTTTGCCCATATGCATGCACATGGGTCTATATGGATGAGTATCTGGAATAGGGCCCTGGAGCTTTGCCCACACGCATGCTCATGTGTGTATATGGATGAGTATCTGGAATAGGGCCCTGAAGCTCTGCCCACACGCATGCTCATGTGTGTATATGGATGAGTATCTCGAATAGGGCCCTGGAGCTCTGCCCACTCCCATGCACATGTATGTATATGGATGTGCATCTGGAATAGGCCCCTGGAGCTCTGCCTACACACACGCACATGTGTGTTTATGGATGAGTATCTGGATTAAGGCCCTCGAGGTTTGCCCATATGCATGCACATGGTTCTATATGGATGTGTATCTGGAATAGGGCCCTGGAGCTCTGCCCACACGCATGCTCATGTGTATATATGGATAAGTATCTGGAATAGGTTTCTGGAGCTCTCCCCACACACATGCACATATTTGTATATAGATGAGTAACTGGAATACGACCTTGGAGCTCTGCCCAAACACATGCACATATGTGTATATGGATGAGTATCTGGAGTAGGTCCCTAGAGTTCTGCCCACAAGCATGCAAATATGTGTATATGGATGAGTATCTGGAATAGGCCCCTGGAGTTCTGCCCGCATGCAAGAACAGGTGTGTAATTAGGTGTGTATCTGTTATAGGGCCCTGAAGCTCGGCACACACACATGCACCTGTGTGTAAATGGATGAGTATCTGGAATAGGCTCCTGGAGCTCTGGCCACAGATACGAACATGTGTGTATATGAATGTGCATCCAGAATAGGGCCCTGGAGTTCTTCCTACACGCATGCACATGTGTGTATATATCTGTGTATCTAGAATAGGCCCCTAGAGCTCTGGCCACACGCATGCACATATGTGTAAATGGATGAGTATCTGGAATAGGGCCCTGGAGCTCTGGCCACACGCATTCACATATGTGTATATGGATAAGTAACTGGAATAGGGCCCTGGAGCTCTGCACACATGCATGCACATATGTGTATATGGATGAGTATCTGAAATAGGACCCTAGAGTTCTGCCCACAAGCATGCACATGTGTGTATATGGATGAGTATCTGAAATAGGCCCCTGGAGCTCTGCCCACACACATACACATGTGTGTATATGGATGATAATCTGGATTAGGGCCCTGGAGGTTTGCCCATATGCATGCACATGGGTCTATATGGATGTGTATCTGGAATAGGGCCCTGAAGCTCTGCCCACACGCATGCTCATGTGTGTATATGGATGATTATCTGGATTAGGGCCCTGGAGGTTTGCCCATATGCATGCACATGGGTCTATATGGATGTGTATCTGCAATAGGGCCCTGGATTTCTGCCCACACGCACCCACATGTGTGTATTAATGTGCATATGGAATAGGCCCATGGAGCTTTGCCCAAAGGCATGCAAATGTTTGTATATGAATCAGATTCTGGAATAGGCCCCTGGAGCTCTGCCCCACGCATGCACAAGTGTGTATATAGGTGTGTATCTGGAATAGGACCTTGGAGCTCTGCCCACACGCATGCACATATGTGTATATGGATGAGTATCTGGAATAGGGCCCTGGATTTCTGCCACAAGCACGCACATGTGTGTACATGGATGTGCATCCGGAGTAAGCCTTGGAGCTTGCCAACAGGCATGAACATGTGTGTATATGGATGAGCACCTGGATTAGACCCCTGGAGATCTGCCCACACGCATGCACATTTGTGCATATAGGTGTGTATATTGAATAGGCTTCTGGAGCTCTGCCCACACGCAAGAACATGTGTGTATATAGGTGTGTATTTGGAATAGGCCCTTGGAGCTCTGCCCACACGCATTCACCTATGTGTATATGGATAAGTAACTGGAATAGGGCCCTGGAGCTCTACACACATGCATGCACATATGTGTATATAAATGAGTATCTCAAATAGGACGCTAGATTTCTGCCCACAAGCATGCACATGTGTATATATGGATGAGTATCTGAAATAGGCTCCTGGAGCTCTCCCCACAGCATGCACATGTGTGTATATAGATGAGTATCTGGAATAGGTCCCTGGAGCTTTGCCCACATGCTCGCACATGAGTGTATATGGATGTGCATGTGGAATAGGGCCTGGACCTCCTCTCACATGCAATCACATTTGTGTATATATCTGTGTATCAAGAATAGGCCCCTAGAGCTCTGCTCACAAGCATGCACATGTGTGTATGTGGATTAGTATCTGGAATAGGTCCCTAGAGCTCTGCCCACAGACATGCACATGTGTGTATATGGATGTGTATCTGGAATAGGGCCCTTGAGCTCTGCCCACATGCACGCACATGTGTGTATATGGAAGTGCTTCCGGAATAGGGCCCTGGAGCTCTGCCCTCAGGCATGCACTTGTGTATATATTCATGAATATCTAGAATAGGGCCCTGGTGCTCGGCCCATATGCATGCACATGTGTGTATATAGCTCTGTATCTGGAATAGGCCTCTGGAGCTCTGCCCACATGCGTGCACAGGTGTGTATATGGGTGAGTATCTGGAATAGGCCCCTCGAGTTCTGCCCACATGCACACACATGTGTTTATATGGATGTGCATATGGAATAGGGCCCTGGAGCTCTTCGCAGAGACATGCACATGTGTGCATATGGATGTGCTTATGGAATATGCCCCTGGAGCTCTGCCCACGGGTATGCACATGGGTGTATATGGATGAGTATCTGAAATAGGCCCCAGGAGCTCTGTGCACACGCATGCACAAGTGTGTATATAGGTATGTATCTGGAATAAGACCCTGGAGTTCTGCCCACACACATGCACATGTGTGTATACGGATGAGTATCTGAAATAAGGCCCTGTAGCTGGGCCCACATGCATTCACATATGTTTATGGATGAGTATCTGGAATAGGGCCCTGGAGCTCTGCCCACACAAACGCAAATGTGTGTATATCGATGTGGATATGGAATAGGGCCCTGGAGCTCTTCCCACATGCATTCACATGTGTGTATATAGGTGTGTATCTGGAATAGGTCCAAGGAGGTCTGCCTACACTCACGTCCATGTGCGTATATGAATGACTATCTGGAAAAGGTCCCTGGAGCTCTGCCCACACTCATGTACACGTGTGTGTATGGATGAGTATCTGAAATAGGCCCCTAGAGCTCTTCCCACACGCATGCACATGTATGTATATAGTTGTGTATCTGGAATAGGACCCTGGAGTTCTTCCCACACACATGCACATGTGTGTATATGGATGAGTAACTGGAATAAACCCCTGGAGCTCTGCCCACACGCATGCACATAGGTGTATATGGATGAGTATCTGGAATAGGCCCCTAGAGCTCTGTCCACAAGCATACACATGTGTGTACATGGATGAGTATCTGGAATAAGAACTTGGAGCTCAGCCCACACGCATGCACCAGTGTGTATATGGATGAGTATCTGGAATACAGCCCTAGAGGTCTGCCCATATGTATGCACATGTGTGTATATGTATGAGTATCAGGAGTAGGCCCCTCGAGCTCTGCCCACACACACGCACATGTGTGTATATGGATGAGTATCTGGAATTGGCATATCTGGAATAGGCCCCTGGAGCTCTGCCCACACGCACACACAGGTGTTTATTGGATGTGCATACGGAATAGGGCCTGGAGCTTTGCCCACATGAACTCACATGTGTGTATATGGATGTGCATAAGGAATAGGCCTCTGGAGCTCTGCCCACAGTCATGCACATGTGTGTATATGGATGAGCATCTGGAATAGGCCCTTGGAGCTCTGCCCACAAGCATGCAAATGTGTGTAAACGGATGAATATCTGGAATAGGGCCCTGGAGCTCTGCCCACACGCATGCACATGTGTGTATAGGGATGAGTATCTGGAATAGACCCCTCTAGCTCTGCCCGCACACACACACATGTGTGTATATGGATGTGCATAAGGAATAGGCCCCTGGATCTCTGCCGACAGGCATGCACATGTGTGCATATGGATGAGTATCTGGAATAGGCCACTCTAGCACTGCCCGCAAACACGCACATGTGTGTATATGGATGTGCATCCGGAATAGGGCCCTGGAGCTCTACCCACAGGCATAGACATGTGTGTATATGAATGAGTATCTGAAACAGGGCCCTAGAGGTCTGCCAATAGGCATGCACATGTGTGTATATGGATGAGTATCAGGAATAGGCCCCTGAAGCTTTGCCCACACAAACGCACATGTGTGTATATGGATGAGTATCTGGAATAGGACCCTGGAGATCTGTTCACACTCACGTACATGTGTTTATATAAATGAATATCTGAAATAGGCCTCTAGAGCTCTGTCCACAATCAGGCACTCGTGTATATATGGATGAGTTTCTGGAATAGCGCCCTGGAGCTCAGCCCACAAGCATGCACATATGTGTATATGGATGTGAATCCGGAATAGGCCCATGGAGCTCTGCCCACACACATGCACATGTGTGTATATGGATGTGCATATGGAATAGGGCCCTGGAGATCCTCCCACACGCACTAACATGTGTGTATATGGATGAGTATCTGGAATATCCCCCTGGAGATCTGCAAACACAAACTCACAATTCTGTAAATGAATATGCATATGGAATAGGCCCCTGGAGCTCGGCTCACAGGCATGCACATGTGTGTATATAGGTGTGTATTTGGAATAGGCCCTTGGAGCTCTGCCCACACGCACGCACATGTGTGTATATGGATGTGCATATGGAATAGGGCCCTGGAGCTCTTCCCACATGCATGCACATGTGTGTATGTATCTGTGTATCTGGAATAGGGCCCTGGAGCTCTGCCCACATGCATGCAAATGTGTGTATATGGATGAGTAACTGGAATAGGGCCCTGGATTTCTGCCCACACGCATGCACATATATGTATATGGATGAGAATCAGGAATAGGCCCTGCAGGTCTGCCCAACGCACACATATTTCTGTATATGTATGTGGATATGGAATAGGCCCCTGGAGCTCTGCCCACACGCAAATACATGTGTGTATATGGATTTGCATAAGGAATAGGCCTCTGGAGCTCTGCCCACAGGCATACACATGAGTGTATATGGATGATCATCTGGAATAGGACTCTGGATTTCTGCCAAGACTCATGCACATGTGTGTATATAGCTGTGTATCTAGAATAGGCCCCTGGAGCTCTGCCCACATGCATGAACATGTGTGTATATGGATGTTTATCTGGAATAGGCCCCTGGAGCTCTGCCCACACGCACACACAGGTGTTTATTGGATGTATCCCACACGCATGCACATGTGTGTATGTATCTGTGTATCTGGAATAGGCCCCTGGAGCTCTGCCCACATGCATGCAAATGTGTGTATATGGATGAGTAACTGGAATAGGGCTCTGGAGCTCTGCCCACACGCATGCACATATGTGTATATGAATGAGAATCAGGAATATGCCCTGCAGGTCTGCCCACATGCACACATATTTTTGTATATGTATGTGGATATGGAATAGGCCCCTGGAGCTCTGCCCACATGCATACACATGAGTGTATATGGATGATCATCTGGAATAGGACCCTGGATTTCTGCCCAGACTCATGCACATGTGTGTATATAGCTGTGTATCTGGAATAGGCCCCTGGAGCTCTGCCCACACGCATGGACATGTGTGTATATGGATGTTTATCTGGAATAGGCCCCTGGAGCTCTGCCCACACGCACACACAGGTGTTTATTGGATGTGCATACGGAATAGGGCCTGGAGCTTTGCCCACATGAACTCACATGTGTGTATATGGATGTGCATAAGGAATAGGCCTCTGGAGCTCTGCCCACAGTCATGCACATGTGTGTATATGGATGAGCATCTGGAATAGGCCCTTGGAGCTCTGCCCACAGTCATGCACATGTGTGTATAGGGATGAGTATCTGGAATAGACTCCTCTAGCTCTGCCCGCACACACACACATGTGTGTATATGGATGTGCATAAGGAATAGGCCTCTGGATCTCTGCCGACAGGCATGCACATGTGTGCATATGGATGAGTATCTGGAATAGGCCCCTGGAGCTCTGCCGACACTCACGTACATGTGTTTATGTGGATGAGTATCTGGAATAAGCCCCTGGAGCTCTGCCCACACTCATGTACATGTGAGTATATGGATGAGTATCTGGAATAGGCCCCTGGAGCTCTGCCGACACTCACGTACATGTGTTTATGTGGATGAGTATCTGGAATAAGCCCCTGGAGCTCTGCCCACACTCATGTACATGTGAGTATATGGATGATTATCTGGAATAGGTCCCTTGAGCTCTGTCCACAAGCATGCACTTATGTGTATACAGATGAGTATCTGTTATATGGCCCTGGAGTTCTGCCCACATGCATGCATATATGTGTATATGGATGAGTATCTGGAATAGGCCCCTGGAGCTCTGCCCACATGCACGCACATGTATGTATATTAATGAGTATCTGAAATAGGGCTATGAAGGTCTGCCCATATTCATGCACATGTGTGTATATGGTTGAGTATCTGGAATAGGCCCCTGGAGCTCTGCCGATATGCACGTACATGTGTGTATATGGATGAGTATCTGAAATAGGGCTCTGGAGGTGTGTCCATATTCATGCACATGTGTGTATATGGATGAATATCTGCAATAGGGCCCTGGAGCTCTGCCCATATGCATGCACATGTGTGTAAATACGTGTGTATCTGGAATAGGCCCCTAGAGCTCTGCCCACATGCACGCACATGTGTGTACATGGATGAGTATCTGGAATAGGCCCCTGGAGCTTGGCCCACAGGCATGCACATGTGTGTATATGCATTAGCATCTGGAATAGGCACCTGGAGCTCTGCCCAGACGCATGCACATGTGTGTATATAGGTGTGTATCTGGAATAGGCCCCTGGAGCTCTCCCCACACACATGCACATGTGTGTATATGGATGAGTATCTGGAATAGGCCCCTGGAGCTCTGCCCACACGCATGCACATGTGTGTATATGGATGAGTATCTGGAATAGGCCCCTGGAGCTCTGCCCACACGCATGCACATGTGTGTATATGGATGAGTATCTGGAATAGGCCCCTGGAGCTCTGCCCACACGCATGCACATGTGTGTATATGGATGAGTATCTGGAATAGGCCCCTGGAGCTCTGCCCACACGCATGCACATGTGTGTATATAGATGTGTATCTGGAATAGGCCCCTGGAGCTCTGCCCACACGCATGGACATGTGTGTATATGGATGTTTATCTGGAATAGGCCCCTGGAGCTCTGCCCACACGCACACACAGGTGTTTATTGGATGTGAAAACGGAATAGGGCCCTGGAGCTTTGCCCACATGAACTCACATGTGTGTATATGGATGTGCATAAGGAATAGGCCTCTGGAGCTCTGCCCACAGTCATGCACATGTGTGTATATGGATGAGCATCTGGAATAGGCCCTTGGAGCTCTGCCCACAGTCATGCACATGTGTGTATAGGGATGAGTATCTGGAATAGACTCCTCTAGCTCTGCCCGCACACACACACATGTGTGTATATGGATGTGCATAAGGAATAGGCCTCTGGATCTCTGCCGACAGGCATGCACATGTGTGCATATGGATGAGTATCTGGAATAGGCCCATGGAGCTCTGCCGACACTCATGTACATGTGAGTATATGGATGAGTATCTGGAATAGGCCCCTGGAGCTCTGCCGACACTCACGTACATGTGTTTATGTGGATGAGTATCTGGAATAAGCCCCTGGAGCTCTGCCCACACTCATGTACATGTGAGTATATGGATGATTATCTGGAATAGGTCCCTTGAGCTCTGTCCACAAGCATGCACTTATGTGTATACAGATGAGTATCTGTTATATGGCCCTGGAGTTCTGCCCACATGCATGCATATATGTGTATATGGATGAGTATCTGGAATAGGCCCCTGGAGCTCTGCCCACATGCACGCACATGTATGTATATTAATGAGTATCTGAAATAGGGCTATGAAGGTCTGCCCATATTCATGCACATGTGTGTATATGGTTGAGTATCTGGAATAGGCCCCTGGAGCTCTGCCGATATGCACGTACATGTGTGTATATGGATGAGTATCTGAAATAGGGCTCTGGAGGTGTGTCCATATTCATGCACATGTGTGTATATGGATGAATATCTGCAATAGGGCCCTGGAGCTCTGCCCATATGCATGCACATGTGTGTAAATACGTGTGTATCTGGAATAGGCCCCTAGAGCTCTGCCCACATGCACGCACATGTGTGTACATGGATGAGTATCTGGAATAGGCCCCTGGAGCTTGGCCCACAGGCATGCACATGTGTGTATATGCATTAGCATCTGGAATAGGCACCTGGAGCTCTGCCCAGACGCATGCACATGTGTGTATATAGGTGTGTATCTGGAATAGGCCCCTGGAGCTCTCCCCACACACATGCACATGTGTGTATATGGATGAGTATCTGGAATAGGCCCCAGGAGTTCTGCCCACACGCACGCACATGAGTGTATATGGATGTCCATATGGAACAGGGCCCTGGAGCTCTGACCACACGCATGCACATGTGTGTATATAGGTGTGCATGTGGAATAGGCCACTGTAGCTCTGCCAACACGCCTACACAGGTGTGTATATGGATGAGTATCTGGAATAGGTCCCTAGAGCTCTGCCCACACGCATGCACATGTGTGTATATAGGTGTTTATCTAGAATAGGCCCTGGAGCTCTGCTCACACTCACGTACATGAGTGTATATGTAAGAGTATCTGGAATGGGCTCCTGAATCTCTGCCCACATGCATGCACATGTGTGTATATGGATGAGTATCTAGAATAGGGCCCTGGAGTTCTGCCCACACAAACGCACATGTGTGTATATGGATCAGGATCTGGATTATGCCCCTGGAGCTCTGCCCACATGCATGCACATGTGTATAAGAATGTGTATCTGGAATAGGGCCATGAAGCTCTGCCCATACACATGCACATGTGTGTATATACATGTGTGTTTGGAAGAGGCACCTGGAGCTGTGCCCACACGCATGCATATATGTATATATGGATGAGTATCTGAAATAGGCCCCTGTAACTCTGCCCACACGCACGAACATGTGGGTATATGGATGTGCATATGGAATGGGGCCCTGGAGCTCTGCCCACATGCATGCACATGTGAATATATGGATGAGTATCTGAAATTGGGCCCTGAAGTTCTGCCCATATGCATGCACATGTGTGAATATGGATGTACATATGGAATAGGCCTCTGGTGCTATGCCCACATGCATGCACATGTGTGTATGTCAATGAGTATCTGGAATAGGGCGCTGGAGTTCTGCCCACACGCATACACATGTGTGAATATGGATGAGTATCTGGAATATGCCCCTAGAGCTCTGCCCACATGCACACACATGTGTGTATATGGATGTGCATATGGAATAGGGCCATGAAGATCTGCCCAAAAGCATGCACATGTTTGTATATGGATGAGTATCTGTAATAGGCCCCTAGAGCTCTGCCCACACGCATACTCATGTGTGTATATGGATGAGTATCTGGAATAGGCCCCTAGAGCTCTGTCCACTAGCATGCACATGTGTTTATATGGATGAGTATCTGGAATAGGGCCCTGTGTTTTGCCCATACGCATGCACATGTTTGTATATGGATGAGTATCTGGAATAGGTCCCTGGAGCTCTGCCCATTTGCATGCACATGTGTGTATATGCATGAGTATCTGGAATATGCCCCTGGAGCTCTGCCCACACTCACGTACATGTTTTTATATGGATGAGTATCTGAAATAGGGCCCTGGAGTTCTGCCCACAAGCACGCACATGTTTGTATATGGATGTACATCCAGAATAGGTCCCTAGAGCTTTGCCCACAGCATGCACACTTTTATATGGATGAGTATATGAAATAGGGACATGAAGCTCTGTCCATACACATGCACATGTGTGTATATAGATGAGTATCTGAAATAGGCCACTGGAGCTCTGCTCACACGCATGCACATGTGTGTATATGGATGTGCGTATGGAATAGGGCCCTGGAGTTCTGCCCATACACATGCACATGTATGTATATAGCTGTGTATCTGGAATAGGCCCTTGGAGCTCTACCCACATGCATGCAGATCTGTGTATATCAGTGAGTATCTGGAATAGACACCTGGAGCTCTGCCCACATGCACGCACATGTGTTTATATGGATGTGCATATGGAATAGGGCCCTAGAGCTCTTCCCACACACATGCAAATATGTGTATATGGAAGAGAATCTGGAATAGATCCCTGGAGCTCTGCTCACACACACACCCATGTGAGTATATGGAAGTGCATATGGAATAGGTCCCTGGAGCTCTGCCTACAGGCATGGACAGGTGTGTATATGGATGAGCATCTGGAATAGGCCCCTGGAGCTCTGCCCACACGCATGAACTTGTGTGTATATAGGTGTGTAACTGGAATAGGGCCCTGGAGCTCTTCCCACATGCATGCACATGTGTGTATAGGGATGAGTATCTGGAATACGGCCCTGGAGCTCTGCCCATACGCATGCACATGTGTGTATATAGGTGTGTATCTGAAATAAGCCCCTGGAGATCTGCCCACACACATGCACATGTGTGTATATGGATGAGTATGAGGAATAAGGACCTGGAGCTCTGCCCAAACTCACGTACATGTGTGTATATGGATGAGTATCTGGAATAGGGCCCAGAAGCTCAGCCCACACGTATGCACAAAAGTGTATATGGATGAGTAACTGGAATAGGCCCCTGGAGCTCTGCCCACACGCATGCACATGTGTGTATATGGATGAGCATCTGAAATAGGCCCCTAGAGCTCTGCCCAAATGCATGCACGTGTGTGTATATAGGTGTGTATCTAGAATAGGCCCCTGGAGTTCGGCCCATACTCACGTACATGTGTGTATATGGAAGAGTATCTGGTATAGGCCCCTAAAGCTCTGCCCACACGCACGCACATGTGTGTATATGGATGAATATCTAGAATAGGGTCCTGGAGGTCTGCCCACAGGCATGCACATGTGTGTATACAGTTGAGTATCTGGAATAAGTCTCTGGAGGTCTACGCACACACATGCATATGTGTGTATATAAATGAGTATCTGGACTAGGCCCCTGGAGCTCTGCGCACACTCATGCACATGTGTGTATATGGATGAGTATCTGGAATAGGCCCCTGGAGCTCTGCCCACACGCATGCACATGTGTGTATATGGATGAGTATCTGGAATAGGCCCCTGGAGCTCTGCCCACACGCATGCACATGTGTGTATATGGATGAGTATCTGGAATAGGCCCCTGGAGTTCTGCCCACATGGACACACGTGTGTGTATACTACTGTGCATATGGAATAGGCCCCTGGAGCTCTGCCCACACACATGCACATGTGTGTATATGGATGTGCATATGGAAGAGGTCCCTGGAGCTCTGCCTAAAGGCATGCACATGTGTGTTTATGGATGAGCATCTGGAATTGGTCTCTGGAGCTCTTCCCACACGCATGCACATGTGTGTATATGGAGGTGCATATGGAACAGGGCCCTGGAGCTCTGCCCATACGTGTGCACATGTGTGTATATAGGTGTGTATCTGGAATAGGCCCCTGGAGTTCTGCCCACAATCACGTACATGTGAGTATATGGATGAATATCTGCAATAGGCCCCTGGAGATCTGCCCACAGGCATGCACATGTGTTTATATGGATGAATATCTGGAATAGGGCCTTGAAGCTCTGCCCATACACATGCACATGTGGGTATATAGCTGTGTATATGGAATAGGCTCCAATAGCTCCGCCCACACACACGCACATGTGTGTATATGGAGGTGCATATGGAACAGGGCCCTGGAGCTCTGCCCATATGCGTGCACATGTGTGTATATAGGTGTATATCTGGAATAGGCCCCTGGAGCTCTCCCCACACACATGCACATGTGTGTATATGGATGAGTATAAGGAATAGGGACCTGGAGCTCTGCCCAAACTCACATACATGTGTGTATATGGATGAGTATCTGGAATAGGACCCTATAGCTCTGCCAACAAGAATGCACATGTGTGTATATGGATGATATCTGGAATAGGGCCCTGAAGTTCAGCCCACATGCATGCACAAATGTGTATATGGATGAGTATCTGGAATAGGCCCCTGGAGCTCTGCCCACACTCACGTACATGTGTGCATATGGAAGAGTATCTGGAATAGGCCCCTGAAGCTCTGCCCACACGCATGCACATGTGTGTATATGGATTAGTATCTAGAATAGGGCCCTGGAGCTCTGCCCACACAAACACACATGAGTGTATATGGATGAGTATCTGCAATAGACTCCTGGAGATCTGCCCACAGGCATGCTCATGTGTGTATATGGATGAGTATCTGGAATAGGGTCCTGGAGCTACGCCCACAAGCATGCACATGTGTGTATGTAGCTGTGAATCTGGAATAGGCCCCTGGAGCTCTGCCCACATGCATCCACATGTGTGTATTTCGGTGAGAATCTAGAATAGGCACCTGGAGCTCTGTCCCCACGCACGCACATGTGTTTATATGGATGTGTTTATATGGATGTACATATGGAACAGGGCCCTGGAGCCCTGCCCATATGCATGCACATGTGTGTATATAGGTGTGTATCTGGAATAGGCCCCTGAAGCTCTGCCCACACGCTTGCACATGTGTGTATATGGATGAGTATCTCGAATAGGGCCCTGGAGCTCTGCCCACACAAACGCACATGTGTGTATATGGATGAGTAACTGCAATAGGACCCTGGAGATCTGCCCATAGGCATGCACATGTGTGTATATGGATGAGTATCTGGAATAGGGTCCTGAAGCTACGCCCACAAGCATGGACATGTGTGTATATGGATCAGTAATTGGATTAGGCCACAGGGGGTCTGCCCAATAGAACGCACATGTGTGTATATCGATGTACATCCAAAATAGGGCCTGGAGCTCTGCCCACAGGCATGCACTTATGTGTATATGGATATCTGGAATAGGGCCCTGAAGCTCTGCCCATATACATAGACATGTGTGTATATAGCTGTGTATTTGGAAGAGGCACCTGGAGCTCTGCCCACACGCATGCACATGTGTGTATATGGATGAGTATCTGGAATAGGCCCCTGGAGCTCTGCCCACACACACGCACATGTGTGTATATGGATGTGCATATGAAATAAGTCCCTGGAGATCTGCCTACAGGCATGCACATGTGTGTTTATGATGAGCATCTGGAATTGGTCCCCAGAGCTCAGACGACATGCGTGCACTTGTGTGTATACAGGTGTATAAATGGAACAGGGCCCTGGAGCTCTGCTGAAAATCACATACATGTGTGTATATGGATGTGTATCTGGAATAGGACTCTACAGCTCTGCCAACAAGTATGCACAGGTGTGTATATGGATGAGTATCTGAAATAGGGCCCTGAAGCTCAGCCCACACACATGCACAAATGTGTATATGGATGAGTATCTGAAATAGGACACTGGAGTTCTGCCCACACGCATGCACATGTGTGTATATGGATGAGCATCTGAAATAGGCCCCTAGAGCTCTGCCCAAATGCATGCACGTGTGTGTATATAGGTGTGTATCTAGAATAGGCCCCTGGAGTTCGGCCCATACTCACGTACATGTGTGTATATGGAAGAGTATCTGGTATAGGCCCCTAAAGCTCTGCCCACACGCACGCACATGTGTGTATATGGATGAATATCTAGAATAGGGTCCTGGAGGTCTGCCCACAGGCATGCACATGTGTGTATACAGTTGAGTATCTGGAATAAGTCTCTGGAGGTCTATGCACACACATGCATATGTGTGTATATAAATGAGTATCTGGACTAGGCCCCTGGAGCTCTGCGCACACTCATGCACATGTGTGTATATGGATGAGTATCTGGAATAGGCCCCTGGAGTTCTGCCCACATGGACACACGTGTGTGTATACTACTGTGCATATGGAATAGGCCCCTGGAGCTCTGCCCACACACATGCACATGTGTGTATATGGATGTGCATATGGAAGAGGTCCCTGGAGCTCTGCCTAAAGGCATGCACATGTGTGTTTATGGATGAGCATCTGGAATTGGTCTCTGGAGCTCTTCCCACACGCATGCACATGTGTGTATATGGAGGTGCATATGGAACAGGGCCCTGGAGCTCTGCCCATACGTGTGCACATGTGTGTATATAGGTGTGTATCTGGAATAGGCCCCTGGAGTTCTGCCCACAATCACGTACATGTGAGTATATGGATGAATATCTGCAATAGGCCCCTGGAGATCTGCCCACAGGCATGCACATGTGTTTATATGGATGAATATCTGGAATAGGGCCTTGAAGCTCTGCCCATACACATGCACATGTGGGTATATAGCTGTGTATATGGAATAGGCTCCAATAGCTCCGCCCACACACACGCACATGTGTGTATATGGAGGTGCATATGGAACAGGGCCCTGGAGCTCTGCCCATATGCGTGCACATGTGTGTATATAGGTGTGTATCTGGAATAGGCCCCTGGAGCTCTCCCCACACACATGCACATGTGTGTATATGGATGAGTATAAGGAATAGGGACCTGGAGCTCTGCCCAAACTCACATACATGTGTGTATATGGATGAGTATCTGGAATAGGACCCTATAGCTCTGCCAACAAGAATGCACATGTGTGTATATGGATGATATCTGGAATAGGGCCCTGAAGTTCAGCCCACATGCATGCACAAATGTGTATATGGATGAGTATCTGGAATAGGCCCCTGGAGCTCTGCCCACACTCACGTACATGTGTGCATATGGAAGAGTATCTGGAATAGGCCCCTGAAGCTCTGCCCACACGCATGCACATGTGTGTATATGGATTAGTATCTAGAATAGGGCCCTGGAGCTCTGCCCACACAAACACACATGAGTGTATATGGATGAGTATCTGCAATAGACTCCTGGAGATCTGCCCACAGGCATGCTCATGTGTGTATATGGATGAGTATCTGGAATAGGGTCCTGGAGCTACGCCCACAAGCATGCACATGTGTGTATGTAGCTGTGAATCTGGAATAGGCCCCTGGAGCTCTGCCCACATGCATCCACATGTGTGTATTTCGGTGAGAATCTAGAATAGGCACCTGGAGCTCTGTCCCCACGCACGCACATGTGTTTATATGGATGTGTTTATATGGATGTACATATGGAACAGGGCCCTGGAGCCCTGCCCATATGCATGCACATGTGTGTATATAGGTGTGTATCTGGAATAGGCCCCTGAAGCTCTGCCCACACGCTTGCACATGTGTGTATATGGATGAGTATCTCGAATAGGGCCCTGGAGCTCTGCCCACACAAACGCACATGTGTGTATATGGATGAGTAACTGCAATAGGACCCTGGAGATCTGCCCATAGGCATGCACATGTGTGTATATGGATGAGTATCTGGAATAGGCCCCTGGAACTCTGCCCACACATGTGCACATGTATGTATACGGATGTGCATATGGAATAGGGCCCTGGAGCTCTGCCCACACATGTGCATATGTATGTATATGGATGAGTATCTGGAATAGGCCCCCGGAGTTCTGTCCATACGCATGCACATGTGTGTATATAGCTGTGTATCTGGAATAGTCCCCTGGAGCACTGCCCACATGCATGCACATATGTGTATAAGGATGAGTATCTGGAATAGGCCCCTAGAGCTCTGCCCCAACACACGCACATGTGTGTATATGGGTGAGTATCTGGAATAGGCCCCTGGAGCTTGGCCAACAGGCATGCACATGTGTGTATATGCATTAGCATCTGGAATAGTCACCTGGAGCTCTGCCCACATGCATGCACATGTGTGTATATAGGTGTGTATGTGGAATAGGCCCCTGAAGCTCAGCCCACATGCACGCACATGTGTGTATATGGATGAGTATCTGGAATAGGGCCCTGGAGCTCTGCCCATACGCATGCACATGTGTGTAAATAGGTATGTATCTGGAATAGACCCTGGAGATCTGCCCACACACATGCACATGTGTGTATATAGGTGTGTATCTGAAATAAGCCCCTGGAGTTGTGCCCATACTCACGTACATGTGAGTATAGGGATGAGTATCTGGAAGAGGCCCCTAGAGCTCTGTACACAAGCATGCACATGTGTGTATATGCATGAGTATCTGGAATATGCCCCTCGAGTTCTGCCCACACACACGCACATGTGTGTATATAAATGAGTATCTGGAATAGGCCCCTGGAGGTCTGCCCACAGGCATGCACATGTGTGTATACAGTTGAGTATCTGGAATAGGTCCCTGGAGGTCTACGCACACACATGCATATGTGTGTATATAAATGCGTATCTGGAATAGGCCCCTGGAGGTCTGTGCACACTCATGCACATGTGTGTATATGGATGAGTATCTGGAATAGGCCCCTGGAGTTCTGTCCACACAGACACACGTGTGTGTATATTGATGTGCATATGGAACAGGGCCCTGGAGCTCAGCCCGCACACATAAACATGTGTGTATATAGCTTTTTATCTGGATTAGGCCCCTAGAGCTCTGCCCACACTCACGTACATGTTTTTATATGGATGAGTATCTGAAATAGGGCCCTGGAGTTCCGCCCACAAGCACGCACATGTGTGTATATGGATGTACATCCAGAATAGGGCCCTGGAGCTCTGCCCATGGCATGCACAAGTGTATATGGATGAGTATATGAAATATGGACATGAAGCTCTGTCCATACACGTGCACATGTGTGTATATACCTGTGTTTCTGGAAGAGGCACCTGGAGCTCTGCCAACAGGCATGAATATTTGTGTATATAGATGAGTATCTGGAATAGGCCACTGGAGCTCTGCCCACACGCATGCACATGTGTGAATATGGATGTGCATATGGAATAGGGCCCTGGAGCTCTGCCCACATGCGTGCACATGTGTGTATATGGATGTACATCCAGAATAGGGCCCTGGAGCTCTGCCCATGGCATGCACAAGTGTATATGGATGAGTATATGAAATATGGACATGAAGCTCTGTCCATACACGTGCACATGTGTGTATATACCTGTGTTTCTGGAAGAGGCACCTGGAGCTCTGCCAACAGGCATGAATATTTGTGTATATAGATGAGTATCTGGAATAGGCCACTGGAGCTCTGCCCACACGCATGCACATGTGTGAATATGGATGTGCATATGGAATAGGGCCCTGGAGCTCTGCCCACATGCGTGCACATGTGTGTATATGGATGTACATCCAGAATAGGGCCCTGGAGCTCTGCCCATGGCATGCACAAGTGTATATGGATGAGTATATGAAATATGGACATGAAGCTCTGTCCATACACGTGCACATGTGTGTATATACCTGTGTTTCTGGAAGAGGCACCTGGAGCTCTGCCAACAGGCATGAATATTTGTGTATATAGATGAGTATCTGGAATAGGCCACTGGAGCTCTGCCCACACGCATGCACATGTGTGAATATGGATGTGCATATGGAATAGGGCCCTGGAGCTCTGCCCACATGCGTGCACATGTGTGTATATGGATGTACATCCAGAATAGGGCCCTGGAGCTCTGCCCATGGCATGCACAAGTGTATATGGATGAGTATATGAAATATGGACATGAAGCTCTGTCCATACACGTGCATATGTGTGTATATACCTGTGTTTCTGGAAGAGGCACCTGGAGTTCTGCCAACAGGCATGAATATTTGTGTATATAGATGAGTATCTGGAATAGGCCCCTGGAGCTCTGCCCATATGCATGCACATGTGTATATATAGCTGTGTATCTGGAATAGGCCCTGGAGCTCTGCCCACATGCATGCATATGTGTATATCAGTGAGTATCTGGAATAGGCACCTGGAGATCTGCCCACACAAACGCACATGTGTGTATATTGATGAGTACCTGCAATAGGCTCCTGGAGATCTCCCCACAGGCATGCTGATGTGTGTATATGGATGAGTATCTGGATTAGGGTCCTAGAGTTACACCCACAAGCATGAACATCTGTGTATATGGATCAGTATCTGGAATAGGCCCCTGGAGCTCTGCCCACACACACGCACATGTGTGTATATGGATGTGCATATGGAAGAGGTCCCTGGAGCTCTGCCTAAAGGCATGCACATGTGTGCTTATGGATGAGCATCTGGAATTGGTCTCTGGAGCTCTTCCCACACGCATGCACATGTGTGTATATGGAGGTGCATATGTAACAGGGCCCTGGAGCTCTGCCTATATGTGTGCACATGTGTGTATATAGGTGTGCATCTGTAATAGGCCCCTGGAGCTCTGCCCACAATCACGTACATGTGAGTATACGGATGAATATCTGCAATAGGCCCCTGGAGATCTGCCCACAGGCATGCACATGTGTGTATATGGATGAATATCTGGAATAGGGCCTTGAAGCTCTGCCCATACACGTGCACATGTGTGTATATAGCTGTGTATACGGAAGAGGCACTGGGAGCTCAGCCGACATGCTTGCACATGTGTGTATATGGATGAGTATCGCAAATAGGGCCCTGGAGCTCTGCCCACACAAACGCACATGTGTGTATATGGATGAGTAACTGCAATAGGACCCTGGAGATCTGCCCATAGGCATGCACATGTGTGTATATGGATGAGTATCTGGAATAGGGTCCTGAAGCTACGCCCATAAGCATGGACATGTGTGTATATGGATCAGTAATTGGATTAGGCCACAGGAGGTCTGCCCAATAGAATGCACATGTGTGTATATGGATGTACATCCAAAATAGGGCCTGGAGCTCTGCCCACAGGCATGCACTTATGTGTATATGGATGAGTATCTGGAATAGGGCCCTGAAGCTCTGCCCATATACATAGACATATGTGTATATAGCTGTGTATTTGGAAGAGGCACCTGGAGCTCTGCCCACACGCATGCACATGTGTGTATATATCTGTGTATCTGGAATAGTCTCCTGGAGCACTGCACACACGCATGTACATGTGTGTATATGGATGTGCATATGGAATAATGCCCTGAAGCTCTTCCCACATGCATGCACATATGTGTATAAAGATGAGTATCTGGAATAGGCCCCTAGAGCTCTGCCTCCACACACGCAGATATGTGTATATGGGTGAGTATCTGGAATAGGCCCCTGGAGCTTGGCCAACAGGCATGCACATGTGTGTATATGCATTAGCATCTGGAATAGTCACCTGGAGCTCTGCCCACACGCATGCACATGTGTGTATATAGGTGTGTATGTGGAATAGGCCCCTGAAGCTCAGCCCACATGCATGCACATGTGTGTATATGGATGTGAATATGGAATAGGCCCTGGAACTATGCCCACACGCATGCACATGTGTGTATATGGATGAGTATCTGGAATAAGGCCCTGGAGCTCTGCCCACACACATGCACATGTGTGTATATAGGTGTGTATCTGGAATAGGTCCCTGGAGATCTGCCCACACACATGCACATGTGTGTATATGGATGAGTATGTGGAATAAGGACCTGGAGCTCTGCCCAAACTAACGTACATGTGTATATATGGATGAGTACCTGGAATGGGGCCCAGAAGCTCAGCCCACACGTATGCACAAATGTTTATATGGATGAGTATCTGGAATAGGCCCCTGGAGCTCTGCCCACACACATGCACATGTGTGTATATGGATGAGCATCTGAAATAGGCCCCTAGAGCTCTGCCCAAATGCATGCACATGTGTATATATAGGTGTGTATCTAGAATAGGCCCCTGGAGTTCTGCCCATACTCACGTACATGTGTGTATATGGAAGAGTATCTGGTATAGGCCCCTGAAGCTCTGCCCACACGCACGCACATGTGTGTATATGGATGTGTATCTAGAATAGGGACCTGGAGATCTGCCCACAGGCATGCACATGTGTGTATACAGTTGAGTATCTGGAATAGGACCCTGGAGGTCTACGCACACACATGCATATGTGTGTATGTAAATGAGTATCTGGAATAGGCCCCTGGAGCTCTGCGCACACTCATGCATATGTGTGTATATGGATGAGTATCTGGAATAGGCCCCTGGAGTTCTGCCCACATGGACACACGTGTGTGTATACTGATGTGCATATGGAACAGGGCCGTGGAGCTCTGCCCGCACACATGAACATGTGTGTTTAAAGCTTTGTATCTGGAATAGGCACCTGGAGATCTGCCCACAGGCATGCTCATGTGTGTATATGGATCAGTATCTGGAATAGGCCCCTGGAGCTCTGCCCACACACACGCACATGTGTGTTTATGGATGAGCAACTGGAATTGGTCTCTGGAGCTCTTCCCACACACATGCACATGTGTGTATATGGAGGTGCATATGGAACAGGCCCTGGAGCTCTGCCAATACGAGTGCACATGTGTGTATATAGGTGTGTATCTGGAATAAGCCCCTAGAGCTCTGCCCACAATGACGTACATGTGAGTATATGGATGAATATCTGCAATAGGCCCCTGGAGATCTGCCTACAGGCATGCACATGTGTGTATATGGATGAATATCTGGAATAGGGCCTTGAAGCTCTGCCCATACACATGCACATGTGTGTATATAGCTGTGTATATGGAAGAGGCACCGGGAGCTCAGCCAACACGCATGCACATGTGTGTATATGGATGAGTATCTGGAATAGTCTCCAGGAGCTCCGCCCACACGCACGCACATGTGTGTATATGGAGGTGCATATGGAACAGGGCCCTGGAGCTCTGCCCATATGCGTGCACATGTGTGTATATAGGTGTGTATCTGGAATAGGCCCCTGGAGCCCTCCTGACACACATGAACATGTGTGTAAATGGATGAGTATAAGGAATAGGGACCTTGAGCTCTGCCCAAACTCACATAAATGTGTGTATATGGATGAGTATCTGGAATAGGACCCTATAGCTCTGCCAACAAGAATGCACATGTGTGTATATGGATGATATCTGGAATAGGGCCCTGAAGTTCAGCCCACATGCATGCACAAATGTGTATATGGATGAGTATCTGGAATAGGCCCCTGGAGCTCTGCCCACACGCAGGCACATGTGTGTATATGGATGAGCATCAGGAATAGGCCCCTAGAGCTCTGCCCACATGCATGCACATGTGTGTATATCGATGTGTATCTAGAATAGGCGCCTGGAGTTCTGCCCACACTCACGTACATGTGTGCATATGGAAGAGTATCTGGAATAGGCCCCTGAAGCTCTGCCCACACGCATTCACATGTGTGTATATGGATTAGTATCTAGAATAGGGCCCTGGAACGCTGCCCACACAAACACACATGAGTGTATATGAATGAGTATCTGCAATAGGCTCCTGGAGATCTGTTCACAGGCATGCTCATATGTGTATATGGATGAGTATCTGGAATAGGGTCCTGGAGCTACGCCCACAAGCATGCACATGTGTGTATATAGCTGTGTATCTGGAATAGGCCCCTGGAGCTCTGCCCACATGCATGCACATGTGTGTATTTTGGTGAGAATTTGGAATAGGCACCTGGAGCTCTGTCCCCACACATGCACATGTGTTTATATGGATGTGTTTATATGGATGTACATATGGAACAGGGCCCTGGAGACCTGCCCATATGCATGCACATGTGTGTATATAGGTGTGTATCTGGAATAGGCCCCTGAAGCTCTGCCCACACACATGCACATGTGTGTATATGGATTAGTTTCAGGAAAAGGGACCTGAAGCTCTGCCCAAACTCACATGCGTGTATATGGATGAGTATCTGGAATAGGACCCTATAGCTCTGCCAACAAGAATGCACATGTGTGTATATGGATGAGTATTTGGAATAGGGCCATGAAGCTCTGCCCATATACATGCACATGTGTGTATATAACTGTGTATCTGGAAGAGGCATCTGAGGCTCAACCAACACGCATGCACATGTGTGTATATGGATGAGTATCTGTAATAGGCCCCTGGAACTTTGCCCACATGCACGAACATGTGTGTATATAGATGTGCATATGGAATAGGCCCTTGGAGCTCTGCCCATTCCCATGCACATGTGTGTATATAGCTGTGTATCTGGGTTAGGACTCTGGAGCTCTGCCACATGTATACACAAGTGTGTATTTTGGTTAGTATGTGGAATAGGCACCTGGAGCTCTGTCCAAACGCACGCAGATGTGTTTATATGGATGTGCATATGGAACAGGGCGCTGGAGTTCTGCCCATATGCATGCACATGTGTGTATATAGCTGTGTATCTGGAATAGTCCCCTGGAGCACTGCCCACAACACACTCACGTACACGTGTTTATGTGGATGAGTAACTGGAATAGGGCCCTGGAGCTCATCCCACATGCATGTACAAATGTGCATATGGATGAATATCAGGAATAGGCCCCTGGAGCTCTGCCTACACGCATGCACATGTGTGTATATGTATGAGTATCTGGAATAGGACCCTATAGCTCTGCCAACAAGCATGCACATGTGTGTATATGGATGAGTATCTGGAATAGGACCCTATAGCTCTGCCAACAAGCATGCACATGTGTGTATATGGATGAATATCTGGAATTGGTCCCAGGAGCTCTGCCCACACGCATGCACTTGTGTGTATATAGGTGTGTAACTGTAATGGGCCGGGGGGCTCTGCCTACACGCATGCACATATGTGTATATGAATGTACATCCAGAATAGCGCCCTGGAGCTCTGCCAACAGGCATGCACATGTATGTATATGTATGAGTACCTGGAATAGGGCCCTGAAGCCCTGCCCATAGACATGCACATGTGTGTATATAGCTGTGTATCTGGAAGACGCACCTGGAGCTCTGTCAACACACATGCACATATGTGTATATTGATGAGTATCTGGAATAGGCCCCTGGAGATCTGCCCACACTCACGCACATGAGTGTATATGGATGTGCATATGGAATAGGGCCCTGAAGCTCTTCCCACACGCATGCACATGTTTGTATATGGATGAGTATTTGTAATAGGCCCCTGGAGCTCTGCCAATACGCATGCACATGTGTGTATATAGCTGTGTATCTGGAATAGGTGCCTGGAGCTCTGCCCACATTAACGTACATGTGTTTATATGGAAGAGTATCTGGAATAGGCGACTGAAGTTCTGCCCACACGCACGCACACGTGTGTTTATGGATGAGTATGTGGATTAGGTCCCTGGAGCTCTGACCACACAAACGCACATGTATGTATATGGATGTGGATATGGAATAGGCCCCTGGAGCTCAGCCCACAGGAATGCACATGTGTGTATATGGATGTGCATATGGAATAGGGCCCTTGAGCTCTGCCCACACGCGTGCACATGTGTGTATATGGATGAGTGTCTGCAATAGGTCCCTGGAGATTTTCCCACAGACTTGCACATGTGTGTATATGGATGAGTATCTGGAGTAGGGCCCTGGAGTTATGCCCACAAGCATGGACATGTGTGTATATGCATGTGCATATGGAATAGGTCCCTGTAGCTCGGCCCACAGGCATGCACATGTGTGTATACGGATGAGTATCTGGAGTAGGGCCCTGGAGTTATGCCCACAAGCATGGACATGTGTGTATATGCATGTGCATATGGAATAGGTCCCTGGAGCTCTGCCTACAGGCATGCACATGTGTGTATATTGGTGAGTATCTGGAAAAGTCATCTGGAGCTCTGCCTACAAGCACGCACATGTGTGTATATGGATGTGCATATGGAATAGGTCTCTGGAGCTCGGCCCGCAGGCATGCACATGTGTGTATATTCATGAGCATATGGAATAGGCCCCTGGAATTCTGTACACACGCACGCACATTTGTGTATATGGATGAGAATCTGGAATAGGGCCCTGGAGCTCTGCCCACACGCACGCACATGTGTTTATATACATGTGGATATTGAATATGGCCCTGGAGCTCTTTCCAGACGCATGAACATGTGTGTATATGGATGAGTATCTGGAATAGGTCCGTGGAGCTCTGCCCACTCACACTCACATGTGTGTATATGGATGAGTATCTGGAATAGGGCCCTTGAGCTCTGCCCATATGCATGCACATGTGTGTATATAGGTGTGTAACTGGAATAGGCCCCTGGAGCTGTGCCCACACGCATGCACATGTGTGTATATGGATGTGTATCTGAAATAGGGCCCTGGAGCTCTGCTCACACGCATGCAAATGTGTGTATATGGATGAGTATTTGGAATAGGACCGTCGAAATCTGCCCACACGCATGCACATGTGTGTATATGGATGTGTATCTGGAATAGGGCCCTGGGGCTCTGCCACACGCACGCCCATATGTGTATATAAATGTGCATATCGAATAGGGCCCTGTAGCTCTGCCCGCACGCATGCATATGTGTGTATATAAATTCGTATTTGGAATAGGCCATTGGAGCTCTGCCCACACGCACGCACATGTGTTTATATGCATGTGCATATTGAATATGGCCCTGGAGCTCTTTCCAGACGCATGAACATGTGTGTATATGGATGAGTATCTGGAATAGGACCCTATAGCTCTGCCAACAAGCATGCACATGTGTGTATATGGATGAATATCTGGAATTGGTCCCAGGAGCTCTGCCCACACGCATGCACTTGTGTGTATATAGGTGTGTAACTGGAATGGGCTGGGGGGGATCTGCCTACACGCATGCACATGTGTGTATATGAATGTACATCCAGAATAGGGCCCTGGAGCTCTGCCTAGAGGCATGCACATGTGTGTATATGGATGAGCATCTGGAATAGGCCCCTGGAGATTTGCCTACACGCATGCACATATGTGTATATGGATGAGTATCTAAAATAGGGCCCTGGAGGTCTGCCCATATTCATGCACATGTGTATATGGATGTGCATATGGATTAAGGCCCAGGAGCTCTGCCCACACACACGCACATGTGTGTTTATGGATGAGTATCTGGAATAGGGCCCTGGAGCTCTGCACATACAAACGCACATGTGTGTATATGGATGAGTATCTGCAATAGGCCCCTGGAGATTTGCCCACAGGCTTGCACATGTGTGTATATGGATGAGTACCTTGAATAGGGCCCTGAAGCTCTGCCCATACACATGCACATGTGTGTATATGGATGAGTATCTGGAATAGGCCCCTGGAGCTCTGCCCACACGCAAGCACATGTGTTTATGTGGATGTGCATATGGAATAGGGCCTTGGATCTCTGCCCACACGCATGCACATGTGTGTATATAAATGAACATCTAGAATATGCCCCTGGAGATCTGCTCACACACACGCACATGTGTGTATATGGATGTGTATATGGAATAGGTCCCGGGAGCTCTGCCTCCAGGCATGCACATGTGTGTATATGGATGATCATTTGAAAGAGGCCCCTGGAGCTCTGCCCACAAGCACGCACATGTGTGTATATAGGTGTGTATCTGGAATAGGCTCCTGGAGCTCTGCCCACACACATACACATGTGTGTATATGGATGAGTATCTGGAATAGGCCCCTGGAGCTCTGCCCACACGCAAGCACATGTGTTTATGTGGATGTGCATATGGAATAGGGCCTTGGATCTCTGCCCACACGCATGCACATGTGTGTATATAAATGAACATCTAGAATATGCCCCTGGAGATCTGCTCACACACACGCACATGTGTGTATATGGATGTGTATATGGAATAGGTCCCGGGAGCTCTGCCTCCAGGCATGCACATGTGTGTATATGGATGATCATTTGAAAGAGGCCCCTGGAGCTCTGCCCACAAGCACGCACATGTGTGTATATAGGTGTGTATCTGGAATAGGCTCCTGGAGCTCTGCCCACACACATACACATGTGTGTATATGGATGAGTATCTGGAATAAGGCCCTGGAGTTCTGCCCATACGCGTGCACATGTGTGTATATAGGTCTGTATCCGGAATAGGCCCCTGAAGCTCTGCCCACACGCATGCACATATGTGTATATGGATGAGAATTTGGAATAGAGCCCTGGAGCGCTGCCCACACGCACGCAGAGGTGCGTCCATGGATGTGCATATGGAATAGGACCCTGTAGCTCTGCTCACATGCATACACATGTGTGTATATAAGTGTGTATCTGGAATAGGTCCCTGGAGCTCTGCCCACACGCATGCACATGTGTGTATATGGATGAGTAACTTGAATAGGGCTCTGGAGCTCTGCTGACACACACGTACATGTGTATATATGGATAAGTATCTGCAATAAGCCTCTGGAGCTCTGCCCACTCTCATGTACATGTGAGTATATGTATGAGAACCTGAAATAGGCCCCTAGAGCTGTGTCCCCACTCATCCATATGTGTGTATATGGATGAGTATCTGGAATAGGGCCCTGGAGCTCTGCCCACACACATGTATATATGTGTATATAGATGAGTATCTGGAAGAGGCCCCTGGAGATCTGCTCAGAGGCATGCACATGTGTGTATATGGGTGAGTATCTGCAATAGGGCCCTGGAGCTCTGCCTACACACATGCACATGTGTGTATATGGATGTGTATCTGAAATAGGCCCCTGAAGCTCTGCCCAAACTCACGTACATGTGTGTATATGGACGAGTCTCTGTAAAAGGCCCCTGGAGCTCTGCCCACACGCACGCACATGTGTGTATATGGTTGAGTCACTGGAGAAGGCCCCTGGAGCTCTGCCCACACGCACGCACATGTGTTTATATGGAGGAGTATCTGGAATAGGGTCCTGGAGCTCTGGCCACACGCATGCAAATGTGTTTATATGAGTTAGTATCTGGAATAGGACCCTGGAAATCTGCCCACACGCATGCACATGTGTATATACAGATCATTATCTAGAATAGCCCCTTGGAGCTCTGTCCACATGCACGCACATGTGTGTATATGGATGTGTATCTGGAATAGGGCCCTGGAGCTCTGCCCACACGCATGGACATGTGTGTATATGGATGAGTATCTGGAAGAGGGCCGTGGAGATCTGCTCATATGCATGCACATGAGTGTATATAGGTGTTTATCTGGAATAGGGCCCTGGAGCTCTTCCGACATACATGCAAATGTGTTTATATGGAAGTGTATCTGGAATAGGGCCCTGGAGGTCTGCCCATATTCATGCACATGTGTGTATATGGATGTGTATCTGGATAGGGCCCTGGGGCTCTGGCCACATGGATGCAATTGTGTGTATATGGATGTGTATCTGGAATAGGGCCCTGGAGCTCTGCCAACACGCATGCACATGTGTGTATATGGATGTGTATGCGGAATAGGGCCCTGAAGCTCTGCCCACACGCATGCACATGTGTGTATATGGATCAGTATCTGGAATAGGCCCCTGGAGCTCTGCCCACATGCACGCACATTTGTGTATATGGAAGAGTGTCTGGAATAGGGCTCTGGAACTCTGCCCACACGCATTAACATATGTTTATATGGATGTGTATCTGGAATGGGCCCCTGGATCTCTGCCCGCACGCACACACATGTGTGTATATGGGTGAGTATCTGGAATGGGCCCCTGGAGCTCTGCCCACACGCACACACATGTGTTTATATGGATGAGTATCTGGAATAGGGCCCTGGAGCTCTGCCCACACACATGAACATGTGTGTATATGGATGAGTATCTGGAATAGTGCCCTGGAGCTCTGCCGAAACTCACATACATGTGTGTATATGGATGAATATCTGGAATAGGACCCTACAGGTCTGCCAACAAGCATGCACATGTGTGTATATGGATGAGTATCTGGAATAGGTCCCTGAAGCTCAGCCCACATGCTTGCACATGTGTGTGCATCGATTAGCAATTGGAATAGGCCCCTAGAGTTCTGCCCACACGCACGCACATGTGTGTATATGGATAAGTATCTAGAATAGGGCCCTGGAGCTCTGCCCACACAAACGCACGTGTGTGTATATGGATGAGTATCTACAATAGGACCCTGGAGATCTGCCCATAGGCATGGACATGTGTGTATATGGATCAGTAATTGGAATAGGCCACAGGAGGTCTGCCCAATAGAATGCACATGTGTGTATATGGATGTACATCCAAAAAAGGGCCTGGAGCTCTGCCCACAGGGATGCACTTATGTGTATATGGATGAGTATCTGGAATAAGCCCCTGGAACTCTGCCCACATGCATACACATGTGTGTATATGGATGTGCATATGGAATAGGGCCCTGGAGTTCTGCCCACACAGACACACGTGTTTGTATTTTGATGTGCATATGGAACAGGGCCCTGGAGCTCTGCCCGCATGCATGAACATGTGTTTATATAGGTTTGTATCTGGAATAGGCCCCTGGAGCTCTGCCCACACTCACGTACATGTTTTTATATGGATGAATATCTGAAATAGGGCCCTTGAGTTCCACCCACAAGCACGCACATGTGTGTATATGGATGTACATCCAGAATAGGGCCCTGGAGCTCTGCCCACGGCATACACAAGTGTATATGGATGAGTATATGAAATATGGACATGAAGCTCTGTCCATACACATGCACATGTGTACCTGTGTTTCTGGAAGAGGCACCTGGAGCTCTGCCAACATGCATGAACATTTGTGTATATAGATAAGTATCTGGAATAGGCCACTGGAGCTCTGCCCACACGCATGCACATGTGTGTATATGGATGTGCATATGGAATAGGGCCCTGGAGCTCTGCCCACATGCGTGCACATGTGTGTATATGGATGAGTATCTGGAATAGGCCCCTGGAGCTCTGCCCATATGCATGCACATGTGTATATATAGCTGTGTATCTGGAATAGGACCCTGGAGCTCTGACCACATGCATGCACATGTGTGTATATGGATGAGTATCTGGAATAGGGCCCTGGAGCTCTGCCCACACGCACGCAGATGTGTATTTATGGATGTGCATATGGAATAGGGCCCTGTCGATCTGCCCACACGCATGCTCATGTTTGTATATAAGTGTGTATCTGGAATAGGCCCGTGGAGCTCTGCCCACACGCATGTACATGTGTGTAAATGGATGAGTAACTGGAATAGGGCCCTGGAGCTCTGTCCACATGCATGCACATGTGTGTATTGGAATAAGTATCTGGAATAGGGCCCTGGAGCTCTACCCATATGTATGAACATGTGTGTATATAGGTGTGTATCTGGAAGAGGTGCCTAGAGCTCTGCCCACACGCGTGCACATTTGTGTATATTGTAAGTATCTGAAATAGGCCCCTGGAGGTCTACACACACACATGCATTTATGTGTATATCAATGAGTATCTGGAATAGGCCCCTGGAGCTCTGCACACACTCATGCACATGTGTGTATATGGATGAGTATCTGGAATAGGCCCCTGGAGTTCTGCCCACACGGACACACATGTGTGTATATTGATGTGCATATGGAACAGGGCCCTGGAGCTCTGCCCACAAGCATGCACATGTTTGTATATGGATGTACATCCAGAATAGGTCCATGGAGCTCTGCCCACAGCATGCACATGTGTATATGGATGAGTATATGAAATAGGGACATGAAGCTCTTTCCATACACAGGCACATGTGTGTATATACCTGTGTATCTGGAACAGGCACCTGGAGCTCTGCCAACACGCATGCACATGTGTGTATATAGATGAGTATCTGGAATAGGCCACTGGAGCTCTGCCCACACGCATGCACATGTGTGTATATAGCTGTGTGTCTGGAATAGGCTCCTGGAGCTCTACCCACATGCATGCAGATGTGTGTTTATCAGTGAGTATCTGGAATAGACACCTGGAGCTCTGCCCACACGTGCACACATGTGTTTATATGGATGTGCATATGAAATAAGGCCCTAGAGCTTTTCCCACACGCATGCACATATGTGTATATGGAAGAGTATCTGGAATAGATCCCTGGAGTTCTGCTCACACACACGCCCATGTGAGTATATGGAAGTGCATATGGAATAGGTCACTGGAGCTCTACCTACAGGCATGGACAGGTGTGTATATGGATGAGCATTTGGAATAGGCCCCTGGAGCTCTGCCCACACGCATGAACTTGTGTGTATATAGGTGTGTAACTGGAATAGGGCCCTGGAACTCTTCCCACATGCATGCACATGTGTGTATAGGGATGAGAATCTGGAATACGGCCCTGGAATTCTGCCCATACGCATGCACATGTGTGTATATAGGTGTGTATCTGGAATAGGCCCCTGGAGATCTGCCCACACACATGCACATGTGTATATATGGATGAGTATGAGGAATAAGGACCTGGAGCCCAGCCCAAACTCACGTACATGTGTGTATATGGATGAGTATCTGGAATAGGGCCCTGGAGCTCTGCCCATACGCATGCACATGTGTGTATATAGATGAGTATCTGGAATAGGACCGTGGAACTCTGCCCACAAGCATGCACATGTGTGTATATAGGTGTGTATCTGGAATAGGCCCCTGGAGCTGTGCCCACACGCACGTCCATGTGTGTATATAAATGTGCATATCGAATAGGGCCCTGTAGCTCTGCCCGCACGCATGCATATATGTGTATATAAATTCATATTTGGAATAGGCCCCTGGAGCTCTGCCCACACGCATGCATATATGTGTATATGAATGAGTATCTGGAAAAGGGCCCTGGAGCTCTGTCCACAAGCATGCACATGTGTGTATATGGATGAATATTTGGAATAGGCCCCTGGAGCTCTGCCCACACTCATACACATGTGTGCATATAGCTATGTATCTGGAATGGGCCCCTAGAGCTCTGCCCACACGCACGCAAATATGTGTATATGGGTGAGTATCTAGAATAAGCCTCTGGAGCTCTGCCCAGACGCACGCACATGTGTTTATATGGATGTGCATATGGAATAGGGCCCTGGAGCTCTGCCACACGCATGTACATGTGTGTATAAGGGTGTATATCTGAAATAAGCCCCTGGAGCTCTGCCCATATGCATGCACATTTGTGTATATGGATGAGTAACTGGAATAGGCCCCTGAAGTTCTGCCCACATGCTCGCACATACGTGTATATGGATGGGTATATGTAACAGGTTCCTGGAGCTCTGCCCACACGAATACACATGTGTGTAAATAGGTGTGTATCTGGAAAAGGCCCCTGGAGCTCTGCCCAAACGCATGCACGTGTGTTTATATGGATCAGTATCTGGAATAGGCCCCTGGAGCTCTGCCCACATGCACGCACATTTGTGTATATGGATGAGTATCTGGAATAGGCCCGTGGAGTTCTGCCTATATGCACGCTCATGTGTGTATATCGATGTGCATATGAAAAAAGTCCCTGGAGCTCTGCACATATGCATACACATGTGTGTAAAGAGGTGTGTATCTGGAATAGGCCCCGGGATCTCTGTCGACACGCATACACATGTGTGTATATGGGTGATTATCTGTAATAGGGCCCTGGCGCTCTGCCCATACGCATGCACATGTGTGTATACACGTGTGTATTTGTAAGAGGCCCCTGGAATTTTGTACACATGCACGCATATTTGTGTATATGGATGAGTATCTGGAATAGGGCCCTGGAGATCTGCCAACACACATGCAAATGTGTTTACATGGAAGTGTATCTGGAATAGGGCCCTGGAGCTCTGCCAACACATGCACATGTGTGTATATGGATCAGTATTTGGAATAGCCCGTTGCAGCTCTGCTCACACGCATGCACATGTCTGTACTTGGATGTGTATATGGAAAAGGTCCCTTGAGCTCTGCCCACACGCATGCACATGTGTTTATATGGATCAGTATCTGGAATAGGCCCCTGAAGCTCTGTCCACACGCACGCACATGGGTGTATATGGATGTCCATATGGAAAACGGCCCTGGAGATCTGCCCACACGCATGTAAATGTGTGTATATAGGTGTGTATCTGGAATAGGCCGCTGGAGTTCGGCCCACATGCATGCATATGTGTGTATATGGATGAGTATGTGGAATAGGCCCCTGGAGCTCGGCCAACACGCACACACATGTGTGTATATAAAAGTGCATGTCAAATAGGGACCTGTAGTTCTGCCCACATGCACACACATGGGTGTATATAAGTGCCTATCTGGAATAGGCCCCTGGATCTCTGCCCAAACGCATGCACATGTGTGTATACCGATGAGTATGTGGATTAGGGCCCTGGAGCTCTGCCCACACGCATGCACATATATGTCTAGTGGTGTGTATCTGGAATAGGCCACTGGAGCTCTGTCCACATGCATGCACTTGTGTGTATATGGATGAGTATCTGGAAGAGGCCCCTGGTGCTCTGTCCACACGCACGCACATGGGCGTATATGGATGTGCATCCGGAATAGGGCCGTGGAGCTCTGCCCACACGCATGCACATGGGTGCATATGGATGAGTATCTGGAATAGGGCCCTGGAGCTCTGCCCACTCGCATGCACATATATCTATATAGGTGTGTATCTGGAATAAGCCCCTGGAGCTCTGTCCGCATGCATGCCCATGTGTGTATATGGAGGAGTATCTGGAATAGGCACATGGAGCTCTGCCCACACGCACGCACATGTGTGTATATAAAAGTGCGTATTGAATAGGGACCTGTAGCTCTGCCCACACGCATGCACATGTGTGTATATTATAGTGCATATCGAATAGGGCCCTGTAGCTCTGCCCACATGCACGCACATGTATGTATATGGATGTGTATCTGGAATAGGG
>SJYG01000009.1:6809260-6853208 GCA_006410535.1 Litocranius walleri
CCTGGAGCTCTGCCCACATGCATGAACATGTGTGTATATAGGTGTGTATGTGGAATAGGGCCGTGGAGCTCTGCCCACACGCATGCACATGTGTGTATATGTATGTGTGTCTGGAATAGGGCCCTGGAGATCTGCCAACACACATGCAAATGTGTTTACATGGAAGTGTATCTGGAATAGGGCCCTGGAGTTCTGCCAACACATGCACATGTGTGTATATGGATCAGTATTTGGAATAGCCTGATGGAGCTCTGCTCACACGCATGCACATGTCTGTACTTGGATGTGTATATTGAATAGGCCCCTGGAGCTCTGCCCACACTCACGTACATGTGTGTATATGGATGAGTATCTTGAAAAGGCCCATGGAGCTCAGCCCACATGCACGCACATGTTGTTTACATGGATGAGTACCTGGAATAGGATGCTGGAACTCTGCCCTAACGCATGCACATGTGTGTATATGGATGTGTATCTGGAATAGGGCCCTGAAGCTCTGCCTACACACATGCACATGTGTTTATATGGAAGTGTATCTGGAATAGGCCCGTGGAGCTCTGCCCACACACACTCACATGTGTGTATATGGATGAGTATCTGGAATAGGGCCCTGGAGCTCTGCAAATACGTATGTACATGTGTGTATATAGGTCTGTATCTGAAATAGGCCCCTGGAGCTCTGCCCACACGCATGCACATGTGTGTATATGGATGAGTATCTGGAATAGGGCCCTGGAGCTCTGCAAATACGTATGTACATGTGTGTATATAGGTCTGTATCTGAAATAGGCCCCTGGAGCTCTGCCCACACGCATGCACATGTGTATATATGGATGTGTCTCTGGAATAGGGCACTGGAGCTCTGCCAACACATATGCAAATGTGTTTATATAGAAGTGTATCTGGAATAGGGTCCTGGAGCTCTGCCCACATGCATCCACATGTGTGTATACGAATCAGTATCTTGAATAGCCCCTTGGAGCTCTGCCGACATGCATGTACATTTGTGTATATAGGTCTGTATCTGGAATAGGCCCCTGGAGCTCTGCCCACACTCATGCACATGTGTGTATATAGGTCTGTATCTGGAATAAGCCCCTGGAGCTCTGCCCACACGTATGCACATGTGTGTATATGGATGAGTATCTGGAATAGGCACGTGGAGTTCTGCCTATACACACGCTCATGTGTGTATATCGATGTGCATATGAAAAAAGTCCCTGGAGCTCTGCGCATACGCATACACATGTGTGTAAAGAGGTGTGTATCTGGAATAGGCCCCGGGAGCTCTGTTGACACGCATACACATGTGTGTATATGGGTGATTATCTGTAATAGGGCCCTGGCGCTCTGCCCATACGCATGCACATGTGTGTATACACGTGTGTATTTGTAAGAGGCCCCTGGAATTTTGTACACATGCACGCATATTTGTGTATATGGATGAGTATCTGGAATAGGGCCCTGGAGATCTGCCAACACACATGCAAATGTGTTTACATGGAAGTGTATCTGGAATAGGGCCCTGGAGCTCTGCCAACACATGCACATGTGTGTATATGGATCAGTATTTGGAATAGCCCGTTGCAGCTCTGCTCACACGCATGCACATGTCTGTACTTGGATGTGTATATGGAATAGGTCCCTGGAGCTCTGCCCACACGCATGCACATGTGTTTATATGGATCAGTATCTGGAATAGGCCCCTGAAGCTCTGTCCACACGCACGCACATGGGTGTATATGGATGTCCATATGGAAAACGGCCCTGGAGATCTGCCCACACGCATGTAAATGTGTGTATATAGGTGTGTATCTGGAATAGGCCGCTGGAGTTCGGCCCACATGCATGCATATGTGTGTATATGGATGAGTATCTGGAATAGGCCCCTGGAGCTCGGCCAACACGCACACACATGTGTGTATATAAAAGTGCATGTCAAATAGGGACCTGTAGTTCTGCCCACATGCACACACATGGGTGTATATAAGTGCCTATCTGGAATAGGCCCCTGGATCTCTGCCCAAACGCATGCACATGTGTGTATACCGATGAGTATGTGGATTAGGGCCCTGGAGCTCTGCCCACACGCATGCACATATATGTACCCCTGAAGCTTTGTCCACACGCACAAACATGGGTGTATATGGATGTGCATTCAGAATAGGGCCCTGGAGCTGTGCCCACATGCATGCACATGTGTGTATAGGGATCAGTGTCTGGAATAGGGCCCTGGAGCTCTGCCCATACGCATGCACATGTGTTTATATAGGTGTGTATTTAGAATAGGCCCCAGGAGCTCTGCCCACACACATGCACATGTGTGTATATGGATGAGTATCTGGAATAGGCCCATGGAGTTCTGCCTACATGCACACTCATATTTGTATATGGATGTGCATATGGAAAACGGCCCTGGAGTTCTGCCCACACACATGCACACGTGTGTATATAGGTGTAAATGTGGAATAGGGCCCTGGAGCTCTGCCCATACGCATGCACATGTGTGTATATAGGTGTGTATCTGGAATAGACCCCTGGAGCTCTGCCGACACGCATGCACATGTGTGTATATGGATGAGTGTCTGGAAAAGGCCCCTGGAGCTCTGCCCACAAGCACGCACATGTGTGTATATAAATGTGCATACCAAATAGGGCCCTGTAGCTCTGCCCACACGCATGCCTATGGGTGTATATAAGTGCGTATCTGTAATAGGCCCCTGGAGCTCTGCCCAAAAGGATGCACATATGTGTATATGGATGAGTAACTGGAATAGGGCCCTGGAGCTTTGCCCACAACCCCTGGAGCTCTGCCGACACGCATGCACATGTGTGTATATGGATGAGTGTCTGGAAAAGGCCCCTGGAGCTCTGCCCACAAGCACGCACATGTGTGTATATAAATGGGCATACCAAATAGGGCCCTGTAGCTCTGCCCACACGCATGCCTATGGGTGTATATAAGTGCGTATCTGTAATAGGCCCCTGGAGCTCTGCCCAAAAGGATGCACATATGTGTATATGGATGAGTAACTGGAATAGGGCCCTGGAGCTTTTCCCACACGCATGTACATTTGTGTATAAAGGTGTGTATCTGGACTAAGCCCCTGGAGCTCTGCCCAAAAGGATACACATATGTGTATATGGATGAGTAACTGGAATAGGCCCCTGAAGTTCTCCCCACACGCAAGCACATTTGTGTATATGGATGTGCATAGGTAAAAGGGCCCTGGAGCTCTGCCCACACGAATACACATGTGTGTATATAGGTGTGTATCAGGAATAGGCCCCTGGAGCTCTGCACACACGCATGCACATGTGTGTATATGGATGAGTATCTGGAATATGCCTCTGGAGTTCTGCCTACACACACGCTCATGTGTGTATATGGATGTGCATATGGAAAAGGGCCCTGGTGCTCTGCCCAAAGGCATGCACATGTGTGTATATAGGTGTGTATCTGGAATAGGCTTCTGGAGTTCTGCCCACACTCACGAACATGTGTGTATATGGATGAGTATCTGGAAAAGGCCCTGGAGCTCTGCCCACATGCATGCTCATGTGTGTATATGGATGTGCATATGGAAAAGGGCCCTGGAGCTCTGTCCACACGCATGCACATGTGTGAAATGGATTTGTATCTTGAATAGGCCCCTGGAGGTCTGCCCACACTCACGTACATGTGTGTATATGGATGAGTATCTTGAAAAGGCCCGTGGAGCTCTGCCCACATGCACGCACACGTTGTTTATATGGATGAGTACCTGGAATAGGATGCTGGAACTCTGCCCTAACGCATGCACATGTGAGTATATGGATGTGTGTCTGGAATAGGTTCCTGGAGCTCTGCTTACACACATGCACATGTGTTTATATGGAAGTGTATCTGGAATAGGGCCCTGGAGCTCTGCCCACAGGCATGCACATGTGTGTATATGGATGATCATTTGAAAGAGGCCCCTGGAGCTCTGCCCACAAGCACGCACATGTGTGTATATAGGTGTGTATCTGGAATAGGCTCCTGGAGCTCTGCCCACACACATACACATGTGTGTATATGGATGAGTATCTGGAATAAGGCCCTGGAGTTCTGCCCATACGCGTGCACATGTGTGTATATAGGTCTGTATCCGGAATAGGCCCCTGAAGCTCTGCCCACACGCATGCACATATGTGTATATGGATGAGAATTTGGAATAGAGCCCTGGAGCGCTGCCCACACGCACGCAGAGGTGCGTCCATGGATGTGCATATGGAATAGGACCCTGTAGCTCTGCTCACATGCATACACATGTGTGTATATAAGTGTGTATCTGGAATAGGTCCCTGGAGCTCTGCCCACACGCATGCACATGTGTGTATATGGATGAGTAACTTGAATAGGGCTCTGGAGCTCTGCTGACACACACGTACATGTGTATATATGGATAAGTATCTGCAATAAGCCTCTGGAGCTCTGCCCACTCTCATGTACATGTGAGTATATGTATGAGAACCTGAAATAGGCCCCTAGAGCTGTGTCCCCACTCATCCATATGTGTGTATATGGATGAGTATCTGGAATAGGGCCCTGGAGCTCTGCCCACACACATGTATATATGTGTATATAGATGAGTATCTGGAAGAGGCCCCTGGAGATCTGCTCAGAGGCATGCACATGTGTGTATATGGGTGAGTATCTGCAATAGGGCCCTGGAGCTCTGCCTACACACATGCACATGTGTGTATATGGATGTGTATCTGAAATAGGCCCCTGAAGCTCTGCCCAAACTCACGTACATGTGTGTATATGGACGAGTCTCTGTAAAAGGCCCCTGGAGCTCTGCCCACACGCACGCACATGTGTGTATATGGTTGAGTCACTGGAGAAGGCCCCTGGAGCTCTGCCCACACGCACGCACATGTGTTTATATGGAGGAGTATCTGGAATAGGGTCCTGGAGCTCTGGCCACACGCATGCAAATGTGTTTATATGAGTTAGTATCTGGAATAGGACCCTGGAAATCTGCCCACACGCATGCACATGTGTATATACAGATCATTATCTAGAATAGCCCCTTGGAGCTCTGTCCACATGCACGCACATGTGTGTATATGGATGTGTATCTGGAATAGGGCCCTGGAGCTCTGCCCACACGCATGGACATGTGTGTATATGGATGAGTATCTGGAAGAGGGCCGTGGAGATCTGCTCATATGCATGCACATGAGTGTATATAGGTGTTTATCTGGAATAGGGCCCTGGAGCTCTTCCGACATACATGCAAATGTGTTTATATGGAAGTGTATCTGGAATAGGGCCCTGGAGGTCTGCCCACATGCATGCACATGTGTCTATATGAATCAGTATCTGGAATAAGACCCTTGAGCTCTGTCCACACACATTCACATGTGTGAATATGGGTGAGTATCTGGAATAGGGCCCTGGAGTTCTGTCCATACGCATGCACATGTATGTATATACATGTGTATTTGAAATAGGACCCTGCAGCTCTGCACACACGCACGCACATTTGTGTCTATGTATGAGTATCTGGAATACACACGCACGCACATTTGTGTATATGTATGAGTATCTGGAATAGAGCCTTGGAGCTCTGCCCACACGCTTGCACATGTGTGGATATAGCTGTGTATCTGGAATTGGCCCGTGGAGCACTGCTAACACACACGCACATGTGTCTATATGGGTCAGTATCTAAAATAGGCCCCTGGAGCTCTGTCCACACGCACGCACATATGTGTATATGAAAGTGTATCTGGAATAGGGACCTGGAACTCTGCCCACACGCATGTACTTGTGTCTATATGGATCAGTATCTGGAATAGGCCCCTGGAGCTCTGCTCACACGCATTCACATGTGTGTATATTGGTGTGTATCGGGAATAGTCCCCTGGAAATCTGCTCACACTTATGCACATGTGTGTCTATGGATGAGTATCTGGTATAGGGCCCCGGCGCTCTGCCCATACGCATGCACATGTGTGTATATAGGTGTGTATCTGCAATAGGCCCCTGGAGATCTGCCCAAACACATGCACATGTGTGTATATAAGTGTGTATGTGGAATAGGGCCATGGAGTTCTGCCCATACGCATGCACATGTGTGTATATCGGTGTGTATGTTGAATAGGGCCCTGGAGTTCTGGCCATACGCATGCACATGTGTGTATATGGGTGAGTATCTGGAGTAGGGCCTTGGCACTCTGCCCACACGCATGCACATGTGTGGATATAGCTGTGTATCTGGAATGGGCCCCTGGAGCACTGCCAACATGCACGCACATGTGTGTATATGGGTGAGGATCTGTAATGGGCCCCTGGAGCTCTTCCCACAAGCACCCACATGTGTGTATATAAATGTGCATCTCGAATAGGGCCCTGTAGCTCTGCCCACACGCATGCACATGTGTGTATATTATAGTGCATATCGAATAGGGCCCTGTAGCTCTGCCCACACGCACGCACATGTGTGTATATGGATGTGTATCTGGAATAGGGCCCTGGAGCTCTGCCCACACGCATGCACATGTGTGTATATGGATGAGTATCTGGAATAGGGCCCTGGAGCTCTGCCCACACGCATGCACATGTGTCTATACGGATCAGTATCTGGAATAGGCCCCTGGAGATCTGTCCACACACACGCACATGGGTGTATATGGATGTGCATCCGGAATAGGGCCGTGGACCTCTGCCCACAGGCATGCACATGTGTATATGAATGAGTGTCTGGAATAGGGCCCTGGAGCTCTGCCCATACGCATGCACATGTGTGTATATAGGTGTGTATCTGGAATAGGCCACTGGAGTTCGGCCCACATGCATGCATATGTGTGTATATGGATGAGTATGTGGAATAGGCCCCTGGAGCTCGGCCATCACGCACACACATGTGTGTATATAAAAGTGCATGTCAAATAGGGACCTGTAGTTCTGCCCACACGCACGCACATGGGTGTATATAAGTGCCTATCTGGAATAGGCCCCTGGATCTCTGCCCAAACGCATGCACATGTGTGTATACCGATGAGTATGTGGATTAGGGCCCTGGAGCTCTGCCCACACGCATGCACATATATGTCTAGTGGTGTGTATCTGGAATAGGCCACTGGAGCTCTGTCCACATGCATGCACTTGTGTGTATATGGATGAGTATCTGGAAGAGGCCCCTGGTGCTCTGTCCACACGCACGCACATGGGCGTATATGGATGTGCATCCGGAATAGGGCCGTGGAGCTCTGCCCACACGCATGCACATGGGTGCATATGGATGAGTATCTGGAATAGGGCCCTGGAGCTCTGCCCACACGCATGCACATATATCTATATAGGTGTGTATCTGGAATAGGCCCCTGGAGCTCTGTCCACATGCATGCCCATGTGTGTATATGGATCAGTATCTGTAATAGGCACATGGAGCTCTGCCCACACACACGCACATGTGTGTATATAAAAGTGCGTATTGAATAGGGACCTGTAGCTCTGCTCACATGCACGCACACGTGTGTATATTATAGTGCATATCGAATAGGGCCCTGTAGCTCTGCCCACATGCACGCACATGTATGTATATGGATGAGTATCTGAAATAGGGACCTGGAGCTCTGCCTACACGCACTCACATGTGAGTATATGGATGAGTATCTGGAATAGGCCCTTAGAGCTCTGTCCACAAGCATGCACATGTGTGTATACAGATAAGTATCTGGAATAGGGCCCTGGAGCTCTGCCCACACACATGCATATATGTGTATATGGATGAATATCTGGAATAGGGCCCTGGAGGTCTGTCCACAAGCATGCACATGTGTGTATATGGATGAATATCTGAAATAGGCCCCTGGAGCTCTGCCCACATGCACTCACATGTGTGTATATGGATGTGCATCCAGAATAGAGCCCTGGAGCTCTACCCACAGGCATGCACATGGGTATATATGGATGAGTATCAGAAACAGGCCTCTGGAGATCTGCCCACACACACACATGTGTGAATATGGGTATGCATATGGAATAGGACACTGGAGCTCAGCCCACACTCACGAACATGTGTGTATATGGATGAGTATCTGGAAAACGCCCCTGGAGCTCTCCCCACACGCACACACATGTGTGTATATGGATGAGTATCTGGAATAGAACCCTGAAGAACTGCCTACACACATGCACAAGTGTGTGTATGGATTTGTATCTGGAATAGACTACTGGAGCTCTGCCCACACACATGCACATGTGTGTATATGTATGAGTATCTGGAATAGGGCCCTGGAGCTCTGCCCATGCGCATGCTCATGTGTTTACATGGATGTGTATCTGGAATAGGGCCCTGGAGCTCTGCCCACACGCATGCAAACGTGTGTATATGAATGTGTATCTGGAAGAGGGCCTTGGAGCTCTGCCCACACGCAAGCACATGAGTATATATAGTTTTGTATCTGGAATAGGATCCTGGGGCTCTGCTCACAGGCATGCACATATGTGTATATGGATGAGTATCTGGAATAGGGCCCTGAAGCTCTGCCCATACGCATGCACATGTGTGTATATAGGTCTGTATCCGGAATAGGACCCTGGAGCTCTGCCCACACGCATGCAGATGTGTGTATATGGATGTGTATCTGGAAAAGGGCCCTAGAGCTCTGCCAACACATGCAAATGTGTTTATATGGAAGTGTATCTAGAATAGGGCCCTGGAGATCTGCCCACATGCATGCACATGTGTGTATACGGAACAATATCTGTAATAGCCCCTTGGAGCTCTGCCCACATGCATGCACATGTGTGTACTTGGATGTGTATAGGGAATGGGTCCCTGGAGCTTGGCCCACACGCATGCTCATGTGTTTATACGGATGTGTATCTGGAATAGGGCCCTGGAGCTCTGTCAACACGCATGCACATGTGTGTATATGGATGAGTATCTGGAATAGGGCCCTGGAGCTCTGCCCACACGCATGCACATGTGTGTATATGGATGTGTATCTGGAATAGGGCCCTGGAGCTCTGCCCACACGCATGCACATGTGTGTATATGGATGTGTATCTGGAATAGGGCCCTGGAGCTCTGCCCACACGCATGCACATGTGTGTATATGGATGTGTATCTGGAATAGGGCCCTGGAGCTCTGCCCACACGCATGCACATGTGTGTATATGGATGTGTATCTGGAATAGGGCCCTGGAGCTCTGCCCACACGCATGCACATGTGTGTATATGGATGTGTATCTGGAATAGGGCCCTGGAGCTCTGCCCACACGCATGCACATGTGTGTATATGGATGTGTATCTGGAATAGGGCCCTGGAGCTCTGCCCACACGCATGCACATGTGTGTATATGGATGTGTATCTGGAATAGGGCCCTGGAGCTCTGCCCACACGCATGCACATGTGTGTATATGGATGTGTATCTGGAATAGGGCCCTGGAGCTCTGCCCACACGCATGCACATGTGTGTATATGGATGTGTATCTGGAATAGGGCCCTGGAGCTCTGCCCACACGCACGCAGATTTGTGTATATGGATGAGTATTTGGAATAGTGCCCTGGAGCTCTACCCATACCCATGCACATGTGTGTATATAGCTGTGTATCTGGAATGGGCCCCTGGAGCTCTGCCCACACGCACGCACATGTGTGTATATGGGTGAGGATCTGGAATGGGCCCCTGGAGCTCAGCCCTCATGCACGCACATGTGTTGATATTGATGTGCATATGGAATAGGGCCCTGTCGCTCTGCCCACACGCATGCACATGTGTGTATATGGATGAGTATCTGGAATAGGACCTTGGAGCTCTGCTCACATGCATGCACATGTGTGTATATGGATGTGTATCTGGAACATGCCCCTGGAGCTCTGCCTAAAGGCATGCACATGTGTGTATATGGATGTGTATCTGGAATAGGGCCCTGGAGCTCTGCCCACACGCACGCAGATTTGTGTATATGGATGAGTATTTGGAATAGTGCCCTGGAGCTCTACCCATACCCATGCACATGTGTGTATATAGCTGTGTATCTGGAATGGGCCCCTGGAGCTCTGCCCACACGCACGCACATGTGTGTATATGGGTGAGGATCTGGAATGGGCCCCTGGAGCTCAGCCCTCATGCACGCACATGTGTTGATATTGATGTGCATATGGAATAGGGCCCTGTCGCTCTGCCCACACGCATGCACATGTGTGTATATGGATGAGTATGTGTAATAAGATGCTGGAACTCTACCAACACGCAAGCACATATGTGTATGTGGATGTGTACCTGGAATAGGGCCCTGGAGCTCTGCTGACACACATGCAAATGTGTTTATATAGAAGTGTATCTGGAATACAACACTCGATCTCTGCCCACATGCATGCACATGTGTGTATACGAATCCCTATCTGGAACAGTCCATTGGAGCTCTGCCCACACGCATGCACATTTGTGTATATGGATGTGTATATGGAATAGGGCCCTGGGGCTCTGCCCACATGCATGCACATGTGTCTATATGGATCAGTATCTGGAATAGGCCTCTGGAGATCTGCCCACACGCACACACATATGTGTACATGGATGTGTATCTGGAATAGGCCCCTGGAGATCTGCCCACACGCNGCTCTGCCCACATGCATGCACATGTGTCTATATGGATCAGTATCTGGAATAGGCCTCTGGAGATCTGCCCACACGCACACACATATGTGTACATGGATGTGTATCTGGAATAGGGCCCTGGAGCTCTGCCCACATGCATGCACATGTGTCTATATGGATCAGTATCTGGAATAGGCCTCTGGAGATCTGCCCACACGCACACACATATGTGTACATGGATGTGTATCTGGAATAGGCCCCTGGAGATCTGCCCACACGCATTCACATGTGTGTATATAGCTGTGTATCTGGAATAGGCCCCTAGATCTCTGCTCACATGTATGCACCTGTGTGTCTATGGATGACTATCTGGAATAGGGCCCTGGAGCTCTGCCCATACGCATGCACATGAGTGTATATAGGTGTGTATCTGGAATAGGCCCCTGGAGCTCTGTCCACACGCATGCACATGTGTGTATATGCGTGAGTATCTGGAATAGGGCCCTGGCGCTCTGCCCATACGCATGCACATGTGTGTATATACGTGTGTATTTGCAAAATGCCCCTGGAATTCTGCACACACGCATGCACATATGGGTATATGGAGGAGTATCTGGAATAGGGCCCTGGAGCTCTGCCGATATGCATACACATGTGTGTATATACCTGTGTATCTGGAATGGGCCCTTGGAGCTCTGCCCGCATGCACGCACATGTGTGTATATGGGTGAGGATCTGGAATGGGCCCCTGGAGTTCTGCCCGCACGCACGCACATGTGTTTATATAGATGTGCATATGGAATAGGGTCCTGGAGCTCTGTCCACACGCATGAACATATGTGTATATGGATGAGTATCTGGAATAGGCCCGTGGAGCAGTGTGTATATAGGTATGTATTTAGAATAGGCCCCAGGAGCTCTGCCCACATGCATGCACATGTGTGTATATAGGTGTGTATATAGGTATGTATTTAGAATAGGCCCCAGGAGCTCTGCCCACATGCATGCACATGTGTGTATATGGATGAGTATCTGGAATAGGCCCATGGAGTTCTGCCTACATGCACGCTCATATGTGTATATGGATGTGCATATGGAAAACGGCCCTGGAGTTCTGCCCACACGCATGCACACGTGTGTATATAGGTGTAAATGTGGAATAGGGCCCTGGAGCTCTGCCCATACGCATGCACATGTGTGTATATAGGTGTGTATCTGGAATAGACCCCTGGAGCTCTGCCGACACGCATGCACATGTGTGTATATGGATGAGTGTCTGGAAAAGGCCCCTGGAGCTCTGCCCACAAGCACGCACATGTGTGTATATAAATGGGCATACCAAATAGGGCCCTGTAGCTCTGCCCACACGCATGCCTATGGGTGTATATAAGTGCGTATCTGTAATAGGCCCCTGGAGCTCTGCCCAAAAGGATGCACATATGTGTATATGGATGAGTAACTGGAATAGGGCCCTGGAGCTTTGCCCACATGCATGTACATGTGTGTATAAAGGTGTGTATCTGGACTAAGCCCCTGGAGCTCTGCCTAAAAGGATACACATATGTGTATATGGATGAGTAACTGGAATAGGCCCCTGAAGTTCTCCCCACATGCACGCACATTTGTGTATATGGATGTGCATAGGTAAAAGGGCCCTGGAGCTCTGCCCACACGCATGCTCATGTGTTTATATGGATGTGTATCTGGAATAGGGCCCTGGAGCTCTGCCTACACGCATGCAAATGTGTGTATATGGATGTGTATCTATAATAAGGCCCTGGAGCTCTTTCCACACGCATGCACATGTGTGAAATGGATGTGTATCTTGAATAGGCCCCTGGAGGTCTGCCCACACTCACGTACATGTGTGTATATGGATGAGTATCTTGAAAAGGCCCGTGGAGCTCTGCCCACATGCACGCACATGTTGTTTATATGGATGAGTACCTGGAATAGGATGCTGGAACTCTGCCCTAATGCATGCACATGTGAGTATATGGATGTGCGTCTGGAATAGGTTCCTGGAGCTCTGCTTACACACATGCACATGTGTTTATATGGAAGTGTATCTGGAATAGGGCCTTGGAGCTCTGCCCACATGTATGCACATGAGTGTATATGGATGTGTATCTGGAATAGGATCCCGGAGCTCTGCCCACAGGCATGCACATGTGTGTATATGGATGAGTATCTGAAACAGGCCCCTGGAGCTCTGCCCACAAACACACATATGTGCGTATATGGGTATGCATATGGAATAGCACACTGGAGCTCTGCCCACAGGCATGCATATGTGTGTATATGGATAAATATCTGGATAAGGGCCCTGGAGTTCTGACTACACACACGCTCATGTGTGTATATGGATGTGCATATGGAAAACGTCCACTGAGCTCTGCCCACATGCATGCACATTTGTGTATAAGTATGAGTATCTGGAAAAAAGCCCTAGAGATCTGCCCACACGCATGCACATGTGTGTATATGGATGAGTATCTGGAATAGGACCTTGGAGCTCTGCTCACACGCATGCACATGTGTGTATATGGATGTGTATCTGGAATAGGGCCCTGGAGCTCTGCCCACACGCACGCACATGTGTGTATATGGATGAGTATCTGGAATAGGGCCCTGGAGCTCTGCCCACACGCATGCACATGTGTGTATATGGATGAGTATCTGGAATAGGGCCCTGGAGCTCTGCCCACACGCATGCACATGTGTGTATATGGATGAGTATCTGGAATAGGGCCCTGGAGCTCTGCCCACACGCATGCACATGTGTGTATATGGATGAGTATCTGGAATAGGGCCCTGGAGCTCTGCCCACACGCATGCACATGTGTGTATATGGATGAGTATCTGGAATAGGGCCCTGGAGCTCTGCCCACACGCATGCACATGTGTGTATATGGATGAGTATCTGGAATAGGGCCCTGGAGCTCTGCCCACACGCATGCACATGTGTGTATATGGATGAGTATCTGGAATAGGGCCCTGGAGCTCTGCCCACACGCATGCACATGTGTGTATATGGATGAGTATCTGGAATAGGGCCCTGGAGCTCTGCCCACACGCATGCACATGTGTGTATATGGATGAGTATCTGGAATAGGGCCCTGGAGCTCTGCCCACACGCATGCACATGTGTGTATATGGATGAGTATCTGGAATAGGGCCCTGGAGCTCTGCCCACACGCATGCACATGTGTGTATATGGATGTGTATCTGGAATAGGGCCCTGGAGCTCTGCCCACACGCATGCACATGTGTGTATATGGATGAGTATCTGGAATAGGGCCCTGGAGCTCTGCCCACACGCATGCACATGGGTGCATATGGATGAGTATGTGGAATAGGGCCCTGGAGCTCTGCCCACACGCATGCACATGTGTTTATATGGATCAGTATCTGGAATAGCCCCATTGGAGCTCTGCTCACACGCACGCACATGTGTGTACTTGGACGTGTATATGGAATAGGTCCCCGGAGCTCTGCCCACACGCATGCACATGTGTTTATATGGATCAGTATCTGGAATAGGCCCCTGAAGCTCTGTCCACACGCACGCACATGGGTGTATATGGATGTCCATATGGAAAACGGCCCTGGAGATCTGCCCACACGCATGTAAATGTGTGTATATAGGTGTGTATCTGGAATAGGCCACTGGAGTTCGGCCCACATGCATGCATATGTGTGTATATGGATGAGTATGTGGAATAGGCCCCTGGAGCTCGGCCATCACGCACACACATGTGTGTATATAAAAGTGCATGTCAAATAGGGACCTGTAGTTCTGCCCACACGCACGCACATGGGTGTATATAAGTGCCTATCTGGAATAGGCCCCTGGATCTCTGCCCACACGCATGCACATGTGTGTATACCGATGAGTATGTGGATTAGGGCCCTGGAGCTCTGCCCACACGCATGCACATATATGTCTAGTGGTGTGTATCTGGAATAGGCCACTGGAGCTCTGTCCACATGCATGCACTTGTGTGTATATGGATGAGTATCTGGAAGAGGCCCCTGGTGCTCTGTCCACACGCACGCACATGGGCGTATATGGATGTGCATCCGGAATAGGGCCGTGGAAAACACGCATGCACATGTGTGTCTATGGATGAGATTCTGGTATAGGACCCTGGAGCTTTGTCCACACGCATGCACAAGTGTGAATATGGGTGAGTATCTGGAATAGGGCCCTGGAGCTCTGCCCACACACATGCACATATGTGTATATGGATGAGTATCTGGAATAGGCCCCTGGAGCTCTGCCCACAGTCAAGTACATGTCTGTATATGGATGAGAATCTGGAATAGACCCCTATAGTTCTGCCCACAAGCATGCACATGTGTGTATATGGATGAGTATCTGGAATATGGCCCTGGAGCTCTGCCCACACGCACGCACATGTGTGTATATGGATGAGTATCTGGAATAGGCCCCTGGAGCTCTGCCCATACACATGCACATGTGTTTATGTGGATGTGCATATGGAATAGGGCCCTGGATCTCTGCTTACACGCATGCACATGTGTGTATATAGATGAGTATCTTGATTAGGCCCCTGGAGATCTGCTCACACACATGCACATGTGTGTATATTGATGTGCCTATGGAATAGGTCCCTGGAGTTCTGCATACAGGCATGCACATGTGTGTATATGGATGAGCATCTGGAATTGGTACATGGAGCTCTGCTCACACGCATGCACTTGTGTGTATATAGGTGTGTAACTGGAATAGGGACCTGGAGCTCTGCTCACACGCATGCACATGTGTTTATATGGATGAGTATGTAAAAGAAGCCCCTGGTGCTCTGCCAAAACAAACGCACATGTATGTATATGGATGTGCATATGGAATACGCTCCTAGAGCTCAGCCCACAGGAATGCACATGTGTGTATATGGATATGCATATGAAATAGGTCCCTTGAGCTCTGCCTACAGGCATGCACATGTGTGTATATGGATGAGTATCTGGAAAACGCCCCTGGAGCTCTGCCAACACGCATACACATGTGTGTATATGGATGAGTATCTTGAATAAGCCCCTGGAGATCTGCTCACACACACGCACATATGTGTATATGGATGTGCATATGGAATAGGTCCCTGGAGCTCTGCCTACAGGCATGCAAATGTGTGTATATGGATGAGCATCTGGAATAGGCCCCTGGAGCTCTGCCCACACGCATGCACATGTATGAATATGGATGTGTATCTGGAATAGGTCTTTGGAGTTCTGCCCACACGCATGCACGTGTGTGAATATGGATGTGTGTCTGGAATAGGGCCCTGGAGCTCTGCCTACACATGCACATGTGTGTATATGGATGAGTATCTCGAATAGGCCCCTGGAACTCGGACCACAGGCATGCACATATGTGTATACGGATCAGTATCTGGAATAGGACCCTGGAGCTCTGCCCACACACATGCACATGTGTGTATATGGATAAATATCTGGAATAGGACCCTGCAGCTCTGCCCACACGCATGCTCATGTGTTTATATGGATGTGTGTCTGGAATAGGTCCCTGGAGCTCTGCCGACATGCATGAAAATCTGTGTATATGGAAGTGTATCTGGAATAGGGCCATGGAGCTCTGCCCACATGCATGCACATGTGTGTATACGAATCACTATCTGGAATAGCCCCTTGGAGCTCTGCCCACACGCATGCACATGTGTCTATATGGATCAGTATCTGGTATAGGCCCTTGGAGATCTGTCCACATGCACACACATGTTTGTATATGGATGTCCATCCGGAATAGGGCCCTGGAACTCTGCCCACAGGCATGCACATGTGTGTATATGGATGTGCATATGGAATAGGGCCCTTGAGCTCCGCCCACACGCATGCACATGTTTGTATATGGATGAGTATCTGGAATAGGACCATGGAGCTCTGCCCATACGCATGCACATGTGTGTATACAGCTGTATATATGGAATAGGCCCCTGGAGCTCTGCTCACACTCACGTTCATGTCTGTATATGGATGATTATCTGGAATAGGCCCCTAGAGATCTGTACACAAGCATGCACATGAGTGTATATGGATCACTATTTGGAATAGTGCCCTGGAGGTCTGCAGACATGCATGCATATATGTGTATATAGATGAGTATCAGGAATAGGCCCTCGGAGCTCTGCCAACCGACAGGCACATGTGTGTATATGGATGAGTATCTGGAATAGGGCTCTGGAGGTCTGCCCGTATTCATGCACATGTGTGTATATTGATGTGTATCTGCAATAGGGCCCTGTAGCTCTGCCCTCACGCATGTACATGTGTGTATATGGATGTCTATCTGGAATAGGGCCCTGGAGCTCTGCCCACATGCATGCACATGCGTGTATATGGATGAGTATCTGGAATAGGATGCTGGAACTCTGCCCACACGTATGCAGATGTGTGTATATAGATGTGCATCTGAAATAGGGCCCTGGAGCGCTGCCGACACACATGCAAATGTGTTTATATGGAAGTGTAAATGGAATAGGGCCCTGGAGATCTCCCCACATGCATGCAGATGTGTGTATATGGATCAGTATCTGGAATAGCCCATTGGAGCTCTGCCCACACGCACGCACATGTGTGTATATGGATGTGTATATGGAATAGAGCCCTGGAGCTCTGCCCACACGCATGCACATGTGTCTATATGGTCAGTATCTGGAAGAGGCCCCTGGAGCTCTGTCCACATGCACGCACATGTGTGTATATGGATGTGCAATCGAAATAGGGCCCTGGAGCTCTGCCCACAGGCATGCACATGTGTGTATATGGATGATTATCTGGAATAGGCCCCTGGAGCTCTGCTGACATACACGCACATGAGTGTATATGGATGAGTATCTGGAATAAGCCCCGGGAGCTCTGCCCACACTCACGTACATGTGATTATATGGATGAGTATCTGGAATAGGCACCTAGAACTCTGTCCACAGGCATGCACAGGTGTGTATATGGATGAGTAACTGGAATAGGCCCCTGGAGGTCTGCCCAAACACACGCACATGTTTGTATATAAGTGTGTATTTGGAATAGGCCCCTGGAGCTCTGCCCACACGCACGCACATGTGTGTATATGGCTGTGCATCTGGAATAGGACCCTGGAGCTCTGCCGACACACATGCAAATGTGTTTATATGGAAGTGTATCTGGAATAGGCCCCTAGAGCTCTGCCCACACGCATGCAAATGTGTGTATATGGATGAGTATCTGGAATAGGCCCCTGGAGCTCTGCCCACACGCATGAATATGTGTGTATATGGCTGTGCATCTGGAATAGGCCCCTCGATCTCTGCCCACATGCATACATATATGTGTATATGGATGTGCATATGGAATAGGTCCCGGGAGCTCTGCCTACAGGCATGCACATGTGTGTATATGGATGAGCATCTGGAATTTGTTTCTGGAGCTCTGCCCACACGCATGCAATTTTGGGTATATAGGTGTGTAACGGGAATCGGGCCCTGGAGCTCTGCCCACACGCATGCACATGTGTATATATGGATGAGTTTCTGGAATAGGGCCCTGAAGCTCTGCCCATACACATGCACATGTGTGTATATAGCTGTGTATCTGGAAGAGGCACCTGAAGATCTGCCAACACACATGCACATATGTGTAAATGGATGAGTATCTGGAATAGGCCCCAGGAGATCTGCCCACACTCACGCACATGTGTGTATATGGATGTCCATATGGAATAGGGCCCTGAAGCTCTGCCCACACGTGTGCACATGTGTGTATATGGATGAGTATCTGGAATAGGCCCCTGGATCTCTGCCCATACGCATGCACATGTGTGTATATAGCTGTGTATCTGGAATAGGACCCTGCAGTACTGCCCACATTCACGTACATGAGAATATATTGATGAGTATCTGGAATACGCCCCTAAAGCTCTGTCCACAAGCATGAACATGTGTGTATATGGATGAGTATCTGAAATATGGCCCTGGAGCTCTGCCCACACGCATGCATATATGTGTATATGGATGAGTATCTGGAATAGGCCCCTGGAGCTCTGCCCACACGCATGCACATGTGTGTATATGGATGAGTATCTGGAATAGGGCCCTGGAGCTCTGCCCACACGCATGCACATGTGTGTATATGGATGAGTATCTGGAATAGGGCCCTGGAGCTCTGCCCACACGCATGCACATGTGTGTATATGGATGAGTATCTGGAATAGGGCCCTGGAGCTCTGCCCACACGCATGCACATGTGTGTATATGGATGAGTATCTGGAATAGGGCCCTGGAGCTCTGCCCACACGCATGCACATGTGTGTATATGGATGAGTATCTGGAATAGGGCCCTGGAGCTCTGCCCACACGCATGCACATGTGTGTATATGGATGAGTATCTGGAATAGGGCCCTGGAGCTCTGCCCACACGCATGCACATGTGTGTATATGGATGAGTATCTGGAATAGGGCCCTGGAGCTCTGCCCACACGCATGCACATGTGTGTATATGGATGAGTATCTGGAATAGGGCCCTGGAGCTCTGCCCACACGCATGCACATGTGTGTATATGGATGAGTATCTGGAATAGGGCCCTGGAGCTCTGCCCACACGCATGCACATGTGTGTATATGGATGAGTATCTGGAATAGGGCCCTGGAGCTCTGCCCACACGCATGCACATGTGTGTATATGGATGAGTATCTGGAATAGGGCCCTGGAGCTCTGCCCACACGCATGCACATGTGTGTATATGGATGAGTATCTGGAATAGGGCCCTGGAGCTCTGCCCACACGCATGCACATGTGTGTATATGGATGAGTATCTGGAATAGGGCCCTGGAGCTCTGCCCACACGCATGCACATGTGTGTATATGGATGAGTATCTGGAATAGGGCCCTGGAGCTCTGCCCACACGCATGCACATGTGTGTATATGGATGAGTATCTGGAATAGGGCCCTGGAGCTCTGCCCACACGCATGCACATGTGTGTATATGGATGAGTATCTGGAATAGGGCCCTGGAGCTCTGCCCACACGCATGCACATGTGTGTATATGGATGAGTATCTGGAATAGGGCCCTGGAGCTCTGCCCACACGCATGCACATGTGTGTATATGGATGAGTATCTGGAATAGGGCCCTGGAGCTCTGCCCACACGCATGCACATGTGTGTATATGGATGAGTATCTGGAATAGGGCCCTGGAGCTCTGCCCACACGCATGCACATGTGTGTATATGGATGAGTATCTGGAATAGGGCCCTGGAGCTCTGCCCACACGCATGCACATGTGTGTATATGGATGAGTATCTGGAATAGGGCCCTGGAGCTCTGCCCACACGCATGCACATGTGTGTATATGGATGAGTATCTGGAATAGGGCCCTGGAGCTCTGCCCACACGCATGCACATGTGTGTATATGGATGAGTATCTGGAATAGGGCCCTGGAGCTCTGCCCACACGCATGCACATGTGTGTATATGGATGAGTATCTGGAATAGGGCCCTGGAGCTCTGCCCACACGCATGCACATGTGTGTATATGGATGAGTATCTGGAATAGGGCCCTGGAGCTCTGCCCACACGCATGCACATGTGTGTATATGGATGAGTATCTGGAATAGGGCCCTGGAGCTCTGCCCACACGCATGCACATGTGTGTATATGGATGAGTATCTGGAATAGGGCCCTGGAGCTCTGCCCACACGCATGCACATGTGTGTATATGGATGAGTATCTGGAATAGGGCCCTGGAGCTCTGCCCACACGCATGCACATGTGTGTATATGGATGAGTATCTGGAATAGGGCCCTGGAGCTCTGCCCACACGCATGCACATGTGTGTATATGGATGAGTATCTGGAATAGGGCCCTGGAGCTCTGCCCACACGCATGCACATGTGTGTATATGGATGAGTATCTGGAATAGGGCCCTGGAGCTCTGCCCACACGCATGCACATGTGTGTATATGGATGAGTATCTGGAATAGGGCCCTGGAGCTCTGCCCACACGCATGCACATGTGTGTATATGGATGAGTATCTGGAATAGGGCCCTGGAGCTCTGCCCACACGCATGCACATGTGTGTATATGGATGAGTATCTGGAATAGGGCCCTGGAGCTCTGCCCACACGCATGCACATGTGTGTATATGGATGAGTATCTGGAATAGGGCCCTGGAGCTCTGCCCACACGCATGCACATGTGTGTATATGGATGAGTATCTGGAATAGGGCCCTGGAGCTCTGCCCACACGCATGCACATGTGTGTATATGGATGAGTATCTGGAATAGGGCCCTGGAGCTCTGCCCACACGCATGCACATGTGTGTATATGGATGAGTATCTGGAATAGGGCCCTGGAGCTCTGCCCACACGCATGCACATGTGTGTATATGGATGAGTATCTGGAATAGGGCCCTGGAGCTCTGCCCACACGCATGCACATGTGTGTATATGGATGAGTATCTGGAATAGGGCCCTGGAGCTCTGCCCACACGCATGCACATGTGTGTATATGGATGAGTATCTGGAATAGGGCCCTGGAGCTCTGCCCACACGCATGCACATGTGTGTATATGGATGAGTATCTGGAATAGGGCCCTGGAGCTCTGCCCACACGCATGCACATGTGTGTATATGGATGAGTATCTGGAATAGGGCCCTGGAGCTCTGCCCACACGCATGCACATGTGTGTATATGGATGAGTATCTGGAATAGGGCCCTGGAGCTCTGCCCACACGCATGCACATGTGTGTATATGGATGAGTATCTGGAATAGGGCCCTGGAGCTCTGCCCACACGCATGCACATGTGTGTATATGGATGAGTATCTGAAATAGGCCCCTGGAGCTCTGCCCACACGCATGCACATGTGTGTGTATGGAATAGTGTCTGGAATAGGGCTCTGGAGCTCTGCCCACACGCATCAACATATTTTATATGGATGTGTATCTGGAATGGGCCCCTAGAGCTCTGCCCACACGCACGCACATGTATGTATATGGCTGTGCATCTGGAATAGGACCCTAGAGCTCTGGCCACACGCATGCACTTGTGTGTATATAGGTGTGTATCTGGAATAGGCCCTGGAGCTCTGCCCATACGCATTCACATGTGTGTATATAGCTGTGTATCTGGAATAGGCCCCTGGAGCTCTGCCCACACGCATACACATGTGTGTACGTGGATGAGTGTCTGGAATAGGCCCCTGGAGCTCTGCCCACATGCATGCACATGTGTGTATATGGATGTGCATATGGAATAGGGCCCTGGAGCTCTGCCCACATGCATGCACCTGTGTGTATATGGATGAGTATCTGGAATAGGTCCCTGGAGATCTGCCCACATGCATGCACATGTGTGTATATAGGTGTGTATCTGGAATAGGCCCCTGGAGCTCTGCCCACACGCATGCACATGTGTGTATATGGATGAGTATCTGGAATAGGGCCCTGGAGCTCTGCCCACACGCATGCACATGTGTGTATATGGATGAGTATCTGGAATACGGCCCTGGAGCTCTGCCCACACGCATGCACATGTGTGTATATGGATGAGTAACTGGAATAGGCCCCTGGAGCTCTGCCCACACTCACGTACATGTCTGTATATGGATGAGTATCTGGAATAGGCCCCTATAGCTCTGCCCACAAGCATGCACATGTGTGTGTATGGATGAGTATCTGGAATAGGGCTCTGGAGCTCTGCCCACATGCATGCACATATGTGTATATGGATGAGTATCTCGAATAGGCCCCTGGAGCTCTGTCCACATGCATGCACATGTGTGTATATGGATGAGTATCTGGAATAGGCCCCTAGAGCTCTCCCCACACGCATCCACATGTGTGTATATAGGTGTGTATCTGGAATAGGCCCCTGGAGCTCTGCCCACACTCATGTACATTTGTGTATATGGATGAGTATTTGGAATAGGCCCCTGGAGCTCTCCCCACACGCCTGCACATGTGTGTATATAGGTGTGTATCTGGAATAGGCCCCTGGAGCTCTGCCCACTTAGAGGGCCCAGAGCAGTGGCGTTCAGGAGTAATGAGCAGCCCTGCTGTCTAGATTCCAGATTCTGGATGCCTGTTCCCATTTAAAAGAGCCAGAACTCTTTGGAGAGATGGATGATTCCAGGACTGAGCATGGAAAGTACAGGTGAGCTTGTATCAGGATGTCAGAATGTGCTCAAAAAATGCTGTGGACACGTCAAAAGGACACAGAAACCAGCATGAAGGTGCTCTTGTGGCTAAATTAGGGACAATTTAAATATCAAAATATATCATGAAAGCAATGGATCATAACCCACTTATTAAACAGGAAATCTCAAGTCCCTGCAAATATATAAACAATAAAGAATATATGAAGTTTGGTGAGGAATGACACATCTACACAGCTTCAAAGATTTCTCGTACAAACTGCTTAATAATTACAATTTGCATAAAGAACATTCTGCTGGGAAAAAGAAAGGGGGATCTGATAGCTCCCTCCTTAATGGAGTGACCGCAATGAACAGCAGCAGTAATGGGACAGGCAGAAGTCACCTGCAACCTAGCAAACGGTCATGAGACAAGAACAGCGTGGCTTCTGGGACATTCCTGCCGAAGATGCAGTCCTCAGTCTAGCCACCGGGAAACGCCTACCATCTGACAAACTCAAGTTGGGGACACTTTACAAAATAATGGGTCTGCAGTCTTCAAAGTGTCATGGTCCTCAAAACTAAGGACAGGCTGCAAGGTGCACAGGCGAAGGGAGAGCTTCCAATGTGCCACGCGACTGTGGCCTGTGCCCAGGCTGAGCCGGCCGCTGCGCCGCGGTACTCCCGTCTACCGTCACGGCTGCGCTGCAGGAGCACGGAATAGGGCTGGCTTTAAGGAAGCGTGCAAGGAGATCAAGCCAGTCCACCCTAAAGGAGACCAGCCCTGGGTGTTCACTGGAAGGACTGATGCTGGGGCTGAAGCTCCAGTACTCTGGCCACCTCATGCCAAGAGCTGACTCACTGGAAAAGACTCTGAGGCTGGGAGGGATTGAAGGCGGGAAGAGAAGGGGACGACTGAGGATGAGATGGCTGGATGGCATCACCAACTCAATGGACGTGAGTTTGGGTGAACTCCAGGAGTTGGTGATGGACAGGGAGGCCTGGCGTGCTGCGGTTCATGGGATTGCAAAGAGTCGGACATGACTGAGCAACTGAACTGAACTGAACTGAACTGAACACTGAGATACTCGAGGTAATGAAGCAGCTTCCTTCTAAATGGCTTAGGAAAAACAATTGTTCTTTGCACTATACTTCCAACTTGTCCCTAACTCTGGAACTGCTTTTTTAAAAACAAAGCAGCAGAAGTTGTGGCAGAGAAAGCTCTGAATAGACTGACCTCCCACAGTCAACATCCCGCAGGCTCTGTCAAAATACCAAAAAAGAGCTATCTAAAGGCTTAGGAGAGTGAAAGAAAGCAGGCAGGTTTGGGAGGGAAAACCTTTAAAACTTCAGAAAAAAAGAAAAGTACAGAGTTTCCTGTTCTTAATGGCTTTGAACCTGAGTGGCCACAGTCAGTGGCCAGCACAAAGCAGCTAAATCTGCCCCCACCCACCCCCACCAAACCCCCATTATCTTTCTGGCCTGAAGAACCAACACACTAAACCCAAAGCAACCGCAGCCATTAGACCTGTGAGGGGGAACTGAAACAGGAGAGAGACAGAGGAGCAGCCCCACCTCCTGTGTACACACTCCGTCCACATTCCAGCTGATGCCTGAACCAGGCGTGTGCAGGTCACACGTGAAGAGTCCCAGCTGAAGACAAAGAGGTGGGAGTGAAAACTGATACAGCCCCTATGGAGAACAGTATGGAGCATCCTTAAAAAACTAAGGATGAAACTACCACATGACCCAACAATTTTACTACTGGGCATAGACTCTGAGGAAATCATATTGAAAAAGACACACGTGCCACAGTGTTTATTGCAGCACTATTTATAATAGCTAGGACACGGAAGCAGCCTAGATGTCCATCAACAGATGAAGGGAGAAAGAAGTTGGAGTACATATATACAGGGGAATATTACTTGGCCATAAAACAGGAATGCATTTGAATCAATTTTAATGAGGTGGATGAACCTAGAGCCTATTACATGGGGTGAAGTAAGTCAGAAAAAGAAAAACAAACATTGCATATTAGCACATATATATGGAATTAGAAGGATGGCACTGATGAGCCTATCTACAGGGCCGGAATGCAGATGCAGACATACAGAACAGACTTGCGGGTACAGCGGGGAAAGGAGAGGGTAGGACAAATGGGGAGAGTGGCATGGGGACACACACCACCACACGTAGAGCAGACAGCAAATAGGAAGCTGCTGTATAACAAAGGGAGCCCGACCCAGTGCTCTGTGGCAGCCTAGAGGGTGGGATGGGTACGTGACTCCAAAGCACATGGACTGTGGCCAGGGCAACTGACGAAATGAACTGTTACCTTTAATGTTAATTAATTTAAATTCTAAAATTAAGTCTGTTTTGGGAAAAATTTTATGTTTGGAATGACTAGGTGAAATTAGTATTTCAACTGCAAATTTTATGAAATCTCAATACAAGTTAAAAAAAAAAAAGTAGAGACATCATTTTACCAACAAAGGTCTGTATAGTCAAAGCTATGATCTTTCCAGTAGTCATATATGGATGTGAGAGTTGGACCATAAAGAAGGCTGAGTATCAAAGAATTTCACACCGTGGTGCTAGAGAAGACTCTTGAGAGTCCTTTGGACTGCAAGAAGATCAAACTAGTCAATCCTAAAGGATATCAACCCTGAATATTCATTTGAAGGACTGATGCTGAAGCTCCAATACTTTGGCCACCTGATGCAAAGAGCTGACTCATTGGAAAAGACCCTGACACTGGGAAAGATTGAGGGCAAGAAGAGAAGGAGCCGACAGAAGATGAGATGGTTGGATGCCATCACCAACTCAATGGACAAGAGTTTGAGGAAATTCTGGGAGATAGTAAAGGACAGGGAAGTGTGGCGTGATGTAGTTCAGGAAGTCACAAAGAGTCAGACACGCTTGAGCAACTGAACAACAGTAATAAGATACAGGTAAAGCATTTCTAATGGAAATGTGGTGTCTGAACTGAGGTCTGCTCTTGGCACATACCAGGCCTTGTAGACTTAGTACACAAAAAGAATGTGAAATATTTTACCACCAATTTTCAATAGTGATTACATGTTGAAATGAGACATTTTGGTCAAACAAAAATATTATTAAAGTTAATCCCACTTATTTCTTTTTATCTTTGTAATGTAGCTACCAGAAAATTTAAAATTATATATGTGCTTCACATTATATTCCTATTGAAAACCATTAGTCTGGGATATAATTCAATAATTCAAATACACTCAACAGTGAAGGACCAATTATTTGTTTTCATACCTAATTCAAGGTTTCACATTGCATTTAGTTGCACTGAGCAGCTTCAGCTGCATGCAACAAATTCTGATAAATTCTCTTTTCATTTTTATTGTTACAATTATTTTCTAATTTTCCATGTTATGGCTTCTTAGATACACCCATCATTTAAAACTGTACATTTAATTTCCAAATAAATGGGGTTTTAAAAGTATCCTTGATATTAATTTATCATTTTGGTATTAATTTCTTATTTAAATGCTTTCTTCTCTGCAACCACTCTTTGTATTTTTTCAGTCTTTTAACTTTATTGAGGATTTCAATGGTTGAGTCAAAGATCTTTTGGTAAAGAACACATTGCCCTTGAAAATATGTGGGTTATTTTCAAATATCTTTTGCTACTGATTCCTAACATAATTCCACAGTGATAAGAGGATAGTATGATTTCAAAACCTTTAGACCATGAAATGTTTGCACCTTGTTTTATGTCCCTGGTATATATAGTCTATGGGAACTTGAACAGAATTTGTATCTTGCTGTTATGTGAAAACTGAATGAATCTTAATTATGTTGAATTGGTTCATAGTGCTCTTCAGGTCTACTATCCCCTTCCACTTTTCTGTCTATTCATTATATTAATTTTTAAGAGCTTGATAGTGAAACTCCAACTAAAATTTTTAACTTATCTACTGAAAAATAATTGTAATATATAGTAGAACTATATGTAACTTTGTTCTGTATCTTCCAAATCTCCACTAAATGTGCTACTATACTTCAATAATTTAAAAAATTTTAAAAAAGATTTTTTTAAATGAAGGACCAGAGAAATGTGACCCTTCTCAAGAAAAAAAAAAAAAATCAAAACAGGCCACCCCCGAGATGAGAATTACCAGACAAGGATTTTTAAGCAGCTATTTTAAATATGCTCAATGAGTTAAAAGAAATATGTTCACAATTGAAAGAAAATCAATAAATCTAAGCAGATAAATAGCAATTATAAAAAAGAACCATATGGAAATTCTAGAACTGAAAAATACAATGTCTAAAGTTAAAAATTCACTGCTGTTGCTGCTGCTGCTGGTAAGTCACTTCAGTCGTGTCCAACTGTGCAATCCCGTAGATGGCAGCCCAACAGGCTCCGCTGTCCCTGGGATTCTCCAGGCAAGAACACTGGAGTGGGTTGCCATTTCCTTCTCCAATGCGTAAAAGTGAAGTCACTGAGTCATGTCCAACTCTCAGCGACCCCATGGACCACAGCCCACCAGGCTCCTCCATCCATGGGATTTTCCAGGCAAGAGTACTGGAGTGGGGTGCCGTTGCCTTCTCCAAAAAATTCACTAATAGACTTAATAATAGAATGGAGATGCTAAGAAAGAGTCAGTGAATTTGAAGATAGATCAATGGATATTATGCAGTCTGCAAAACAGGAAACATATCTTTAAAAATGAATAGAGCTTCGTGGCTGCACGTGTGGTCGTTTTTAGTTATGCTTATGAACTTAGTTGTGACATGCGGGCGGGGTAGAGGGGGGAGCTCTAGTTCCCTGACCTGGGAGCGAACCCGGTCCCCTGCATTGGGAGCATAGAGTCTTAGCCACTGGACCACCAGGGAAGGCCCCCAAATATTGTGCATATGGAAGCCTTAAAAAGAGAGAGAGAGAATGGCTATAATAGTGCTGCGTGCAAAATATGACCCAAGCACACAGTGATGGCCCCAAACCTGCCAGGACTTCACTGAACTGTGACTAATGAAACTCTGTCTGGGACATCTCGGGGAAAGCCTGGCTAGGTCACATGCCCGTCACCTCCTGCATCTCCCCGCCGCACACGGCTGGCTCCTCGTCCCCTTCGCCTGATACCTGAGCCAGAATGTCCTGAAACTGCTCTTTCGTGAGAGGCAGCAGGAAGGCTGTGATGACCCTCCGCAGCTCACTCTTGGTCACTGTCAAGTTGCTAGCAGTATCGAGCAGCTGAAAGGCTCTCTTCAACTCATCTCCTCGCTCGGTAATTTTTTGAAATAAAATTCGTTTAACATCTAAGGACGACAGTATTGGATTTGCAACAGTTGTGGCTGTGAGAGAGAGAGGGAGAGAGCTATTTACTAAACGCGCTTAAGGCTATGATGATGAAAATGATTTCACTGTGTACTAGGACCCAGCTGACTTCTAAACAGTATTTCTTCTACTATGTCTAGGTTTACAAGCAGATGACCTGCAATGGCAAATCTGCAGTCACTGTTTTCACTTCTGAAATTGACATTTTGATCAATATAGACAACAGCAGTAACATTAGAATGAAAGAAAAAGGCAAAGATTCTTCCCTAGAAAGGACCTATGTCACTGAATATTGGAGTTAAAACCTAGTTAAGAATTAATGTCATTGCAAATAAAGCTTTTTCTTTCAAATTTATTTTTAACCGAAGCATTAGTTGATTTAAAATATTAGGTTACTTACTTCTGTACAGCCAAGTGACTCAGTTATATACTTGCATGCACACACATTCTGTTTTTTATATTCCCCTCCATTACGGTTTGTCACAGGATACTGAATATAGTCCCCTGTACCACACAGTAGGACCTTGATGTTTACCCATTCTATACATGCTCATTTGCATCTGCCAACCCCAGCCTCCCTCTCCATCCCTCACCTGAGTTGCTCAGCAACCATCAGTTTGTTCTCTATGCCCATAATCCTGTTTCTGTTTCATAGATGGGTTCACCTGTGTCATGCTTTCGATTCCATGTATAGGTGATACGTGTCTGTCTTTCTCTGCCTGACTTACTTCACTTAGTTTTGTAGTCTCCAGTTGCACCCACGTTGCTGCAGATGGAATTTTTTCACTCCTTTTTACGGCTGAGTAGTATTCCACACACAGGGCTTCCCTGGTGGCTCAGATGGTAAAGCATCTTGCTTACACTGCGGGAGACATGGTTTCAATCCCTGGGTCTGGAAGATCCTCTGGAGAAGGAAACGGCAACCCACTCCAGCACTCTTGTCTGGAGAATCCCCTGGATTGGAGAAGCGTGGTAGGCTATAGTCCGTGGGGCCGCAAGGAGTCAGACACCACTGAGCGACTTCACCCACTCACTCACTATGTAAAACGTAGCTTGTTTACATTGTTTCTGTGTCTTGGCTATTGTGAATAGCACTACTATGAACACTGGGGTACATGTTTAATTCTGGAGTTACAGTTTTGTCCGGATATGTGCCCAGGAGTAGAATTGCTGAATGATATGGTAACTCCCATTTTCAGTTTTCTGAGGAACCTCCATACCGTTTTCCACAGTGGCTGCACCGATTTACATTCCCACTGACAGTGTAGGAGGGTTTCCTTTTCTCCACATCTTCTCCAGCATCACATAAATCTTTAAACCACTGTATTCACTTTTCATCTTGGTGACCACAGTCCATTTGGTACCTCTGTCTTACGCAGTAAATTCTGGACATGTGAAATGTCTTGAACGTTGCGCAGTTTCTGTCAAATCATTCACAAGCAGGGGCGTGGGGCGAGTGACTCTAGGTACCTCCCTTGAAAGGAGAATTCCTCATTAAGCAGCGGAACCCTTCTGGCGTATGGACGCGATGGCTTTAGCCTTGGGGTGACCTGGGCCAGATGATGCCAACAGACTCAGAGTGTCAGCATGGACCTTCCCAGAGGCAGCGAGGGGCCTGCTCACAGCTGCAGGGGACTGAGCTGCCTTCTGTTTGATGTGGTAACAGGGGACCTACCAGCGCCCCCACCTGCCGTGAAAAGCTCCCGGGTGCCCTCAGCTCAGGAGGAGCGAGGTGCCAGGATCCAGGGGCCACTCCGGCCTTCCAGGGGCTGCACAGGCTGCCACCCCAGTGCCCGCCTTCCCGGAAGCTTGCTCGCTGTGCACACACGAGGCCTGTGCCCAGTGCTGGGGGTTCCTCTCGCTCACAATACCCACAGTGACCTCAAGGGAGGGGATGACTTAACAGGGATAACACTGGAGACCCAGAACATAGATGGCTGGTTTGGGGCGACAGGCTGAGGGTCTCAGGAAAATCTTAGAGGACACAGTGACACTTCCACTGCAAGGCTGTGTTCCCCGAGAGCGAGATAGGGGGCTGGAAGTGGGGCTGCTGTGGAGGATGGCCGAGGGAGGGGCCGCAGAGAGCAGACCCCGGCCAGGAGAGGAGACAGGGAAAGTCAGAGGGAGCCAAGGCAGGCGGCCCTGTCCTCTGGCCTCGCGCTCTGGCTGTGAGATGCCACGGCAGGACTGTCCCTGAGAGGGTGACACGGCCCAGTCTTCATTCTCGAATGTTGATTTATTTGGCTAAGCCAGCTGTTTAGGTGCAACGAGGGCTCTGCCATCGTCGTTGCGGGACGTGGGCTCTTCACTTGCAGTGTGAGAACTCTCAGTTGCGGCATTTAGGATCTAGGTCCCCGACCAGGGATCGAACCTGGGCCCCTGCAATGGGAGTGCTGAGCCTTAGCCACTGGACCACCAGGGAAGCCCTCTTTCATTCTTAAACTTCACTCTGGTATCACATAGGAGAGAAACAGAAACGGGAAGAGAGGGGTGGTAAAAGACGAGCTGGGTGATTACAGCAAATTCAGATGAGTCTTAAGGGAGGTCTACACTAATGTGATGGTCAGCGAGTGCAAAGTAGGGGCGAATAAAAGAGCTGTTAAAATAGAGGAGGTCCACAGAACACTCTGATGTGATGCGCTGGGTGAGGTAGGAGGTGAGGACGAAGTTTGTGTGGGTGGCTGGGTGAGCCATGAGAAAAGGAATACAGAGATGGGGTTGGTTGGTGGTTTCGTCTGAGATGGCCACACAAGATGCCCACCACACACGCTTCTCTTATGATATCGTGTTAACTCTCTTCCCATCAGAAAGTGGGGTGTACATCCCTCCCCCTTAAAATGTGCATGAGTCTGTGACTAGGGCAGAATTGACACGATGTGATTGCTAAGACACAGCCACAAAGAGTACTATAGCCTCTGCCTGGCCCTCCTAAGAGGCTCACACCAGTTGCTGTGCTGTGAGGAGGTCAGGGAGCCATGCAGGGAGGCCGCGTGGAGGTGTCTGGCCAACAGCCCCAGCTGAGCTTCCAGCCAAGAGCCCGCACCACCTGTTGGCCATTCGAGAGGCCAGCCTCCAGAAGATTCCAGCCCCAGATGTCAAGTTGCCCCCTGCCTTGGCACCTCTCCCACTTAAGTGCAAAGAGCAGAGACAAGCTATCCCGGGGACCTAACTGTAGATCTGTGAGCAAAACACATGATGGTTGAGGTTTCAAGCCTCTATGTTTGGGGGAGTTTGTTCATAGCAATGGACACTTGGAACAGCAAAGTCTGCAGGAAAGCTAAGGAGCTCAGTTTGGGATATCCAAGTGGGGATGTCCATTCGAAAACTGAATACACAAATCTAGAGGTCATAGAGGGTGGTGCTGGAGATCCAGGTGTGGGGACTGGCTGTGTGGGAGCCTTAGGAAAGCAGGCAGGCAGGAAGAGAAGAGACCCTTTCAAAACACTGGCTTGAAAGGATGTGGAAGTCATTCATTCAAAAGGTATTTCTGAGCACCTGTCATATGCCAGCACTGCTCTAGGCACTGGTGGGACTGCCGTGAGTAAGACCGGAAGCTCTGCTCTTGGAAAGCTTAGACTCCGGAGGAGAGAAGCAGGACGAGAAACAGAAGATAAATGATGATCTGACAGTAGACGGTGCCAAGTGCTTACAGGGAGCAGGACAGACCACGGAGGTGAGGGCGGCTGGGGAGCTGTCTCAGGTCAGGGAGTTGAGGGAAGCCTCTCTGAGTAGTCTGATGAGACGAAACCAGAAGGACAGAATGGGCCAGGCCAGCAGCTGCAGTCAGAGTGTCCTCAACAGGGAGAAGAGCCTTGGGTAAAGAGCCCTGAGCAAGAGTGAGCCTAACGGGCCCAGGGGGGTGAGAGGCCTCTGCGGACAGAGGCGTGTGTCCAACGAGGCAGGGAGGCAGTGATGGCTGAGATCGGAGTGGGTGACGCCTTAGATCCCTGCGCGGGGACTGGGGATTTCACCATGGGCAATGGGAAGATGAGTTCAAGCAGTGAGTGATCTTATTAATATATGTGGCTTTTAAAAAATTACTCTGGCTGCTGTGTGAAGAGTAGATTACAGAGGGGCAAGAAATGAGAAGTTCAGTGAGGAAGCAATTCCAAGATCCAAGAAGAAGTGATGGTGACTTGAACAAGGTCAAGGTTGTGGTGGGGGTAGTATTCTGCGGAGGTGGGTGGGGGGGTACAGATTAGAGACATAACCTAGAAACACAGCTGACAAAGTCTCACTGATAGATTGGCCTGGTGAGCTGCAGGGGGCTGGAGGATGAAGAGAAAATAAAGTCAAGGATAACTCCTTGCACTTGAGGAACTAGATACAGGATGATGCTCTTTACTGGGATGGAGAATGCCAGGTATCAAGAGATGTCCGATCAGCTTGTGTTTGAGATGCCCGCTAGGTAATGCCCGCTAGCTGATGCTCAAGCGGAAAGGTCAGGGGCAACCGCAGATGCAACCTGGAGCTTAGGACGGCGGTCACAACAGAGCTGCTGTTTGCTGCAGCGGTGTTTCAGGACATGGAGCCAAGAGGCCAGGCAGGCAGAAGACTGGGCTCAGAGCCTGGGGGAGAAGGGACTTAAATCCCCAAAGATGCTGGTTGTGCAGGGGCGGGTCCCTGCTTTCCTCTGCCTGTCTGATGCTTTGAACCTCAGAAGCAGCTGATTCATGTGATGGAGCTGTAGGGCCCCATGTCAGCTGGTGACAAATATTTCTCCCTCTGCCCACCCACCTTGGAATTCCTCCTCCTGCATCTAGCGTCATGGAGGGACCCCTTTATGTCTGTCTCCATCTTGAAATCTTTTTTCAGACTTTTCATGTGTATTTTCAATGGTTCCCAAGAACCCCCTTCTTAGCAATCAACAATTCTAATTTTAAAGTATCAGAAAATATTGATTTGAAACTATCTGATTTTACCTGAAGGAAAACTTTTTATTTCATAAGTCTAATATGACTTCTTTGGTTTAAAATGAAAGCAACAGCCAAACTTGCATAACCTGCTGGTGGGAGTACGAACTGATATAGGATCTTTCTGGAGGAGAAGTGACAAAATTTTCTACTTCCATTTAGGATATAGAAAGTCACAGAGACTGTCATTCTGACCCCAGCAAAAAGAATCAGGAGAATAAGCTAAAAAAAAAAGAGAGAGAGAGAGAAAGACAAAGAAGGGTTCAAAACCCATCAATGAACTGAGGATGCAAAGAAACAGAAAGAACCAGCCACTCCTTGGAGAGAAAGCACTCAGGACTCCTTTGCTCCTTGCAAAGTCTTGGGATGAGAAACAGATTCATCCTAGACAGGGGCTTAGAGAAAACCACCAATGGGAAGCATGGAGCAGCCATGTGGACCGATCCTGTGGACTTGTATCGCCTTGAGAGCCTCAGGCACACAGCGAGTCTGCACCCATCCACATGGGCCTTCCCACATGGCAGTGGCAGCACCTGAAGCTGGGAGCAAGGCAGGGGGGCTGTGAGCTATGCCCTGAGACATGGGGGGGGGGGGTCTTCCCTAAGGGTCAGGCAGCTGCTCACCATGGCTGAGTACAGACCAGAGGCAAGCCCCTCTGAAGCCTATGGGACCCTCATCAAGTGCCCCTTGGTGGCCTGCTGTAGACTGGAGGCAGGGGGGCAAGGTGGAGGGGGACCTCCTGAGGTACACAAAGCTGGAGGCTGAGCTGGAGAAACCCTCCTCCAATTGTGGCAGGAGGGCTGGAAGCAGAAAGTCCCCCCAAGGACACCAGGCTGGCAGCTGGACCGGGAAGCAGAGATGGCTGGAGTGTCCATGCTGCTCAGATCTCAGGGTCTGCTGAAGGGAAGTGTTTGAAACAAGGGGTCACCTGAATCTAACCACCACTGACACCAAATCAAGACACAACTAAACCAAGAAATGAACTGAGCCAGTCCATCTCATCAGAAGCCTGAGCGGAAGCAGCATCCCTTTTTCTGGTGGTAAATATGATTGACTTCTGTCTCTACTCTTTTGGGGGCTTCCCTGGTGGCTCAAACGGTAAAGCGTCTGCCTATAATGTGGAAGACCTGGGTTTGATCCCTGGGTCAGGAAGATCCCCTGGAGAAGGAAATGGCAACCTACTCCAGAACTCTTGCCTGGAAAATCCCATGGACGGAGGAGCCTGGGAGGCTATAGTCCACGGGGTCGCAAAGAGTCGGACACGACTGAGCGACTTCACTTCCCTACTCTTTCTGGGGGCTTCCCTGATGGCTCAGTGGTAAAGAACCTGCCTGCTAATGCAGGAGACGTGGCTTCAATCCCAAGGTCGGGAAGATCCCCTGGAGAAGGAAGTGGCAACCCACTCCAGTGTTCTTGCCTGGGAAATCCCATGGTCAGAGGAGCTTGGCAGGCTACGGTCCGTGAGGTCGCAAAGAATCGGACACGACTGAGCGTGTACACACTACTCTCTTTTACACAAATGTCTGCTGCTAAATCTTTTTTAAATTGCAAGACAAGTGAAATAAGAAAAGATGACCCAATGAGGAGCAAAACCAGTCATCAGAAGACCCACAGAGAGAACAGATGCGGAAGCAATCGGGTATTTAAACTAAGAATGACAAATGTGTTAAAGAGATGAAGGGAAAACTGACAACATGCTGAACATGTGGGGGAATTCCAGCAGAGAAGCAGAAACTTTTTTTAAGCACATGAAAAAGCTAGAAATGAAAAATACAATATCAAAGTGAAGAGTTCATTTAATTTGCTTAACAGCAGACTGTCCACACAGCAGAAGAAAGGACTCATGAGTATAAAGTCAGGTCGACAGAAACTATTCAAATTGAAACATAAAGCAAAAAACATCTTAAAAGGAAACAGGGTGTCTAGTATCTGTGGCTCACAGATTTACCCATGAATTGTGTGTATTTAATATGAGTTATGTAATTACATATCTACACGTGTGTGCATGAATGATGCGCCATCACTGGCAGCCAAACACTCAATGGTGACCCACTCTGGAGAGAAAAGGGGTGCTAGGAGATGTTTTTACTGAAGTGTATTAATTTTAAAAATATAACTTTTATTTAGGAAAGGAAAAATAATTCAGTACATTTTAAAAACCATCCATAAAAATAAAAGGCAAATGACTGATGAAAAAAGACACTGATGGCACATAAAGCACTCATAGTTTTAACAAAGAGCGCTCACACAAGTAACTGAAAAGACCCACCCACAGTGGGTGAATGGGCAAAGGGCATGAAGAGGCAGCTGGCCGACGGAAGACATGAACCTGAGGGACCCGACTGTCAGAGGCCATCTCGGCACTGGGGAGACGCAGGCTGACAGCGCAACAGGATGCGGTTTACGTGCAGCAAGGGGACCAGAGGCCAAAGACAGCATTCCGTGTTAGGGCGCCCAGAGACAAGCACTTCTAACTGCCATCTGTGGGGATGTGGAGCTATAAGCTTCCTGAAGGCGGTCTGGTGGCGCCTTAAGGAGTGTGAACGCCCCTTAATCCAGGAATCCTGCTTCACTCCTTCTTTGTGTAGTCAGAAAGCTACTTAACAAGGATATAGCCGCAGAACAATGTGGGTGTGGAGCAGATTTGTTAGTGACAATAAATGTCTGTGGTGGAGACTGCCAGTCACCCCGACATCCATTCTCCCCCCTTCCAGAGACCTGGGCAGACACACGCCCATCAGAAATCGTCTGGACCCCCTGCCAGCTCTCCGGCGGTGCCCGTGGCCTCCTGTGGACAGCAGGGGAGCACAGTGGCCAGCGTGACTTCTGACCGGCTCGCCTCTCCTCGGGCCTGTCCTTCATTGCGCTGCTCTGAGCCCTTCCAGTTCCTCGGGCTGTGCGTCCACGGCGTGCGTGTCTGGTCCAGCCCTGGTCTCTCTTGGCTGGGACGCCTCCTCTCCCTTTGAAGACCATGAGCTCCTCCAGGGCAGACCCTCTACAGGACCTGCTGTTTATCCTCAGCCCCTAGGACAGTTCTTGTTACATATTAGGGCTCAGAAAATGTGTGTGAAGAAAGAGAGGGAGGGAGGAAGGAACAAATGAGAAGATGCACATTTTGGAGAAATTATAATGTCTAATTGTATTGCTTTAAAACTGACTGATCCAAATAAGTTAGGGTTTTAGGTTCACTCAAAAACCTGCATGCAAATATTTATACCAACTTTATTTATAATTGCCAAGGCATGACAGCAACCAAGATGTCCTTGAGGAGTGAACAAACGGTTGTACATCCATACAAGAGAATATTATTCAGAGAAAAAAAAAGAAATGAACTGTCACATCATGAAAAGACAGGAGGGAGCCTTAAGTGCATAGTGCTAAGTGAAAGAAGCCATCTGAAAACACCACGGACTGTATGATTCCAACTAAATGACATTCTGAAAGAGGCAAAACTACGGGGACAGTAGGAAGACCAGTGGCTGCCTGCAATCAGGGGGAGGGAGGGATGAACAGGCAGAGCACAGAGGCGTTTCCGGGCAGTGAGACTGTTCTGTGAGATGTGGTAAGAGTGGACACACGTCGTCATACATTGACCAAAACCCAGAGACTGCACAAAACAAAGAGTGTGAACTCTAGTAGTGTATCAACGATGGTGTGTCAATTGTAATGACTGTCCCACACTACTGCAAACACTGGTAATAAGGGAACCTGGGGATGGGAGTGAAGAAGTATACAGGAAGCCTCTGCATGTTAACTCAGTTTCTCTGTAAACCTAAAATTACTCAGAGCGTCCCTGGTGGTCCAGGGGTTAAGGCTTGGTCGGTGCTTTCACCGCCGTGGCCCAGGTTTAATGCTTGGGCAGGGAACTACGATCTCACGAGCTGCATGGCATAGCATAAAAAACATTTTTTTTAAAAGCTACTCAAAAAATATAGTTTATTAACTAAGAAAAAACCTGAGTGAGGCAGTATACTAGATTATATAGCAGTTTAATTCCATGGATCCTGTAATATCTGGGTTCATTTGAACCCAACCCTGCCACCTAAAAACCATGTAACTCTGGGGCAAGTGGCTTCAGAAACCTGGGTCTCAGATTCCCCATACAGCAGATAGGTACAATAACAATCTATTTCACAGCTTTCCTGGGCTGGCAACATATCGCGTGAGGCCTCTGTGCAGAGTCCAGCACACACTGAACATACACAGTGATGTCTGCTATCAGTACCGTTTGCTCAGGAATACTCACATGAAGAAGGTCTGAACATGTTTTGGAAAGCACTCCTTGAATACACTCTGCAAGGTGAAGAGTGAGGTCTTGAATGTGTGAATTTCCGTGTGTAAGGACACATAATACGCCAATCTGGTACAACTGCCATTTTGCATGTTAAATCCCTGTGAAATGAACAAAAACAGGTCACATGATCCTCAAGCACATCCCCCAGTGAGGCAAGCCTCCCGTCTACTCCTTTTCTGAAACGGCAGCCGGGGACTGTAAAAATGCAGCTGGTCAGGACCTCACCAATGTTTCAGAGACCGCCTTTTAAAGTGAATACAAAATTGTGGGTTTTAGACTTGCTTTTATAGAAGATCCAATAATCTTCAAAGATGGGGAAACAAAGAGGCATTTGGACAGGACACCTGTACCTCAACTACTAGTGACGCATTCTTGGCAGGCAGGGTGATAGAGGTGGGGAGTTTAGGTCCTCTGAGCTCATCCACCACACAGCCAGAGGAGTAGCTGGGGAAAACAGCACCAGAAATGGTAGAGTGAAGGCCTCTGAAAACCATCTCCGAAAGAGTAATGAGAACACCGGCAAGAACTGTCAGAATCAGCTGTTTCAGAACTCCGGAAACTAACCGAAGCTTGCAGCAATCTGGAGAGCACTCACTCATGGGAGATGCCAGAATCTGGGAATGAACTCCTGTTTTGTGGCATTTTGACTTCCCCTGTTCCCATCTCCCCGCATCCCCAAATCTGCAGTAGCCATGAAACCAACATCCTGCCATCACAGGGAAAACCCAGCAGCCCACCAGACCCTGGAAGGAGAAGAGGAGGGTGGAAGCACCTTCAAAGCCCCATTAGCATAAACTCTTCATTCTATGACTTACCTGAGGTCTCCCTGAAAGACCCCCACACTCAAGGCTGTCTTTATTTGAACTGATTCAGAGCTTTCCCAGGGAGGACCAGCTGTTGTCAAAAGGCATTTGATTGGGAAAAAAAAAAAAAAAAATTCAGGGGCAATTGTTGCTTAAAATTCTAGCTGCCCAAGGCGGGTGGATAACAGATGGAGCAAATAACAGACTAACCAAATGGCTTAAATGGAAAAGCTGGGGAACAAAAAGTCCGGAGGGGCTTTGAGAAGCTCCCACAGATTCCTGGGGATCTACAAGGAGGTGCGTGTGTCCGGGACTATGTGCTTGCTCAGGAAGAGCTGAGAAGGCCCTCAGCGCTGGCTGACTTGGGAGGCTTTGCACAAGCAGGAGGTGAAGGCCGAGGCAGGGCTGTAAACTTCCTGCCTGAGTGTGGACAGAAGGCTCAGTACACACCAAGAGCCCTCAGCAAAGACCATCAGGCTGCTGTGTCCAGGCATTTAAAGAAATCTCTGTCCCAGCTGCTGGCCAGCCAGGGGCACTTCGGCGGCCATACATGACAAATGATATGGAGCTTACCAAGTTAGTTTAGAAGAGCCTCTGAACAAACAAAATGGAAAGGAGGGAGAAGATGATTTGAGAATTGCCACATTCTTAAAATGCCCGGTTTTCACAAAAATTTTATGACACTTGCAACAACAACAAAAAAGTATGGCCTACACATACTTGTCTTCAGAAACCATGCAAACAAGAAAAGAGTGGAATGAAATATTTCAAGTGTCAAAGGAAAAAAAAATCCACCAACGTAGAATTTTGTATCCAGAAAAACATCCTTCAGATTTAAAGAAAAAGACCTGATCATATAAACAAAAACTGAGGAAATGTCATCAGTAGACCTGCTTGTAAGAATTATTAAAATAAATTCTTCAGAAAGATTAAAAAAGCTCATGTGCAGCAGAACTCAGACCTATGTAAGGAAAGAGCATTAAAGAAAGAATAAAGGAAGGTAAAACAGACATATACGCAGAGCTGATCGCAGAGCTCCAATATACATGAAGTAAAAACTGGTCAACTCAAAGGAGAAAGACACTGCAGCAATGATAACTGGAGACTTCAATACTCACTTTCAGGATGGACACAATTAGCCAGAAGATTAACAAGGAAACAGAACACCCGAACAGCAACACTTTAAACCAACAGGACCCAACAGATGACTACAGAACAGTTCACCCAGCAACGACAGGGTACACGTTCTTCCCAAGGAGACGGGGAGGGGTGGGGGGGGGCGTTTTCCAGGACAGACACCATACGCTAGGCCATAACACAAGCTTCAACAGATTCAAGAGGGCTGAAAACACCAAAGTAACAAAAAATTAGGTAGTTCACAAATATATGGAAATTACACAACACATTCTTAAATAACCAATGAGTCAAAGAAAACTCATGATAGAAATCAGCAAATACTTCTAGATAAGTGAAAATGAAGGCACAACACATGGGAATAAAATGGAGAATCTGGAAACAAACCCTTAGATGCAGCATTAATTGATTTTTGATAAGGGCTTCAAGATCATTCAATGTAGAAAGAATAGTCTTTTCAGCAAATGGTGCTGGAACAACTGGATATCCACAGCTAAAAGAATGAAATGGGACCCCTATTTCACACCATGTACAAAAATGAATAACAAATCAATCAAAGACCTAAATTTAAGAGCTGAAAATACAAAATTCTCAGGAGAAAACATACATGTAAATTTTTGTGACTTAGAATTATGTGATGATATTTTAGATATGACATGAAAAATGCAAGCAACCAAGGAAGGAATGTTAACTGGACTTCACTAAAATTAAAAATTTTTGTGCTTCAAAGGATACTATCAAGAAACTGAAAAGACAACCCACAGAATGGAGTCAATTATTTGTCAATCATATATCTGATAAGAATCTAGTATGTAGACTATATCAAGAAACATTTCAACTCAATAATAAAAACGCAAATAGCCCAGTTTAACAATGGGCAAAGGGTCTGAACAGACACTGCTCCCAAGAAGATACACAAGTACATGAAAAATGCTCAGTATCATGAGTCATTACAAGTCAGCACCACAAGAAGGCATCAATTAACACCCAGTGGGGGCTCCCCTGGTGGCTCAGTCAGGAAAGAATCTGCCTGCAGTACAGGAGACCTGGGTTTGATCCTTGTGTTGGGACGATTCCCTGGAGGAAGACATGGCAACTCACTCCAGCATTCTTGCCTGGAGAAGCCCCATGGAGAGAGGAGCCCGGTGGGCTGCAGTCCATGGGGGTCACAACAAGTTGGACATGACTGAGCGACTAAGCACCCAGCACACACGGGCTGGTATAATCAAAGAGACAAACAATAGCGAGCACTGGTGAGGAACTGAAAACCTAATGTCCACGTGGAAGCTGTACACAAATGTTTATAGCAGTATACCCACCGGAGCCAGAGTGGAGACCACCCAAAGGCCCATCAACAAGGAAACAGTTTAGCGAAAAGTGGTTTATGCATTCAGCGGGCTATGCATAATCCTGGAGATGGAAAGGGTAACCCACTCCAGTTCTGGAGAATCCCACGGACGGAGGAGCCTGGCGGGCTACAGACCACGGGGTCACAGGAGTCAGACACGACTGAGCGACTAAACCACGTACAGAATTCAGCCGTAAGAGGGAAGGAACCACGGATTCATGCTACAATTCCAATGAGTCTTGAGAATGTCACGCTAAGGCCAACCATATACTATATAATCCAACTGATACAAAACATGCAGAATAAACAAATCTGCAGAAGCAGAGTCTGCTTCCCTGGTGGCTCAGACGGTAAAGCATCTGCCTGCAATGCAGGAGACCCAGGTGTGACCCCTGGGTGGGGAAGACCCAAAGCAGATTAGGCAGTTGCCAGGGTCTACAGGAAGGGGGATGTGGAACGGCTACTGAGTACGGGGCTTCTTTGGAGGTGACGAAGGTCAGACTGGTGACGGTCACACCCTCAGTCAACACACTAAAAGCCACAGAACTGTGTGCTTTAAGGGGATTCATTCTACGGTCTATGAATCATATCAGGACAGCACAGGCAGGAGCGGGAGGAGGAGAGGGCGGGGAGGAGGCGGAGGCGAAGAGGGCAGCTGCCGCCCTGGGCACCTTTGGCATCGGGGATGTCCTGTTTCTCTGGGGCGCTGTGGGGAAGCGCCCACCCAGGCTCATGCCCCACAGTTCGGGCAAAACTGGCTGTGCTCCCTACACCCGCCAGCAGAAGGCACTAGCCCTCAGAGGTCACCACGCTAGTACATGCATTTAGGAATCTGCAGCTCAGAGACTGCCAGTCTGTGGCTTACTGGCATTTCAGAAGTCAGGGCAAATGTTTGATTCACTGCTTTCTAGGTATAAGAGTCAGAGACAAAACTCTCCCTTGCCTCAGGTGAGCCAAGGGGCCGAAGTTCGAGGGCTACAAGGAAGTTTTATAGCCATCATCTGTCTAAAGCTCCTAACTTCCTAACTTGGCTATCCTTTTCAGCTAAAAAAAAAAAAAAAAAGTTTTCTCAGGCTTCCCTGGTGGCTCAGTGGGAAAGAATCCGCCTGCCAATGCAGGAGAAGCAAGTTTGAGCCCTGGTCCAGGAAGATCCTACACGCCGCGGAGCAACTAAGCCTGTGTGCCACAGCTGCTGAGGCTGTGCTCTGGAGCCCGGGAGCCACAGCTACTGAGCCCGTGGGCTGCAACTACTGAAGTCCTCTCGCCCTAGAGCTGGGGCTCAGCAACGGGAGAAGCCACCGCGATGAGAAGCCTGTGCACCCCAGCTAGAGAGTAGCCCCTGCTGCCTGCAACTAGAGAAAATCTCGCGCAGCAATGAAGATCCAGCACAGCCAAAAAAGAAAACAGGTTTCCCTATTGGGCTTCACACTGAAACCTAAGTGCATAACTAATAATAGTCAAACCGAGGTGGATGTGCACGGCCCTATTTGAGTACAGAGAACCAGGGTAGGCAGCACCTCTAAGGCACTGCATCCGAAGAATCTCAAGTTTACAGGGTGGAAAGTGGATCGGAACTCCCTCACATACAGGAAATCCACACTGGCCAGTGCTCAGCTTCTCTCTCTCCGGGAAGCCCTGACTGCCCGGCACGGCATCAGTCTCCATCTGTCTTATCTGCCACCGACTGTCGGCAGGTCCTTGCAGCCGGGATCGCCCCAGGGCTAATGCTGGGTGAGGCTGAGCGCTTCCGCCAGCCACTCTCCCACATATCTCCTTCTTCAACCAGACACACTTAACTGCACTGAAACTTAGAATCATAGCATTGGTAAATTTCCAGAAGAACATGGCTCGGAACATGCTCAGTCAAAAGGTGCTTATTAAGCTCCTTCTAGACTGAAGACTTAGGGTGGGGTGGGGGTGGGGGTGGTCAATGAACAAAACTGGCAAAATCATGGCCCTCAGGGACCTTAGCTTCTAGTAATGGAAGGCATACAGCAAATAAAATAAGTACATTAAACACACGAGTGGGCTTCCCAGGTGGCGCTAGTGGTAAAGGACGCACGTACCAACGCCAGAGACAAGAAATGCAGGTTGGATCCCTGGGTCGGGAAGATCCCCCAGAGAAGGGGATCCGCTCAGTCTCCTTGCCTGGAGAATCCCATGGATGGAGGAGCCTGGGGGGCTGTGGTCCATGGGATTAAAAAGAGACGGGGCATGGCTGAAGTGACTTAGCACTAGCACTATACACACGCATAGCTGCTGTGGAGATAAGTGGAGCAGAGGAGGAGGACAGGTGACACTGAGCGAAGGTCTGAAGGGAGCCAGAGGGAGCAGAGCCACCAGGAGGGCAAAGAGGTGGAAGGCGTTAGATGAGGGAAAGCACCTGGGCCCCGCGAGCGCCAGGCCGTGAAGATGCTGAGCGGCTGGAGGGTTAGGCACAGGATTACGCTCTGGCCTGTGTATTTAAAGGACCCTCTGGTTGCATGTCAAGAACAGACCGACAGAGGCAAGAGAGGAAACAGGAAGCCCAGCTGCAAGTCGCCTGCCATGGTCCACGCAGGAGAAGCTGTGGCGGGGAGCGGGCTCCTTCGGGGGAAAGCGTTGAGCAGTGATCAGACTCCAGGCACATTCTAAAGGAGGAGCCCGTGCACTGCTTACAGATCTGATCTGGGTGCAAAAGAAAGGCTGGGTCGAGGGGCTGTGAACTGAGACGGGAAAGACGGCAGGCAGACCGTGTCTGGAGGGGAAGATCAGGAACTCCTGGACATGTTACATCTGAGATGCCTACTAGATAGCCCGGTGGAGATACTGAAGAGGCGGCTGGATGAAGGCGGTTTGATAAAGATAGAAGTTTGGGGATCATCAGCATACAGTGCATGTAAAGGCATGCTATCGGACCAGCCCAGCAGGAAAGGGGTGTAAGAAAGAAGAGCTGCCAGGGCCAAGCCTTGGGGTACACTGACTTTCAGAGCTCAGGGACACGAGGAACCGCAAAGGAGCCTGAGGAAGAGCAACCAGCGGGAGGAGAGGAAAACCAGGGGACGGGAGTGTCCAGGGAACCCAGTGAAGAAAGTGTGTCAGGGAGGAGGGGGTGATGCTGTGTGTCAAAGGTTACAAGGATAATCACATACGATGAGGACCAACAACTGCCCTGGGACGAAGCCAGGCAGGAGCCACCATGGCCCGAACAGTAGCCACACTGGTGGAACTCGGTGGTTGGCAGGAAGATTGCCTGAGTTCAGATGAACTCAGAAAAGAATCAGTGACAGCAGACAGAGGCACCTGTTTCCAGGAATTGGCTGTAAAGCAGCAGGGGCGGGGGCCGGGGGGGCGGGGGGCAGCAGAGAAGAGATAGGCATCCACAGAGAGCCGTCTTTATCACAGGAGAACCGGCAGCAGGTCT
>SJYG01000009.1:6863900-6879681 GCA_006410535.1 Litocranius walleri
AGCCCAACAGAAATGGCATCAGAAGCAAAAACTGTTGGAACTGGAATCATGGGGTGAGGGGGGTGGGGGTGGGGGATTATCATTTGACAAAACTGGGGAAAAGTTGTAAGCAGCACAGAAGATTTTGGCAGCTAAATCCAGATCCTTGAGAAAAATCTTCTCCCCGTCTATTCTGATATCGAATGATGTTCTGTTGCAGTAGGGGCATATTCACTTTAAAGCTCCCTTTTGGACCTTCTACACACTCACTCCTGCATTTACTGAGCATCACGGGCTTAGAGTCAAGAAGACATGAAGTCAACATCGGTTCCATTATCAACCATGCAAACGTGCAAGATAATTAACCTTGACACCCAGGTTTCTCATTTGCAAAATGGAGATAATATCTCTCTTTAAAGCAAGTATTCTTACCAGGTGGCTCAGTGGTAAACAATCCACCTGCTAATCAAGACACAGGTTTGATCCCTGGGTTGGGAAGATCCCCTAGAGAAGTAAATGGCTGCCCACTCCAGTATTCTTGCCTGCAGAATCCCATGGACAGAGGACCCTGGCGGGCTGCAGTCCATGGGGTCACAAAGAGTGAGACACGACTGAGCAACAGCATGCACTCACATTCTTAATCTGGGGTCTAGGGACAAGGTTCATGTGTGTGCACTTCCGGGCCTTCAGACTCTCTGAGATTAAATTCCAAAGGGTGTGGCAGATGTTTTTCCAGAGGGAGGATACATGGCTTCCAGCAGGCCCTCAGGGAGCAAGTGACCCCCAGTGGCTGAGTGGAGCCCTCTACAGGCTGATGCCAGAACTTCCCTGGTGGCCCAGTGGTCAAGACTCTGCCTTCCAGCGCCGGGGGGTGTGGGGTCCACCCCTGGTTGGAGAACTAAGATCCCACATGCCCCAGGGCATGGCCCCAAACAACCAACCAAGCAAAAAAAGCTGTCGTAGGACCCAGATGATGTATCTAAAGAGACTGACACGCAGTAGGCTGTGCTCACTCCTAGCTGTCACAGATGCTAGGTCCTGGGAAGGCAGAGGAAGAAAAATCAGAGCCCAGGTGGAAGGCAGGGAGACCGTTATGGTGCAAGGTGCTGAGTATGGTCTTGGGTTTTACAGGAAGGGCAAAATAGGATGGCAGACCAAAGTCAGTCCAGAAACGGTCCAGGAGGAGAAAATGACAGGGCAAAGGAGGGTGGCTGAGACCCCAGGCAAAGGAGGGTGGCTGACCATCTCCGCAGTGTCCTCACTGCCTGGACCAGGGCCTGGCACATGGCAGGTGTTCAACAGTAACTGCTAAGCACACAAACAAATGACTGGAACCAACCTCGGGGACTGGATAACACCATTTACCGAAAAACAAAATTCAGGTGTTCCTGAAAATTTCCATTCTGCTGGCTATTGTTTAATCTTATTTTGTTATGTATTTTGTAAATTTTGACTCTGATTTGTGCCTTGTACTACTCAAAAATTCTATACAAATGCAACAGTCTACATTCTTTCCCTTAATAGCTAGGACACTGAGCCTATACCCTGGGCATCTGTGTTAAACCGGATCATCTGGGACTTGCTGATGAACCCCAGGAGAAATGTCCTTTCAATGGAGGCATTAGAAACACTTTCTTTTTCCAGAGGAATTAAAATGCCTTATTTGCCTGGACAAAATGAATTCAACTTCTTTCTTTTTTTGGTTGTTTTGTTTTTAATTTTCTTTTTCCTGAGTTTAAGAAGTTCATAGCTAATAAAACAAGAGAGGCAGACTCACAAATATAGAGAGCAAATCAGTGGTTACCAGTGGAGAGAGGGAAGAGGGGACGGGCAAGATGGGGGTGAGGAGGAAAACAGGGTTGTTATGGGATTATGTGAAGTCGTGCGTGTGAAATTTTTAAAAATTATAAACCACTATAAAAAAATTTAAAGAATATTTCATTTGATTAAAAAGAAAAAAAAGAAGCTCACAGCCAAATTTGCAGCCCAACTATATTAATCATTACGAATTATCTGACTATTCCTTCTTGAAGTTACTTTCCTATTCACCACATTGTATGTAGTTACAAGTCCCCTCAAAGCCCAGTGCAGACGTGCAGAAGGGTGTGCAGAGCACACACATCTCTGAGAGTGTGAGGGGACTGGCTGAGAAAGCAGGCTCTGTCCCCAGGCAGCCCTGGAGCAGAGTCCACAAGCCACCGCCTATCCATTTTGCAGCCCCTTAGCTTCTCTACATCCTTGCTACCTCATCTATAATAAAATGGGAATAATAACTGTACTGCTTCATAGGCAAGAAGCACTCAATTTAAAAAATGTAATAAGAGGTTCAAAACTGTGCCTGGAACACAGTGAGTGCTCAATATTAGCCAGGAGGAGCAATGGTAATAGAAATAGTCAAACTGCAGAAAAACAGGTGAAAAGATAACAGTTGTGCCTGAAACATAGTAAACAAAATAGCAGTAAAAGATTGAAACCAAGAGAAAAAAGTAGAAAATGAAGCTCTTTCATACTGGAAGTGCATCACGTTCGTATGTTCTCTCCATTCTCAGAGTTTCCCCAAATGCTCCCTCCCTTTGCATCTCCTCTTCTAAATGGCATGGATGTCCTAGACAGCACTGTGCGGAAAGTGAATCAACATTTAACTAGTACAAGGATCCAGTCTGTATAACTGCACAAACCTAGATCTGGAGTGAAAGTTGCTCAGTCGTGTCCGACTCTTTGCAACCCCATAGACTATACAGTCTATGGAATTCTCAAGGACAGAATACTGGAGTAGGGAGCCTTTCCCAGGGATCGAGCCCAGGCCTCCTGCATTACAGGCAGATTCTTTACCAGCTGACCTACAGGGGAAGCCAGATCTGGGGTAATTTTAGATAAATACATTTTACAAAAAAGTCAGCTCTCTTGTGATATTTAGCTTCTTGCCTCATCACACTTTCTCATCTATATTAAACAGCTTATTTTTCACCCCTGGCAGGGGAAGGAGTCGTCCAAGAGAAACTTCAATGACTCTCCTCATCTACTAACCTTAAACATTCACCTGATCTGTCAAGAAGCTTTACAAAAACAACTGTCTTGTTAACAGCCAGTGGGCTCCCAGTGGATTCCCGCTCCAGGCGGGCCCCAGACTCCTGAGCATTCTGCTAGATCTGGTTCTGTCTCCATGTGCCAGTCAGCTGGAGGGGTCACAGCAAGGGCGAGGCAGAGATCTCTGCACAGGAGAGGTGGACAGCTGCAAAAGGGTAGGGACACGGAAGACAAAATGGACAGCTGATTTAACGCCTCAGGTAAGCGATTCTTGACAAACATCTACAAGCACAAGCACCTGCCATGAGCCAGGCCCTAAACTCATGGTGTCGTTCCCATGAGCACAGGTAACTGAAATAAAGCCTTGCCCTCCTAAAGCTTGCAGTAAGGCTGAGTAGGAGACCAACAAGTTCACAGATAATCAAAGGGCCCTTGCCTGATTCACTTTCAGTTCCCCAGATTTAGCCAAGTAAATACACCTGTTGAAGACAATGGATAAAAGAGAAGGAAGAGCAGTATGTGAAAGTTGAAAATAAAAAAAAAAATTTTTACAGCATTTCTGTAAGTCCACTCATTTAGCAGTACACACAATTTAAGAAACATTACTAAATTATTCCTCTTGAAAATGAAATAGTCTTAACAGGAGCAAGGCATCCTGAAAGGCAGAGATTTTCAGGACAGAAGGAAAAGGAAGTATGGGGTAATTCAGCTAATGGTCTTAAATAACCGCTGAACATTTCAGAGAGTGCTTCCAGAGTTCTGAGGGAGGCGGGGATCACTCCTGCAGTTTGAGGAAGAGGAATGTTCGAGAAAGCCTGAAGATTCTGACACGAGACAGAAGTGCTCAGTTTGAATTCTGGCTCTGCAACTTCTAGTGGTGTGATTCTCAGGGACAGCCCCTTTCACCCTGCGGGGTTCAAGTCCTCATCTACAAGGCGGAACTTAAAATATTCGAAAGGCTGCTGTGGGGACAAACGGAAGTAGAAAACACGAGTCAGAGTGATGTGACCCGCAGAGGCTGGGAGGCAGATTCACCACCTTCTACGTTGTTTATAGTCGGTCTTCATAGAAATATAAAAAGGATGGGGCTATTCACTGCAGAATATTCACTCTGGGAGATAGTGAAGGACAGGGAAGACTGGCGAGCCGCAGTCCATGGGATCGCAGAGTCAGATGTGACTGAGCGACTGAAAAATAACAACGAATTCACTGCAGGAGCCCCCAGACCCGACAACGGCTCCTGGTACAGGCAAGCGCGCCACATACACACGTGCGTGAAACGAGTAAACGGGTCACTACCGCCCCTTAGCCAGACAAGGAGGGGATGCGTCGTGTCCCTGGGCTGTGGCTCCCCAGAGCTGTCCTCCCGGGCCCTCCTCAGCGGCCCCCACACTCCCCGCTCCGGGCTCGTGCGCTCTTGCCGAGGCCGCTCCGCCTTACCCCAGCCCCTTTCTCAATCCTCCGACTCATGGGAGCCAACTCCGCGCTCGGACTCCAGGGTCCCCTGGCCGCAGAGGCCCAGCCCACGCGGTGTCGCTAGGACGCTGTTGCCCGAGCGACGACGGCGCTCGCTGATTGGAGAACATGTTTCCCCACCCGGCAAGAAACGGAGCTCCGATTGGCCAAGTCGACTAGGAAGTTGTTGCCGAGGGGCGTGGCCAGGCCTGCCCGGTGGCTCCGCCCCCCGCCACGGGGGAGGAGCTTCCGCCCGAGGTCACGGCCTCCGGGGGGCTGGTACCCCGGCGAGAGTCAGGGTGGCGGGCATCGTGGGAGCGCTTTTCTGTTAACCTGGCTGTCGCGCGAGCTGTCGGACGGGTCGCAGAGTACTGCTTCGAGCCGCGTGGCCGGGGGAGGTTAGTCTCATCCTGCGAGGCAGACTCCTCACCTGTTAAAAAAAAAACCAAGCGTACCCACCCAGAGCCTGGGGTCAGGATGAAGAAAGTCCAAGTGAAAGTCGTTCAGTCCTGTCCGACTCTTTGCAACCCCATGGACTAGTCCGTGGAATTCTCCAGGCCAGAATACTGAAGCGAGTAGCGTTTCCCTTCGCTAGGGGATCTTCCCAACCCAGGGACTGAATGCAGATCTACCCGCAGTGTAGGCGCGTTCTTTACCAGCGGAGCCGCAAGGGAAGGCCTCAGGATGAAGGCAGGTGTCTAAGCCCCGACCGCGTCTGCGCCCTTCCTGCGAGTTAGCACTTAGCGATTCTGACTGTCGCTTCCTGTATCTAGTTGTGTCCTCCTCCCGGTGATCTGGGGAAAAGGCAGGACAAGGTTGCTTTGCCCAGCCTGGTATCCTCAGCACTCACATCCCGGTCCTCCTCCAACCCCGGTAGACAGGTAAATAGTTATCCAGTGAGCCAGTTTTCTACCATGCTCACAGGCTGAGTAGAAACTCAGTCATGTGGATAATGGTGTGTGGTTTAGTCGCTCCTGTCCAACTCTTAGGACCCCAGGGACCGTAGCCCACCAGCCCCTCTGTCCATGGGATTTCCCATTGGAAATACAGGAGTGGGTTGCTGTTCCCTTCTCTAGGGGATCTTCCTGGACCCAGGGACCAAACCTAGGTCTTCTGCATTGCAGGCAGGTTCTTGACTGCCTACGCCACCAGGAAAGCCCAGTAACAGTAGCGACAGTGTGGCTGACTCTCCGGAGCACTGCCCTTACCAGGCACCCATCGAAATACTGCATGTGCACTTAATCTTCATTTTCCTTCATAACAGCCCGAGGACGTAGGTTCTAGGAGTAATTACTCCCGTTTTTCCGACAGGACACTAAGGCACAGAGATACAGTGAGTCAGTGGCAAAAGCAGGATTAGAACCCAGGCAGGCTAAGTCCTGGCTTCCCTGGTGGCTGCATGGTGAGGAATCTGCCTGCAGTGCAAGAGACCCAGGTTTGATCCCTGGGTCGGGAAGTCCCCCTGGAAGAGGGCATGGCAACCCACTCCAATATTCTTGCCTGGAGAAATCCCACGGACGGAGGAGCCCAGCAGGCTACAGTCCATAGGGTTGCATGGAGTCGGGCACAATTGAAGCGACTAAGCAGCAGCAGGCTGAGTCCCAGGTCCTGCTATGCGTCACCCTGCTTGTCACTGTGTTAACTCACAGGTGAGAGAAGCAGTGGTCCCAGAGATGCAGCCTTACTGAGGAATCCCGGCCACATGGTCCTATCAGTTGGTAAGTTACAGGGTGACCTGCTGAGAGCCCCAGAGAATCATTCCTCCTGTCGATCTGACTGTCCATCACTGGTTAGCTAGTTTTCTACTCACTGAGAAAGTCAATTCATGTCTTCTCTCTGCTCAGACCTCCCACACCCCTTAACTCATCACACTGAGTGAGTGACCTCACCTCAGGTCCCACTGAGAAAATCAGTCCATAAGAAGGGAATGTACCTTTGCCTTACGATCACTTTGGCCCCCATCTCTTCTGCTCTTGTTGCAAAAGAGGCTTTGGAACTTTGGAACCAAAAGGATGCTTTCCACAGAGGCCACTTCTGCCCCTTGAGTCCTAAACCCCGTCGCCATTCACCAGCTCTTGACTGAACTGTTCAGGTCAGCAGGCCTCCAAGGGTGGTCTGGGGACCTCTGAGTGTCCTGAGACCCCCTTCAGAGAGTCCATAATTATCGAAACTGTCTTCGGAGTAAGATATTGTCTGTGTGTTCACTCTCACTTTCTCATAAGTGTACAGTAGGGTTTTCCAGACACGACATGATGCATGACACTGCAACAGACTGAATGGGAACAAAAACAGGAGAATCCAGCTGTCTTCTGTTAAGGCAGATATGAAAGAATTCATAAAGATATAAACAGCCTTTCTTCACTCGTTCTTTTTGTTTTGGAAAATACAATTGTTTCATAAAATGTTACTGTGTGACGGGTTTATTGTTATTTTAAATGAATTGTAAATGTTTAAACTTATCACTTTTACTGTCTCCTATGATAAATAGTGATAGATATAACTCACAAAAAACAAAAGCTTTGGGGGATCCTCAGTACTTCTCAAGAGCGTAGGACTTCCCTGGCCATCCAGTGTTTAAAACTCCATGCTCTGGTCTTCCCCCGTGGCTCAGAGGTAAAGCATCCACCTGCCAATGCAAGGGACACAGGCTCCATCCCTGGTCTGAGACGATCCCACTTGTCATGGAAAAACTAAGCCCGTGCCCCACAACTATTAAGCCTGTGCTCTAGAGCCTGAGAACTGGAACTGCTGAGCCCAAGGGCCGTAACTACTGAAGCTCGAACACCCCAGAGCCCAAGCTCTGAAACAAGAGAAGCCACCGCCACGAGAAGCCCAAGCACCGAAGCTAGAGGGCAGCCCCACTCACCGCAACTACAGAGAAGCCTGCACAGCAGTGATGACCCAGCACGGCCAAAAATAAATAATGAAATAAATAACATTTTAAACCTCCAGGTGGTGCTAGTGGTAAAGAATCTGCCTGCCAATGCAGGAGACAAGAACCAGTCCCTGAGTCAGGAAGATTCCCTGGAGGAGGGCATGGAAACCCACTCCAGTATTCTTGCCTGGGAAATCCCATGGACAGAGGAGCCTGGTGCACTACGGTCGATGGAGTCGCAAAAGAGTTGGGACACAACTGAAACAACCCAGCCCGCACGCATGCAGGTTTGATCCCTGGTCAGGGAAGGTTCCAGATGCCGTGTGGCACAGCCAAAATGAAAAAAAAGATACCTTTCAGTACCACTGAAACCAGTTACGTTCCCTGCTCGAGAAATTGCTACAGCCTCTACTACACAACCATTGTGAGACTTTCCCTCTGAAAACCTTTGATGAAATCTGGAGGTGCAAACCCATGGAAAGGTGAGGGAAGTACACTTACGCCTGTGATAATCCAGCAGCCAGCTCATCCCTCAGTGATCCAGAAGAAACTCAGGGTGGTGGAGAGCTATGTGTGCCCTCCGGGTGCTGAATACTCACCGCTACCTTTTCAGCACAGCTCAGTACCTCTGGGAGAGCAGGCTGTGATCATCTCATGGTTAATCAACAGTGATGTTACAAGTGGAGGTTATGCTTTCATGCAGAGTAATAAGTAGCAGGAACTGATTAACCCCTCAGAAGTTAAGTGCTGTTTTCCACCTCGTCTATTAATAAAGGACGGATGAGCTGGCACGAGCCATGAATGCATGGTCCGTCTAAAGAGAAGCAGAGGACATCCCTGGGAAGCTTACTTGAGATTTCTCTGGTGGTTGTGCTTTTGGTGGCCTCGCAGAATGGAGACCAGACTCTCCTGAGCTGTCCTTAGGCGAAAATAAAATTAAACGAAAAGAAATGAGGTACAGGCGTCTCTTTGGAAAGAACCACCGTGGTTATTTTTTTCTTTGCTAAAATAGGTACTTCCTCTCCTGGCGGGATATGTACCTTGACAGATGACGCAGCTGCTCATTTTAGTTCAATCAGCCAGAAACTAAATTGCACATTTTAAACATTGTTGCTACAAATAATTGACTATCGTCTGTAAACAGGGGGCCATTTTAGGGTTTCTTAGGGCTCCTGGGTTTCTTTCCCCTTTTGTGTGCCAGTAGCTGGGGACGCCTTTCATTTCCCTTAACAGTTACTGCCTGTCTCTGTTCACGAAGACAGGAATCAAAATCCACTTATCTTACCCCTGAACAAGATTCCATGGTGAAGAATACCAGTGTTTAGAATTTTAATGAATTCTGCCCTCCGAACGTCTTATTGCAGCAATCTGAGAGGAAAGGCCCTCCCTCCGGAACAAAGAAGCAGTTAGAAAATAACAATTTCGTGTTTCCTACACCTGGGCAGCTAGCGAACCCCTGACAATCACAAGCACTTCTCTCTGCAGAGAGCCAGGATCTCGCGACAGCTTGTAATTAGTGCTGTTTAGCATTTAATTTGCCTTTAGTTAGGTAACAAGCATTTATTGATTACCTGATAGGAATGGAGCGCTGTGCTAAACACAGGATGGGGACAGAGTGATGAATGAGGCACAGGCGCTACTTGTAGTCTCTGCTTGCGACTGAAAACACATCCTCGGGAAAGGAAACTTGAAACCAGGAACAAAATGTTTTCTTAACAAATGTAAACCAATATCCCATTATAGAGAGTTATTACTCTTTGAGAATTCAAGGCACACTCCTGGCACACTCCATTCTAAGGAGAAAAGTACTTGCTGCCACGGCTTGTCTCATGGAGAGAGTGGGGACACCCGAGTCACTCCTTCTCTGGACTAAGGAAGGTTCTGACCTTTTCTGCTGCAGAGTCCCAAGTGTGGTAGGGACTCAGGAGGGAAGGAGCCACCAGCCCCTGACAATCTGTCTGCCCCAATCTGCAACCCCTCTGACACTGTGGTAAAAATGGAAGCCTGGGTACCCACAGGATGGCAGCGTCAGAGAGCTAAGTTAATTCATGGTGACCTCCTGGAGACTGTCTTTTGAGGCCAGCTTGAGGCAGGTGATGGACATGAATTGGCAACACTTAGAAATAGCAGTGGAGAAGGCAATGGCACCCCGCCTCCAGTACTCTTGCCTGGAAAATCCCATGGACAGGGGAGCCTGGTGGGCTGCCATCTATAGGGTTGCTAAGAGTCGGATATGACTGAAGCAACTTAGCAGCAGCAGCAGAAATAGCAAGGAGGGCTTCTCAAGAGGGCAAAACAGTCCAGCCGAGTTGAGGAAGAGCTTGTGAGGGGCGTAGGAGTGAGCTGTGTGGCCGGGCCAGCGAGGGCCCAGGCAGTGAGTCACAGATGATGTGCTTGCAAAGTCCGAGGCTGTTGAGACGCCAAGAGTAGGCTGAATTCAGTGGCCAGTCGGGACGCTCCGGACGTCAGCACATCTTTTCTGAGCTGACTTCTCGGCACCAAGGAGAGTGAGACATGGTTTGATTCTCAAGAAGCAGATAGTCTCTGGTTCGGAGTCTGTTAGGAGGGGCACGGCAGTGCTCCCCACCCCTGGGAGGAGGTGCAGCGGGAGATGCCGGGGGTCTCAGAGCAGACCCCACCCGAGCTGAGCTTCAAGCTTAAGTCAGTGTCGTCTGGGTGGAGTCCAGGCGAAGGGGACCATCAGCCAGGGGTTCTTGGGCAGACTGAGATGGGCGCCAAGGTACCAGCTGCATTTGAGTAAAAAAAAAAAAAAGTTTTTTCTGGGAATCACATGCACTGTGGACTCTAAAGGGGAGAAATAAGATATGAGAAAAATAGGGTGGGGGGGGTGATTTTTAACCAAATCACTTAAGTTTTTTTTTTGAGGATGCAAAAGACTGGAGAAGAGAGTCTTATTGGCTTTGGGAGTTTTTCCTTCTGCAGAGATGGCCTTGCTCGCGATATTTTAAGACTTCTGTTCCCAGCTGGTGCCCGACACCACGGATACATGTAAAGATGACAACTCTCAAGAGGGGAAAATGCATTTTCTGGTTGATTTTTTTTCATATTTTAAACACATTTAGCATTCTCTGGTTTTTAAAGAAGTCTTTTAATAGAGCACAGATTCCTTTCGTCAATGGTGAGAGGGACAGATTTAAAGACTGCAGCTCAGACATTCAGTGCCAACTAGCTTACAGGGATCCAAGTGTGAGAATCAGACTGTCATTTGATGTGTAGACTTGGCAAAGGCTCAGCACGCCTCGGAGAAGGCGGTGTTGGGCCCAAGCCATGTGCCGGGCGCTCCCGTAACCAATCCTTTCTGCCCTCGCCGGCAAAGTCCATCCCTGGCTAAAAACGTCACGATCTCCCCCATGGATCAGTGCCTCTGGGGTTGGATGGATAGGCAGTTTGACCACTTAAGAATCACAGCGTGCTTGGACAGGGTAGGATGTCGAAACACTTGAGATGAGACCTCCTCGTTATGAGATGGAAAGGGGCCGTCCGCTCGGTCCCACCACCAGTGGGGGCAGAGTGGGTTAGAACCGAATGCCTGACTCATTGCAGCGCGTTGTATTTCTTCCCACCTGCATGCCCCTCTCTGGTGCCTGCCCTGCTCACATCCCACCTGTTTACAGACCAGCTCTCGCCCTGTCTCTTCCACTCAGCCGTCTCCCTGCTGTCACTCAAGTCGCCTCTCCTTGCTCGGCATCTTTGGAGGGCTGGCTCTCTGCACCACTCCTTCTGTTTCTGACTGGGGAGGAGGCTGGACGCCAGCCTAGGTCTTTCTTGGGAAGTTATGGCTCCCAAGGGCAGGACCAGGAGCAGTGCATGGAAGGGGCAGGGCAGATGGTGTTCAGAAAAAATGAAACCCACTCCAACAGTGCAAGATGCCTCTCAGCAAATATTAGGTGCTAATTATATGCCATATTCTGACCTAGGAAAATACAGCCCTGTCCTGCTTTCAGGGTGTCGCTGTCCACACGGGGAGACCAGTGCAGAGCAGTAGGCAGGGGCAGGATGAGAGGAAGGCAGGGAACACCTGGGAGCGGAGGGGCGACATTCACCAGGTCGGGCAGGGCTGGGCATCTCAGGAAGGCCAGAGAGGAGGGAGACTGAGGGAGGGGTCTGCTTCAGTGACCGGAGAGGACCCCCAGCAATAGAATGACCGTCCCACAAGGTGGTGAGCCTGTGGGGACTGGACATCCAGGGATGTCAGAGGGCATTCCTCACTGGGGGAGGCTGGACCACCTGGCCAACGTGCCACCCCAGTCTGAAAGCGCTTGTTCAGCAGGAAGAAGGGGAAGGTGATGCCTTGTGGGCAGGGCTGGGATCAGGCTCTACGGGAGGACAGGATCCACAGGGCGGAGTCCTCCGAGACACCCAAAGACCCTCTCCACCATTGCAAACAGCAGCCACCCCGCTCAGAAAGGCCTCCCAGGACAAGGACAGCACACCCGCCTGCATCCACAGGCCTGGCGGGCCTCCCCATGGACTGAGGACGTCAGCTGTCACCTGTGACTTGGCCACTAGGGGGTGCTCACAGCAAGGCCAGGCACAGATCTGAGATTCTGTGAATTACATTCCTGTTTTCAAAGCCACTTTTAAATCTTGTGACCATCCCATGAAGTTAGGGTGATGGAGATTGTGTATATATACTGTCACACTGGATTGGAGAATCTACGTGGCTTACCTGCTCAGGTGAGAGGGCCTTCTTGGGTATTTCAGATGAAGGGAATAGGTGCGTGGTCGGGGGTGGGGGGGTTGGTTGATGAGTCCTGGATGGCTGTGTCAGAGCCTGGAGGCCATGAGGGCAGGTCCAGCTGGTGGGGGGCTGTGGCTGAATCCAGCTGCTTGGGCGTTACTGCCTATGCAGGTCCCTCAAGTGCCTTTTGGAATCTTTTTAGTCTGCGAATTCAAAAGGCCAGGCAAGCCGGGACTTCCCTGGAGACGAGGACGTGCAAGAACCTCATGGTGGGATCCGTAAGGTCAGCCCCCTGCCCAGGCTTCTCTGGCCCTGTCCATCTGTCCATCTGCCCCTCACCTTGGTCCCTCAAACCCCACCCACCTGCCAGGAGCCAGCGTGAGGAATCCTGCCTGTGGCAAAGGCCATGAGGAAGGAAGCCTGACAAAATGCAAGGGCGTGATCAGGCTTCAAGGGTTCCCTCTGGAATGTCCTGAGCATCCACCCCCCAAAACCAGAGTCTGCCTGCTTTACTGTGTTATGCTTTCCACCTACTCTTCTGACATTAACAGGGGGCTGTCCCCTCACCACCTTTTTCTGGAAAAGGTTAATTTAGAGCTTTTAGATAATAAATCTCCTGGGCATAATAAGAGTGTTTCAATCCAAAAACCCCTCTGATGGCTTTCTAGCCTGCCTGCTGGACTCTTACAGTTGTGCATGTGATTGTTTGCTGCCTCCCAATCGCGAGAGGCACACGAAGCTTAAAACATCCTAGGAATGTAGGGACTTCCGAGGAGTCAAAATCATTAGACTAGGACTGATTAAAGGTTTCATTTGTTGAGCCAATACTTGCTGCCAAATGTTCGTATCTTTTATTTGTAGATATAGTTGGTATATAGAAAAAACAGGTAGTAGACCTGGTATTAGCAACATTAGATCTTTAAGTACTTTCTTTGTTATAACCCACTGCACCTTTGTTCTACAGGAATGTAACTTTATTTAGTACTTTGAGGGTGATGCAGAGTAAAGAAAAAACACTTCTAGAGAAAAAGAGTTTTCTGGTTGATAGACATTTATCTAGGAAGAGAGCCATAAAAATGTTAACAGGCCTCTTGGCCAGAAGATAATGTAAACTACCTGAGACCTTCTGTATACGGGAAGGTATGAAAAAGAAAGCCTCATCTCAGTGAGGGTCAGGACTGCTGCCCCTGCATAACTCTGCATATTCCATTATTTCTTTATGTACAACTTGGGGTATATAAGCTGATTTTGAACATAAAGTCTTGAGTCTTGCACCGATGCTGGCCTCCCCCATGTCGTTCTTCTCTCCCCTTTTCTGGCTGAATTCCCATCTGGATCATGGATGCCCGCCAAGTCTACTTACTTTCCCTGGCTTCTAAGATCCACATGAGAGGGAGCCCAAGGCGGGGCACCCTCCACTATTCAGGTGGACGCCGATGGCCTAACGTAGATGGTGCAAACCTCTTGTCTCAAAGCTTTATTGGTATCCCACGTAAACCAAGTTATTCAGCCTCTTTTTCTCCACCAATATTTCCTGCTACACTATCCATTTCTAATCTCTCTCTATATCTGTAGTTAAATAAGTTTTTTTCTAGGACGCCGACTCTGTTCCCGATTCAAATTCCCTGGATCCACCGGGGCTGGACTTAGCACCCACTCCCAGGGGCCACTACCCCCCGGGGCACTCTGCTCTCCAACCTGGCTTCACTCGTAGGATCCACAGCACTTTTGGCCTCGAGTCATTTTGCCCTTGACTTGGCCCCAAGTGCTAGAGGCAGCAACTGCTCCCAGCATACGACGCCCTAGAGCACTCAAGAGCCAGGGGCTGGGGCAGAAGGTACCTCTGGGATGTTCTAACACAGACGACCACACCCTTTTTCTGTGGATCTGGTGAACTAGGAGCCCAGTACCGGGCCCTCACCCTCTCTACCTGCAGAGGGGTCGAGGGTAGGGGGGCACCCCCAGGAAGCATTCCTTCAGTTAAGCCTTCTTGGGCTTTCATTTATTCTTATAAAATCCAACCCTCGTGACCCCTGAGGCCTTCTGGGAGCTGGGCTCCTGATTGCACCAGCTGCCCGCCTCTGAGCGCTGCCCAGTACACGACCCCTCCCCCAGGCGGCCGCCAGCCCGGGGTCCCTCACCTGCCCCTGGTCTCCACTCAGGGGGCCTCTTCTTGTTGGCCTCCCTGGTCCTTTAGGAGCACAAAGGTCCCCAGCAGCCCATATGGGCCTGAACGCACCCCAGGTTTTACATCACTTCCCTGCCAGAGCAGGCATGCCACACAGACTGGGGCCCCTAGTGCCACCAGCGGCGCCCACCGCCATCCGAAGTGTGTCCTGAGTGGATCCAGGGACTGTGGCGAAACACCCACTGGGCAGGGCTGGAGGGGATGCTCGCTGAGCCCCGTGAACACGCAGCCCCACCCTCCCTCTCTGTTCAGCGGCTCCCCCTTTGTTATAATCTGCCTGATTGTAAGTGATCTGGAGGTGATTTAGGAGCAGACCCCCCTCTGGGACATAGCAGATGGGATGTGGGCCCAAGGGGGGTCTAGGTCATCCCAGACAACAAAATAAATTCTGGGACTTCATTGGAGACCCAAAGGAGCTAGTTCATTTGAAGATCAGCATGACTTTTCAAAGAGTCCAGGCTTTTTACCCAATAAAAGAACATCCTGGACTTCCCTCCCACAAGGCATCAGTTAGAAGGGCTCTGGAATTCACAGAGGCAAAGGAAAGTGAGCAGGTCAGACTACACCACCATCTGCCTTGTTGAAAGGGACCTTCCCAGACTGAGCCCGAAAGCCCTGGACCCCACATGCGGCCAAACCTCTTCCCACTTCTCTCCTCCCCAACCCTCCCTCTCACTTCAGCTGTGAAGAGATTCCAAAAGGTGGTGGGACCCACAACAAGGGACACTCAGCCCTTGGAATGTTGAGTCCCGGTGACCCAGCCCACCCGACCCAGGCCAAGACCCTCACCCCAGGGGTGGGGGTCAGTGGGCTTGCTCTTACTGCCCTGAAATCCAGAGGGGACCACAGCAGGGTAGGGGGCCCCCCAACTGCCCCCACCCCCGTCAGCACAGGCTGGACACGAGGCATGGGATATGTCTTTATTAAAGATGCAAGCAAGCACAGAGAAGTCTCACGCGTGGTGCTCAGTAACATCCATACAGTACTAAAAATAGAAAAATAGAAAACAAATTTCACAGAAAGCAGCCGCCCTCGCAGATACACAGAAAAGAGGTGCTGCCAAGCCCACTGCACGATGCCGCGGACCACCTGCCCCGTCCGAGCTGCTCTCCTTGACAAAACGACTGAAGCGCTCGCGTCCACCCTCGGCACAGACCCTCCCGCGGAGGAGGCGAGTCCTCTGGCCTCATCACCCCCGGCACTTCCCAGCCACGGGCAGCCCGGTGCACAGGGCTGGCGGCACGCATGCAGGTCGGTCAGCCCTGTGGCTCGCCCACCGCCTCGTCGCTCCTCCAGCCTGCCATGGGCTGGCAAACGAAGCAGGAGGTAGGGCAGGGCGGACCCCCACCTCCAGGCCCTGGAGCAGCACCGAGGCGACACCGCTGGCCCATCCGGGACAAGACGGGGCGCCACACACACTTGGTGGGTCTCTGGGGCTGAGAGCCGCAGGCCCAGATGCAACAATGAACAGCAGGTATAGACCCAGGAGTTCTAGAAAGTACTCTCAAGCCATCTGTTTGCCAACATAAGCAGGTTTCTGCTTCAGGGAATCAAA
>SJYG01000009.1:6914268-6928359 GCA_006410535.1 Litocranius walleri
CCCCCGCCCTCCTCCTGGCCGGCAGTCTGCATCACCTTCATCACGCATATGTTAACCAACCCAGGGATTCCAGCGATTCTGTCCTTCAACAAAGCTTCAACACAAACTCAAGAAACACTGCAACTAGCAGTGACCCGAAAGATTCATTCATCATTCATTCAACAAATATTTAGGAACCCTCTGATCTGTACCCGCCGCGGGTCGAGAGTCCAGACCAGTGATACTGGCAAGAGCCCAGACCCTTGGAGCTTACATTTGTGAATAACCAAGACAATTTCAGATCAGAATAAAACCTGTGAATCACACGCTTACAATATCCTGAGAGCAGGAAAGGGTTAAATCTATTAATTGAAGATTTCCAGGGCCCACCCCAGAACTCATGATACCCAGGACCCTTGGTGTAGTGCTCCACAAGCCTGTGTTTAAAACGTACTTCTTAGGCAGACTACAATTCGAGAACAACTGAATTCTATAGAGGTTTTAGTACAACCCCTCATCCATTCACTCAAGAAACACACACAGGCAAAGCTCATTTTATTGTGCTTGGCAGATGCTGTGCTGTTTACAAACAGAACATTTGTGACAATCTTGCATTGTCAAATGATGATTAGCAATTTTTAGGAATAAAACATTTGTTAATTAAGTCATATTCATTGGTGACTTTTTTAAAAGAAACAGTAGTATTGCACAGGTTCAGTGTTCCTGACTGTGAAAAGGGAATGATGCTCTACTGGTAGGTACTGTAGTTGAGAGGACAGAGATAATTACACCAGCAAGAAGTCAGAGCTGCGGGACTTCCCCGGTGGTCCAGTGGCTGAGACTCTGCACTCAGTGCAGGAGACCCAGGTTCGATCCTTGGCCAGGGAACTAGATCCCACGTGCCACACAAAGATCAAAGATCCCGCAAGCTGCAACTAAGACCCAGCATAGCCTAATTAATTAATTTTAAAAGGAATCCAGAGCAATGCAGGTGGATAGGACCTACCTTCTCTCTCTGCTTCTTCCTCAGGATTGAGACACTCACAGTCTGGCACGGTGTACACGGTGGATGAAAAGTGCAAAGGGAGCATTAACTCTGATTCAGGGGGCTTGAGGATGTCTTCACAAAACTGCAAGAGAGGATTCCAAATACCAAGACATCATTAAGAACAATGGCACAAAGACAGGTAGCCAAAGGCTGGAGGAACTGAGCAAATAAACAGGCTGGTGTTTCAGATGAAGGTCTCACGATGGAAGAGCAAGGAGGAACCCTGTCCTTTTAGATTAGAATCTAAGGCATTTCATGAATTTATTATTTATTTTAAAAATCTATTCCTTATCTTTGCTGAAAAGGCCTTTAAGCACTGTATTCCAGCAAAACCAGGAACAGCCAGTGCCCAGATCTTGGTTTCTAAATACTTCCCCACCAAAAGGAACCAGAGTTTCTCAGAGAAAAGGCCATTTCCAGGGCTGGGCAAAGAAAGTACAAGATGAGCCTAAAATATCTCTGGGGCAGAAGAAGAAACAAAAGATCACAGGAGCTAGCTTGAAATTAGGAACAAATTAACACTTTGTACCTGTTAGACAAGAATTAGAAACAACTCAAATGTCCATCAACATTAGACTGGATAAATTGTGATATATTCATACAATGGAATTCTTACTACACAGTGATTAGAAAAAGAACGATTGGTGCATGCAACAATATAGGTGAATTTCACAGTCAAAATGGTGAGCAAAAGAAGGTAAACATAAAAGGTGGTATGTTGAATGACTCCGTATACAATTCAAGGGCGAACAAAATTAATCTATGATCAGAGGTCAGAACAGTGTTTAATTTGAGGCAGCAGAGGGGGTTGACTGGGCAAAGGCACAAAACCACCCTCTAGAGTACTGGAAACATTGTTAATATCTTGCTTTTAGTGATGGTCACATGATGATATAAGCATAAATACAGATGAATACAGATGTGGGTATAAATTTAGATGCAGACTCCATACCACATTAAAGATCTCAAATCACTTACATGGTTTTCCCACCAAAAATTCATATCCTGGATCTAATAAATGAGGACAGAATACAAAACCAAAGGAAAGGAACCGTCTGTGTAACAACTGACCTGTACTCTTCAAAAATGTCAATGTCATGAAAGACCAAAAAAAAAAAGTTGAAAGAACTTGTTCTAGATAAAAGGACTACAGATAATTGAAAAGGACATTCTTGGGGCAATTTGCAACATCTGAATATGGACTCTTTATAAGCTGGTAATATTGTATTATTGTAAGATAATAGTGACAGAATCTCCTGGTGGCTCAGCAGTAAAGAATCCACCAGTAGTGTGTGTGAGCATACTCAGTCACTTTAGTCCTGTCTGACTCTTTGCCACCCCACGGACTGTAACCCACCAGGCTCCTCTGTCCATGGGATTCTCCAGACAAGAATACTGGAGCGGGTTGCTATGCCCTCCTCTGGGGGATCTTCCTGACCCAGGGATCGAACTGATGTCTCCTGCATCGAAGGTGGATTCTTTACCACTGAGCCACCAGGGAAGTCCTCACCTGCAGTACAGGAGACGTGAATTTGATCCCTGGGTTGGGAAGATGCGCTGGGGAAGGAAATGGCAACCCGCGCCAGCATTCTTGTCTAGGAAATCCCATGGACAGAGGAGCCTTGCATGTTACAGTCCATGGTGTCACAAGAGACAAACATGACCTGGTGGCTAAACATCAGCAACACTGTATTAATTTTAAATTTCATCAACTTTAAAACTGTACTATGGATATGTAAGAAAATGCTTTTTTTCTTAGTGGGGAGATGCTGAAGTATTTAGGAGTGTAGAATTCTTTCTGCAACTTATTTTCAAATAGTTCTACGAAACACAATTATAACACTAATGTGTATACATACATTGAAAGAGAGGAAAATGTGGCAAATGCTACAACTGGTGAATGTAGGTGATAGTATATATTCATTCTCTTCTCTTTCTATCACTGCTAGAGTGAATTACCACAAACTCAGTGGCTTTAAAACAACACATATTTATTATCTTACGGTTCTGTAGGTCATACATCTAATGTGTGTGTCACTGTGCTAAAATCAAGGTGTTGGCAAAACTCCATTCCTTTCTGGAGGTTAAGGATGAAGCCAGCTTTCTGCCTTCTCCAGCCACTAGAGGCCACCCGCACTCCTGGGCTCATGCTCCCTTCCTCCATCTTCAAAGTCAACAATGCCAGGTTTACTGTTTCTCACATCATTTTACTCTGATATCGACTCTTCCCCTATCTCCCTCTTCCACTTTTAAGATCCTTATAATTATATTAGGTCTTCTCAATAAATAATCCAGGGTAATTTATTTTAAGGTCAGCTGATTAGCAAGCTGAATCCCATCTGCAACCTTAACTACCATAGTCACAGGTTCTAGGAAGACATGGACATCTTTTGAGGGGGTGGAGAAGTGTTATTCTTGCCTACCACAGTTGTATTACTTCTTGAAACTTTTCTTTTGACTTAATTTTTAGAATATAAATCTAAAGAAAAATATCTGTTAATATAGAAGAGCCTGAGGACCCTACCAAAAAAGCTGCTAGACTGAATAAATGAGTTTAGCAGGCTCATAAGACACGGGACCAGCAAACAAAAATCAAATACCAGCAGTAAACAACTGAAAGTTGAAATTTTAAAAATATTGTTTGCATATCATCAAAAAATATTAAATGCCTGAATAAATCTAAGAAAACATATGCAAGATTCACATAACAAAAGCTACAAAACACTGATGAGATAAACGTGTAAATTTAAAGAAATGGTGACATATATCCTGGTCATCAATTAGAAGACTCAACATTGTTAAGATACAATTATTTCAAAATATTTCAAATATTTCAGAATTCATCTGTAGAGTCTATGCAATCCCAAGAGAAGTGTCAATGGACTGTTTTGTAGAAATTAAAGCAAGGTCACTAGACTAGTTAAAACTATTTTGAAAAAGAATAGCAGAGCTGGAATGCTCACACTACTTGATTTCAAGACTTACTATAAATCTATTTACCTTAAATCTAGAAATCAAAAGTGTGGGATTTGCGTAAGCATAGACACATAGATCTAAATGGAACAAGACAGAGAGCCTAGAAACAGACACATACACTAGTGGTTCATTTTTGACAAAGGTATCTCTAAAGCGCAGGAAACAGAAGATCCTTATGAGCGAAACTGTCCACCAAGTCCTGGTCTTCCCCATGGGTAGTGAGCGCCTCTTCTCTGGGGATTGGTAAGAGGCTGGATAGTCTTTTGTCCTGAAGAGACTCTTTCTAAGTAACCTAGATCCGAAGTTCTCTGCCCTGTGAGATACTCAAGGATGCATAGAGACTGCGGAGCGGCCGCCGGTCGCTGTCCGCGGTGCTGAAAGCTCACAGCTCACCAAATCCTCATGATCGCCCAAGGCAGGACTCTGGGTAGACACGACACCCATTGGCTCTGGTTTTGCTTTGTTTTATGTTCTGTTTTGATGCATATTTTCCTATTTGTACGGACTATCAAATCTTTAAGATTATGCTGTCTTTTATTAGGGAAATATGCAAACATATGCAAGACATGTCAAACATATGCAAAAATAAAAAGAATAGTAGAATGAATTTCTATGTATCCATCACCCACTGTCAACTGTTACCAAATGAGGTTTCATCAACTCTCACCCACTCCTCCCCACTCAGATTATTTTGAAGCAACTCATGTGTTATGCCATTACTTTAACATAGATCTCTAAGAGATAAGAACTCTTTGAAATCATATTCCCAATACATTAACACAACTAAAAAGTAATGATTACTCCTTAACATCACCAAATATCCAGTTAGTGTACAGTTTCAGACTTGCGGGTGGGATCCTAAGTTCAGAGGGGCTGAGGTATCTGAGGATATCTAACGAAGCCAAGATTTAGTGCTGGGGCAGAGGTCACCCAATAGCATCCCATGACACCAGACACAGATGGGCACAGGCCAGCCTGTTGCCACAGATGACCCTAAAGGACAGTAGCGCCCAGGAACTACAGGCTTCAATCACATTCCTGCCTAGACAGGTCTAATTCAATACCAGAATTTCTGAAGACAGTCTTGAGCTTCAATATTTATACCCAGCATTCTAGTGGGCAGACAGGATGGAACCATAGCCTGAGCTAGTCTTTTTTTAATGATCCTATTTATTTTAGATTATTTACTGCTAATATTTTTTGTGTTTATTTGGCTCCCCTGGGTCTTAGCTGCGGCATGTGGGACCCAGTTCCCTGACCAAGGATTGAACCCAGGCCTCCTGCATTGGAACTTGGAGTCTTAGCCACTGGGCTACCAGTGTGGGAAGTCCCCTGACCTAGTCTTGAATGCTAACTCCATCAATGATTTGCTGTGGGATCAGGTGCTTCACATATCTGAGCCAGACTCCTTGTTTCTGTAACTTACCAGGGGGCACCCCAAACCTGTCTTTACACCTGCAGCCACACTCCTGGAGTGACTTTCTGCCAACCTAGAATCTAGGCTTCCATAAAGACCCAGTTCAAACACCTAGCCCTCTGTGGCCAATCCCCTCCGGAATCATCTCTCCTCCTGAGAGATGCTCTCCTGAGCACGGTGGTATTAATTGTCTCTGTTGTGGGAGCTGGAGGCCCTTTAGAAACCGACTGGTCATTTTAAAGGCAAGGAAATGAGGAATTGATTGAGGAAAGGACTTGCTCAGCATTGCACAGCAGGCACGCAATGAAGCCGTGATTTTTCCAGAGATCCTTCTGCTGCCTAGAGCACACAGTTGGGCATTTACAGCTTTACCACTTACCCCAACACACAGGACCACTCTGAGCTTTGGTTTCCTCACCCATAAAATGGGGTGGAATAATGCTCACCTCCCAGAGTTGCTGTGAGAATTAACTGAGATAACTGGCTTTGAAAACTGTAAGTGGTGGGCACTCGTGAGGGTCAGATTCCCCTACTACCTTCGCAGAAATAGCAATAGAGGAACACGAGCTCCCTGAGGCAGGGATCTGCCTCAGGCTCACTTCACACTCAGCAGATGGTTGGTGCCAGGACTGGGAGCTGGAGAGCCACTCACCTTTCTGTCCCATCCTCATGCCCAGACCCTCCTGGATTCTACTCACCCTTCAGTCACCTTTTGCTTCTCTGCTCTCACCGCCACCCAATGACTGCGCAATCCAAACAGTGCCCTCCATGCCCCAACCTCTGCCTACCCCACAACCACCTCGCTGCCCACAGTGCACCCATCACCCCCTCTTCATTCTCAACTCAAAGCCTTTGCAAGCGCTGGTCCCCTTTGCGTGTGCTATTCCCCCTGCTTGCAGAACTCTTGGCCGGCTCTCACGTCTCATCTCAGACTTCCCCTCCAGTGCCACCTCCTCAAAGAGGCCCTCCAGGACCACCTGGTCCCAGGTTGCTCTCCACCTCCATCAGTCTCACCCTCCTGTCTCTTCACAGAACTGCCATTCCTGGAGATGATCTTATTTTCACCTTTTCCTGTTTCCAGTTTAGCATCTGTTCTCGTATCCCAACCAGAATATAAGTTTTGTTCACAGCTGTGTCCCCAGAGCCTATAACTCGTTAAGTCAGATGAACGAATGAATATGTTTCTTGTTCACACATTTATTCCTTTGCTTCTTTTTCTCTCACACCTGCCTCCATGTCTCCCCCCTTCTCAGCCCTCCTTGGGCTGAGTGTCTCTTAAGGGCTTGGCCAGGGGCACAGTGTGGGCTCTGCTCTCAGGATGGGAAGAGGAGCAACTCCTGAGAGAGGCTGGAGGAGGTCTGGTGTCCCAGCACCTTCTGTGCCCAAGAGAGGGAGGAGCCAGGCTGGAAGCATTGCTCATCAAGAATCCTTTTTAAGGAACACATCAGGGAGACCTGTGGTGGTGGCAGCCAGGGGCCTTTGGGAACCCCAACAGAAGCACACATAGCTGAGATTCTGAGATTTTAATGCCTCTCTCTCCTCCCACTCTCCCAGCTCCTGCCGGGGGTTCCCTGCGGAATAGACCCAGAGGAAGTCAGAGGTCAAGGTTTCTAGACTGATGCAGAGCACGGGGATTACCCCCAGAGGGCTAGCACACGACGGAGAAAGTCAGAAAGGGTCAGCGAGGCGGCACTCCTTGGCCAGACATTTCCATTTGTTCCCTGATCTGTACAAGTGGGAGTGTCAGTCGCTCTGTCGTGTCTGACTCTGTGTTACCCCATGTAGCCTGTCAGGCTCCTCTCTGTCCATGGAATTCTCCTGGCAAAGATCCTGGAGTGGGTTGCCGTTTCCTTCTCCAGGGGATCTTCCTGACCCAGGGATTGAACCCAGGTCTCTTGCATTGCATGCGGGTTCTTTATCGTTTGAGCCACCAGGGAAGCCAGGGATCTGGTATGCCCTTTTCCCCACCTTCCCTGAAGTTCCCTGCATGCTGCTCTATGACACACCCAAGCCCTTATTCCAGATGCTGCCCCAAGTCCCCCAAATGGAAATTCCAATACCAGACATGTGTCTCAGCCCCTGGCTTCCTTCCTCCCTGTGATGAGATGGGAGGATGACCTGGGGCTGTACCAAGAGGCTGCGCCTCACTCAGAAAAGAAGAACCTGAAGACCCAGGAGCGGGGGCTACGGAGAGACTCAGGGGGTTCTTCTCACTCCTGGGGGCCACCTGCCCACGTGGCCTGGGACAAGAGTCTGTCCTCTCCACCCTCCACGTGGCTGACAGTTCCAGTGCCCACCCTGGGCTAAGGGTCAGGCTCTGAGCTCCAGGAGATGGGTCAGGACTCGAGGACTAGGGGCAGATGAGGGCACTGGACAATGGCCACGATGGGAGTCAGGGGAGGCTAGTCACTGGGCTGGGCTGGCAAGGTCCCCTCAGGCCTGATGGGCGGGTCTGGGCTCCTTGGCCGGGTCCTCGAGAGGGGCAGCCTTAGGCTGGAGGGGGCTGGAGGCAAGCAGGCTGCAGAGGAAGCAGAAGCCAGCAAAGGTGAATTTTCAGAGCCTGGGACTGGGTGAAGCCCTGGGTTGTTCTTCTCCCAAATTCTGCAGCAAATCCTTATCCTGGCCAAGTGGAGGCAGCAGGAAGGTTCCAGGGTAGCCGCTCCCTGAGAACACTGTGCCAACCTCCTTGTTTAGCAAATGGTGCCAAGTGGGTGTAACAGGCAGGGGGGTAGAATGCTGAAGTCTCCAGCCAGGAGGGAGGGAAGGTTGGGGAGACCCCACACCAGGCCTGGGTGACGTCTGGAAGGAATGTAGGGGATCTGGCAGAGCAGAGAGACCCACTCATCCCCCATGACCTCAGGCCATCCCTGTGGATGAAGGGGGCAGAGTGACCCCCGCCCCCCAAGACTGACGGCTCTGACTGGCCAGCTCCTGCCTCGAGGCCATCACGGGTCTGGCCCACAGCAGGGACTCAGCATGTGTTCCAGGGCTGTACGAATGAGTGGATGGGGACACAGATGATGTGACTGCCTGCCCAGGGTCCGGGGAACCAGCGGCACCTCCCCCGGCCCGTCTCACGTGACCAACCTGAGGAGCAGGACCTTCGTCCTGGAATAGACCTCGAGGGCCAAGATCCTCAGCAAGTCTTGCATCCACCACAAGTCGGCCGGCATGTCCGGCAGCCACGCCACCAATCTGGAGGGGGAGGCAACAACAGTGGCCCTGGTGTGTGCCCAGCCGAGCGTGCAGCCTGGCAGAGCCCACCCTCCCCATGGGGCCGGCGCAGAGCTGGGGGCACCCACACCCAAGCACCAGGGCCAAGGGAAGGAGGAAGCGGGGTACAGAGCTCCAGCAGCATTGACTGCACTGTGGAGCAGGTCAGCACCTGCAGAGGCACCGGGGGTGGGGAACGATCTGCGTGGACCATGAACTTGACGGAGACCACCAGGCCCTCAGGGTCATCGACTCCAAAGGGCACAAGTGGGAAGCCCTGGGGTGGAAAGGCCGGGGCCCTGGGGTCAGGCCGGCTTGCACTGCAGCCCGCTGCCCTGTTTCTCTGCTGTGTGGTCTCCGCAGGTCAGGGAAACTTTCTGGGCCTTAGTTTCTCACCAACCGAGTGAAGACCATCCCCTTACCACCTCCATGTTTCTGTTCCCCCCTTCCTCCTTCCCCAGAACAGCCCCTGCCCTCCACCCTGCATGCCCTTCGTCTACGCTCCTTTAGGCTGCCAGCAGCTTCCTAAACACGTCTGACCCTGGCCTTCCCACGCCCAGTGCCCTCCTGGAACTCCCCATCTCGACCACATAGGATCAGCAGAGGGCAGCATCACCCAACTACAGCTGAGAGGATACCTGGCCCGGCACTTTTCCGAGACTGAGAGCCCACCACGTGTACTGCGACAAGCCAAACACAAATTGAACTGTCCCCTCCTTTGTTTCTGGACCTTCTGCCCCTGCTATTGTAACCGTTATGTCGAGTATGTGCGCTCTCAGTCTCTCAGCTTTGTTTAACTCTTTGCGACCCCATGGACAGTAGCTCACCAGGCTCCTCTGTCCATGAGGTTTTCCAGGCAAGAATACTGGAGCAGGCTGCCATTTCCTGCTCCAGGAGATCTTCCTGACCCAGGGATTGAACCTGCATCTCCTGCATTGCAGGAATTCTTTGCCATCTGAGCTACCAAGGAAGCCCCAGACTTAAAGTTATGTTCTGCTCCGTGGTGTATTTTGAGGGTGTTGTTGTTTAGTTGCGAAGTTGTATCTGACTCTTTTGCGACCCTATCAACTATATCCTACCAGGCTCCTTTGTCCATGGGATTTTTCAGGCAAGAATACCAGAGTGGGCTGCCATTTCATTCTCCAGGGGATCTTCCTGACCCAGGGATCAAAATCCCTTCTCCCTGCATTGGCAGGTGGATTCTTTACAACTGAGTCACCAGAGAAGCCTCAAAACGTCACCCTGCTTTGGCCAGTAATCGAACCCGGGCCTCCCAAGTGGCAGCAAGAATTCTACCACTGAATCACCAGTGCTGCGATTGAGCATGTGGTTTACAGAAAAGACCCCTGCAGTCTGGGCAGCCGATCCATCAATACTCATACATTGATCTTCTTTTTGTAACTGAAATGGCTAGAATTTGCATTTGTCTTTTTTGATTTTAACTTGTGGTTGCAGTCTAAAAGCTCTGCATAAGAAAAAGTCCACATCAGCAGAAAGCTGTCTCCCAGCTTTGGGTCACCAGTAGTTCAGACAGCAGGGCTGACCGTGTCATAGACTCTGCATGGAGTGGGCAAGAGACCAGTGGCTCACTGCCACAGACCTTCTTCCAGGGAATGGGGAATTTTTTACATACAGATCTCTGCATGACACTTTCCTGCCAAAATCCTCCACAGCCTTCCCGTAACCATCAGGATAAAGACCACAGCACTCACTTGGCCACAGACCCCTGTGTGTCTAGCCCCCGCCAGCTTCCTCAGCTCCATCTTGCACACACTCCAGATTTTGTCTTCAGCCACACTAGCCTCCCTTTCTGCTCTTCAGATGAGCTTTACTCTGCCTTCTGCCCCAGGACCTTTGCACATGCTGCTCCATCCTTCTTGGCCTAGTGGACTCTTACTCATCCTTCAGATTATAGCTCAGAAGTTATCCCCTCTAAGCAGCCTTTTCTGATCACATAGCCCCTCTTGCAAGCTGCCCCAGCTCACAGCCACTGTACACCTCTCCTAGGAATCCATAGCCACTGTCGATCTCTCTAGGTATCCGTAGGCACAGCCGGATGGCACAGACAAATATGTGACGATCGGTGGGCTGGGTCTCAGTCAGTCTTACATCCTGGCCCCCAGCCAAGGCTTGACCTTTGACGGGCCCTCAATAACTGTTGGTGGAATGAATGAGCAAACAACAGGGAGTGATCCATGAACCAGCAAAGTGAGACGGTTAGCGAGGACCTATCCACAGCCAGTCTGCTCTGGAAAGGCCTCATTTTACAGAAAAGGAATCTGGGGTCCAGAGAGGTCAAGATGCCTGGCCTGGGCCACACAGTTGATCTGAGACAAACCAACCCATAGAGCTACCCTCAGGGAGAACTCATTTCCTCTGAGGCTCTGACAGGTGCAACAGTGGACCAAAGATCCGAGAGACGGGAAGGTCCAGGCTTGCCACAAGGCCCTGTTTCCAGTGGACTAAAGCCACAGCTGTTACCCAACCACCCCATCAGTCCCGTCTTCCAAAGGGCACCAAGACTCCTCAGGGCCTGCAGCCAACATCAGGCAGTTTGGGGAGACCAGCCCTGCTCTGCCCCCTGCCCCAGTATCCCAGTGCCCTTCCTGCCACAGGCACCAGTCTCAACAGGTGAGACCCTTCCCAGGACCCCTGGCCATGCCTCACCTTCTGCTCTGAACGTAGACGTACTCAAAGGGCAGTGTGCAAGGCAGCAGCAGGTACGTCAGCGCCCGCCCAGGCCCCGAGCGGCAAAAAGAGGCCCAGGCACTGGGGTCCCGCATGCAGGCTTTCTTCAGTGCTACGAGAGAGGCCACAGTTGCCCCTCACCCCTCCAGCCGCCCCCTCAAGGTCACCCTTAGGGAAGACAGCCTGAGCCCCCTCTCTACCTCCCACGGCCCACAGAGGATACCCCTACTCCCAGCCAGTCTGCAGGGGAAGCAGCTACATTGATGGAGCCCCGCCCAGGCTCCCTCTTTAGTCCTGAAATGTCCGAGTATGCCTTTTCACAGATGAGTAGACTGAGGCTCAGAGCAGATCAGTAACTCAGCCAAGCCTATTGCCAGGAAATGGTGGGGCCAGGATGGAGCCTGTCAGGCTCCCTAGACTCCTTCCACCTTTTCTGCCCCTCTGGAAAGTCTGCTGTGCCCACCACACCTCCTTCCCATAACATCAGTGCTAATGATAACAGCAGCTGTGACCACACAACCACTTCCTAAGCCCCCAACCCTTTAACTGATCAGAGTGTAAGGGCCCAGCATCCTGCCTGGGACACGGCCAGAACCCGAATCCTGAACTCCAAACTATGGCTTGGCCATGCACACACCACCAGCCTCAACTCTAGGTTCCTGAAAACACAGTCCCAAGACCTGCCATGTGGCCTACGGTGGGTCCCTTCCTGTTCCTGAACCAGGCCACCGCCTCTGAAAAATGGGATACAGGTAGTATCTCCATCAGTAGAGGCCAGGATTAGGATTAGGAGATGCTGTGAAGGCCTTCAGAGAAGCTCTCTGCTGCCCCCCTGTGGCCGCAGGGACACCGGCGGTGTTCCAGAGCCCCAGGCTTGGACCTCAGGAGCTTGTGGTCTCCCAGGCAGAAAGAGGGGCTCGCCTCATTTCCTCACCCACCCCCTTGTCCCTTCTCTGGGCTCAACCACCATCACCTGTCCTCCCAGCTTCCCACCTCTTCAGCCTGTCCCCTCCCAGCGGGGTGCAGCCAACACAGGGGCCCAGAGTTTAGAGCAGTTGTGAACTCTGAAAGTGAGGGGTTGCCCCAGTGGCTCCCAGTCTCTTTCCTCCTGCAGCTTTGGAGGCCTTCTGCCCCACCCTCCAACCATCCCCAAGCTGACCTCTGCTCACCCACCTCTCACTCAGCCGCAGGGGCCCCCTCCCCTCCCCACCAACCCCAGGACATTTGCACAGGCCGCGCCCACTGCCTGGACGTGCATCTGGCCCCTCTTCTGCTTGGCCAACTCCTCCATTCACACCTCACTTAGATGCTGCTCAGACTCCCACTCCCACGACTGTGACATGTGCCTGTCCTTTTCTGTTGGGGCTTTTGTGACATTTAGGTCACTGAGCAGGGGCGCTGTCTTTGCCAGCTGGGTGACCTTGGGCAGGTCGCTTAAGCTCTCTGTGTGATGGTTTCCTCAACTGTCCAGTGGGGACCGTTCAGCACCACCCTCAGAGGATCTGGGGTGGGGGTAAAATGTGTCTGTCTCCACCCGGGGAGCCTGTGTGTTCCTCTCCTTTGTCCCTCGGCACCTTCTGCCCTTCCCTGGACAGTGGGCAAAGACCTGGCTTTCTCAGGCACAGACTTGGGTTCGAATCCCCCAGTTGTATGTCCTGAGACCTTGGTGAGCCCCTTCCCTTCTCTGAGCTTCAGTTTCCTCATCAGCGAAATAGGCAACGAAAAACACTCAGGCCCACTTGGGTTGTGGTGAGGAGTGAAGGGGACAACAAGTAAGAGGCGTGGGCACCACGCGTGGCACTCCTGAGTCCAGTCCTCTTGCAGACCACAAGCACCTTCAAGCTGGGGTCCCCAGCCCCAGGCCCCCCGCGTGCAGGGCACCTGGAAGGTGAGCATGGATGGGATGGGAAGGGCAGTACCTGCCTCCAGCTCTGGGGAGAGCTGCTCAAAGTTGGGCACATCCTTGACCAGCACGTTGGGCACTGCCCAGTTGAGTGACAGGCCTCTGTCGTGGGCAGCATCTGGGGTCCCATCAGCTGGGGCCAGGGGCTCCGTAGACACCAAGCTCCACAGCACTGGCTCCCTGGTGAGTCCTGGGTGGGGGGAGAGGAGGGGCTCAACGGGTCAGCACAGCTGGATCCTCTCAGCGACAGCAACCCCCCCACCCAGCGCTCCACGCTGCCCTCACCACCCGCATGCCTCGATGCTCGAACCCAGCTCTGGGGACCCGTTGGCCACAGGATGAGTGGACCCTTGGCTGGTCCTGATTGACTTCGTTCTGAACTCCCTGGCCCTGCTCTGTCTGCCGTCTGACTCCTCTGCACTTTCTAGTGGTTGACAGAGCCCAGGCCCAGAAGACCCAGCCCAAGGGTCAGATCCTGGGGCCCCCACCCGCCAGCTCTGGGATCTGACAGCTCCGTGTGTGGCTTCCCTCCCCAGAAAACGGGGGAATTAGGACCTGCTGAGTCTGGCTTGGATGCAGTGAGTCAGATGCAATGATCACACAAAGCCCGAGCCCAGGCCTGAGCTTTCTATGTCTCAGCGCATACGTGCTCCATGAGTTCTTCCTGCTGCTGAGGGTTTGGGGCCATAGAGTCGGGGTCAAGGGTCATGGACCCCGGAGCCAGAAGGCCTGAGTTCAAGTCTCAGCCCTACCATGTTGAAGAACATGGCCCTGTGGGATGATAGCCAAGCTCTCCAGCTAAGAAGACCTCTCTGACCCTCCCAGTGCTCCGTCTCACACACACACACACACACACACACACACACA
>SJYG01000009.1:6934674-6947655 GCA_006410535.1 Litocranius walleri
CCAGGTGCGGGGATGTGGGCACCTTAACGCGCCCCCACACGCACTCCCTCGGCCCCGAGCGCAGTCCCAGATTTCTGGGTGACGGGGCCTGAGTGAGCGGGACCAGCTGTTCTGCCGGGTCTCTGGCATTCGTGACGTAAAAGCTGCTCCTGCCCCCATTTCGCAGATGAGGAAACTGAGAGTGCAAGGGAACCTGGCAGCCAGGAACTGGGGGAGCTGGACACACAGTATCCATCGGGTCCTGGGGGTCAAGTCAGACTTAATTTTGCAGCTGCGCTGGATCGGGGACCTGGGGGAGCCCTGGGAGGGGGAGTCTGGGCTCTAAACTCTGCTGCCTCCCCCACCCCTCACCTGTGCCTGGGACTTTGCTCACGTTCCTCACTCTCTCTGGGTTGGCAGTTTTTCAGTATAATGTGAGTGCATAGTCTAGGTTGGTCATAACTTTCCTTCCAAAGAACAAGCGTCTTTTAATTTCAAGGCTGCAGTCACCTCCTACAGTGATTTTGGAGCCTCCTCCCAAAAATAAAATCTGTCACTGTCACCACTTGGCATGGATGAGGCTCGGAGGAGGCCTTACAGAGATCTTTCTGCTCTGGCTGCTGCTCCTCCAAATACAGATCAGTTAATGGGCGTTTAGGTTGCCTCCATTTCTTGACTGTTGTAAATAGTGTTGCTATGTTGGGATGCATGGGAGAAAGAAAATTCCAGAAAAACATCTACTTCTGCTTCATTGACTATGCTAAAGCCTTTGACTGTGTGGATCACAACAAACTGGAAAATTTTTAAAGAGATGGGAGTATCTGACCATCTTACCTGCCTCCTGAGAAATCTGTATGCAGGTCAAGAAGCAACAATTAGAACCAGAAATGGAACAACAGACTAGTTCAAAATTGGGAAAGGAGTACATCGAGTCTGTATCTCAACACCTTGCTTATTTAACTTGTATGCAGAGTACATCATACAAAATTCCAGACTAGATGAATCACAGGGTGGAATCAAGATTGCAAACAGAAACATCAACAACCTCAGATGTGTGCAGATGTCACCACCCTTATGGCAGAAATCGAAGAACTAAAGAGCCTCTTGATGCAAGTGAAAGAGGAGAGTGGAAAAGCTAGCTTAAAACTCAGCATTCAAAAAATGAAGATCATGGCATCCAGCTCCATCACTTCATGGCAAAGAGAAGGGGGAAAAGTGGTAACAGTGACAGATTTTATTTTGGGGGGAGGGGGCTCCAAAATCACTGTAGGAGGTGACTGCAGCCATGAAATTAAAAGACGCTTGTTCTTTGGAAGGAAAGCTATGACCAACCTAGACTACGTACTGAATAGGAGAGACATCACTTTGCCAACAAGCATCCATATAGTCAAAGCTGTGGTTTTTCCAGTAGTCATGTACAAATGTTAGAGTTGGACCATAAAGAAGGCTGAGTGTTGAAGAGTTGATATTTTTGAATTGTGCTGGAGAAGGTTCTTGAGTGTTCCTTGGACTGCAAGAAGATAAAACTAGTCAATCCTAAAAGAAATCAATCCTTAATATTCACTGGATGGACTGATACTGAACGTGACCCTCCAGTACTTTGGTCACTTGATGCAAAGAGCTGACTTATTAGACGAGACCCTGATGCTGGGGAAGATTGAAGGCAGGAGGAGAAGGGACGACAGAGGATGAGGTGGTTGGATGGCATCACCGACTCAATGGACATGACTTTGAGCAAATCTGGGAGATAGTAGAGGACAGGGAGCCTGGTGTGCTGCAGTCCATGGGGTCACAGAGAGTCAGGCCCAACTTATTGACTGAATAACAATGACAAAATACTTTTCTGCTGCGTATTTTTAAAATAATGCATCGGTGGCACCTTTCGGCCAGAGCGTGAGTGGAGGGGCCGTTGTTGCCCTTTCCTCTTCCCCACCATCCAGTTAGTGGGTTGATTAGGCCATCGATCCTCAAGCCAAGACGTGTCTCTTATTTAGTTCTGGGGAGCGCCTGGCCGGCATGAATGATGTAGGGGAGAACAACTTTGAGGCCAGAGAGACAATCTCGAAGTAGGTCAGGTGCACCAGGATCCCGGCGTGGAAGGAGCCGATGTCACTCTCCAGCATCTAACCGGAGGAGACATACCGGCAGCAGCATGAACCCCTCGGCGTGTATGCCCAGTGGTGTGACCATTGAGTGGGAGCAGTGTGGTTCATGACCACTGAACTGAACGATCCCGAGAATATGTTTTTATTTCAAGAGAGTAGATGACTCAGAGGAGGCTAAGGAAAGGGCAAATGGACCGGAACTGGACGGTAGGAGAGTTTGTGTGGATTGTTCTGTCCCCCAGAGGGCCCACACCCCTACACCAGTCGTATGTATATACTGGCAGCCCGCCTTGTGGTGGTGGCGGTGGCGGTGGAGGCGGAACCGAGCTTCTTTCTCTGCTGGAGGGTGTGGCTGTGGCCACGACAGATATGAAGATCACCAGCACAAGATCCCTTCTCCTTACTGTAGTCGACACAGATCATGGTCAAGCGCTCCGTCCTACAGCCCAAGACCCTATTAATAAACAGAGGGGTCGCAGTTGAGGACATCTTTTTCTCTTTCCCTTTTTTTTTTTTTTTAAATTCTGGATTTCCCCAAGCTTCTAATTCTTCCTATTCCTTAAAAAGAACTCTTAAAAAAGCTTTAGTTTATTTAACATCTACACTTTGTCGATTGTATTGCTGTTTTCCACCCCTTTTATTATATTCTTAAAGATGTAATTGTTGTCATTTTGAGTAGTAAACATCTTGAGTGAAAAAGGAACCGTCGGTGTTACAGTTTGTAAATGATTTTTTTTTTTTTCGCTTTTACAGAAAATTAACTCCTGGCAAATCAAATGAGGAAAGAAATGATCTTTTAAAATCTTCTTTTGTGTTAGATATTGCAGTAAATATTGTATTAGAGATTTGCATTTACTGCAAACTCCTTTTTTAACTTTCTTTTGGGAAAGTCAGTAACACGTAAAGCAGCTCAGTCATGTCAGTCTGTCTGGGGTAGCACAGAGCAGTCAAATAGTTGAGTGTAGAAAGTTTGAAACCACCAAAGAAAACACTTAGTCATTTCTTTTGAAGAATAGAATTTTTGAATCCTAAAAATTATGTTGTTTTTTTAAAGATGTAAAACGTGTGGACTCCTAACAAGCATTTTGTATTTAAAATACATTTGTTAAAAGTTAAAAAACATAATGTATTAACTGCCTGGAAGATGGGTTGAAAGGTCAGCTACTACGTATATCAGCAGGTGTGACTATGGGGAGTGGATGACAAGAGAAATGGAAATGGGGAGGAGGAGGCAAGGAATGAAATATTATAGAGAACGTGCAACTGAGGACCTAAGAAGAAGGGATGGGACACAGTTAGGAGAGGACTGATAAGACGCCTTTGCAGGTGTTTGCCTTCTACCTGGCACTGGGTCAAGCCCTTTTCCTAGGTCATCTATTTTATTTTCACAACTGCCCAGTGAGATATCATCAGTCCCATTTTACAAATGAAGGAGCTGAGGTGTAAACCAGAAACCAGGATAAGGCAGGAAGCAGATGGGAAAGTGTATCTTTCAGGTTGGAGGACTCCAGAGGGGCTGGCTGGAGGGCATGGGGCTTCAGAATTTAGGGAGCAGAAGCTTCTCTATAGGAATCGGAGGAGAGCAGTGCTTCTCAGGGAATCCTGGAAGCCTGAGCCCAGGACATCTTCTTATGCCAGCAAGCAAGCAAGTGTTCAGAAAATGACGGAATGGTGGCTTGTCCACATCCCAGTACTCAGAACCTGTGAATATGTTGTCTTACATGTCAAAAGGGTCTTTGCGGATGTGATTAAAGGAAGGATCTTAAAACAGGGAGATTATTCTGGGTTATCTGGGTGGATCCATTGTAATCACAAGGGTCCTTAAAAGACAGAAGAGGGTGGAGGAAGAGTCAGAAAGAGATTTAGAGATCTTGCGATGCTGACTTTAAAGATGGAGGAAGGGGTCATAAGCCACAGACTGCATGGCTCCAAAGGGCAAAAAAACCAATTGTCCTCTAGAACCTCTAAAAGGAACGGAGTCTGCTAACACTTTGATTTTAACCCGGCGAAACCCCTTTTGGACTTCCAAACTAAAATATTCCATACCATTTTATGGAAAAACCCGAATGGACTTTTTTTGCCAACCCAATAATAAAATTGTGCTTTTGTAAGCCACTAAGCTTGCTAAGTTATAGCAGCAATGAGACACTAACACACATCACCCCTGTAGCCTTCTGTGTTCGATCCCTGGGCTGGGAAGATCCGCTGGAGAAGGGATAGGCTACCCACGCCTATATTGTTGGGCTTCCCTTGTGGCTCAGCTGGTAAAGAATCCGCCCGCAATGCAGGAGACCTGGGTTCGGTCCCTGGCTTGGGAAGATCCCCTGGAGAAGGGAAAGGCTACCCACTCCAGTATCCTGGCCTGGAGAATTCCATGGACTCCATGGGGACTCAAAGAGTCGAACAGATTAAAGGACACCAGAGATGTGGCATCTGAGCAACACACAGCCTTGGATTTGATCCTGGTCTGGAGGGAAAACAGCCCTAAATGACGTTGTGGGGACGACTGGCAAAGTATACATATAAGCCATGAATGAAATCACAGAGCTGCACCGATGTTACACTGGCAGTTGTGAAAACTGTGCTGTGGATTCAGAAAAGAAAGTCTATTTTGGAGGAATACATTGAGATATTTAGGGTCGAAGAGGCATGATATCTGCAACCTAATTTCCAGCAGTTACAAAAAAAATCACTATCTTTCTATAGCTTGTAATCACATCTATTTGTCTATGTCTATTATCTAGAGAGAGAAGCCAAACATGCCGAATGTTACTGATCCCAGAACCAGAGTTACGGGGACATGAGAATTTTGGGGGGCCCAATTCTTGCGACTTCTGTGCAAGAAAACATGAGATCATATCAAAAGGAAAAAGACAGGAGACAGTTATCCCTTTGTGGTTGGGCTCAGGGGACTTGAGATGGCGGGGGGGGGGGGTCTATCTTCAGCCGTGAGTGGTGAGTTCTGTTCAGCCTCAGTGTTTGGATAGGGTGTTAGACTCGCCAGAGATCATGGGCTCACTGAGGGTAGAGTGGTGCCTTTTCCAGAGATTCTGCAGAGAGCTGGTTGCTGAAGCAGTGAATATCCCAAGCAGGAGGCCAAAAGAGAAAATAAGGAAACCTCTCCAGGGGCTCCCTAACTGAGCAAGAAGGAAAAGATAAGGAGGAGGGAAAAAGGAGGAAAAAAAGAAGAGGAAAAAGGAGGGAAGCAGGAGGGAAGGCCAGCATTGTGTGCGAGAGGAGGGGCGAGCTGGGAGGTGAGGACAGGGACACCCCGAAAAAGAACAGAAGACAGAGGCGGGGAAGTGGTTTCTAAGACTTGAAGATGGCATTAAGCAGCGTGTCTGTTACAAGGAAGGACCAAATCTGACTCCTTGTTGGAGCTGTATTTCTTTAACCTTTTCTTCCAGTGGCTTTTGTTCACTAAAAGGATGGTGTCTTTACATAACCGCCTGCCTTGGGGAGCCCTGCTCCTCTGCCTGAATGTTGAACGAAAGTGCGTTTGTTCAGGAAGTCATCCTGACCCTGTCTACCCATGAATGATTGCAAGAAAGAAGAAATTAGCTCATCCTCTCTCTGAGACTGGCCATAACAGGAGTTATTTGCAAGATTAGTGGCCTTTTCATTTCACTTCCTCTCCTTTTCCTCCTCTGTGTTCTGTAAAAGACACTGGACCGATAAGACCCCACTAAGATGGTTACTTTGAGACGCTAGGCTTCCATCTTCTTGGTCTGCTGGTTATTACTTGCCTTAACACCTTATCACCCGATCCACGGGCCTGTTGTGTGGCTAGCAGAGTGAGCAGGGACTCAGTAACTTGCCCTCTACTCGAAGGAATGGGACTCTGGTCTGGAAAAGGCACAGGTGGCTACTTCCTGAGCCTCAGGTAATGTTACCTGCTATCCAGGACAGGGATCTAAAGATTATTGCCCACGCCTCTCCCTCCCTGGGATTCATCAGCATTCCTCTTCCTTGCCCCAACACCCTTAGGACTTCCCCTGACTCCTCCAACCCCTGGATCTCTTTTTAAAATAATAATAAAAATATATGTATTTGTTTGTGTAGCATCTTAGTTGCGGCACTCGGAATCTTCGCTCTTTTGTTGCAGTGTGTGGAATCTAGTTCCCTGACCAGGGATTGTTCCTGAGACCCCTGTATTGGGAGCTCAGTTTCTTGGCCACTGGACTACCAGAAAGTCCCTCGCTGTCTCTTTTTATAATGGTTGATATTGATCGGTCAGGCCTTCCTGAGGCTCAGACCTGCACTCTCTTTTCTCTTTTTAACATTAAAAGGGGAACAAGTAAACTTTAATAAGTTACTGCATTCTTCTCCCAGCCGTGAAGGATCTCACCCTTTAAAAGTGGATGAAGGTCACCTGAGCTACAGAACAGTCTGACCTCTGGCTGGACCACAAGCCTCCAGATGGACTTAGGTGATGGAGGTGGCTGACACAAGCTGTTGGAAGTGGAAAGGGGCTGCCAGACTGCAGGGCACCATGGGCACCAGAAGTCCATGCCAGGTCTGCACCCAATGGGGAAGACGTCCGGCGAGCACTGTGATTGGGTGGCTGTTGTTTCACAGAGCAGACTTCATTTCTACAAGCTTTGAAAACTGGGTGGGGATGCAGTTTTGTGGGGGGCAAGCCAAGGGAGGAGGAGGATGTTGAAATGGCCCATGGATGGCGGCTGGACCGTGCTGGGTGGGAAGGCCAGGCTTTCTGACGTAAACTGGCATAAGAATCAGAGGCATCAAATCTGCCTCCTTCACTGCCCATATTCTTAAAATAGGAGAAGATGGGCTGCTTGACTGGCGCATGAAAGACTGTGTTGGGGCAGGGAGAGCAGAGTGGTGAAGGCTGTGGAAGGCTATGAACACACAGCGCCAGTAAGCCACGTGGTCCAGGTAACTGGCAAAAGTAGAGAAGGAGGCAGGGAAGGTTGCTGGGCCACGGGCAGAACCGGTTCCCCGCCCACCCTCAGACCTGCTCCATCCTGACCGTTGCATCTGCTCCCTGGGGCTGCACCGGGATCTTCCAAGAGCATTTCACCCAGGACCCAGGACCCAGATGTAAGAAGCAGCTCCCCGCCTACGTGCGTTCTGAAGTGGACTGTCACTGGGGCTTGAGACAAGAAATCGCCTCTCTCTGTGTCTCTCTTCCCACCTGTGAATTGGGGAAATCATTACATCACAGCCTCCAACCTTTTCCAGAATGAGAGTGTCGCCTCACACACATGCACATCTGGAGAGGCACCTGACCGTTTAGTCACCTGAGTCAACTGACCTTTTAGCATCCAGTGGTGGAGAAAATCCCGAACCACCGAGAACTGCCCTGAATTCAGCAACACTTGGGAAAGGTGAGCAGAGTATCAGTTGTACTGATTCTCTGTACAGTACTTTCCAGACAAGTACTGGAAAACGCTTGCCCCTGTGTGTGCAAAGTCATCTATTTACCTCCAAACCAGGCTTACATGGTGTGGAGCCAGGTCCGGGGCCTCTGCCAGTTCCCTTCTGCCCAACACGGAGGCTGGACACAGTAGGTCCTGACTAAGTCCAGAGGCAACACGGCTGAGTCCAGCTCCAAGGGAGGTGGGTGTTGGGATCAGAGAGTCCATTCAAGCCCCATTGAAGAAATCCAGGAGAATGATTTCCACGGAGCATTTATCAAAAGACTTCAGGCCATCAGCGCGGAGGCTTTGCCTGTGAGATATTGGGAGTTGGAGCTATTTTGGACAGATGGGGCTTGAGAGGCCGGCAGGGCTGTCCCAGGTCCCGTTCTCAGTGTGTTCAGGGCAGAGAGACCAACAGAGATCCAGCAGAGGTCCCTGAAGGATGGGGAAGGGTGGGGATGGCACCCCAGGCCTCCTTCAGGATGCAGTGTCCAACAGGAGACCGAGGATGGAGGTGCCCCTTTCCAGGGCCAGGCTCAGAGCCCTTCCTCAGCAGCCCATCTCTGATGTCATGAAGCGGGGTTAATTATCCCCTTTTCACAGATGAAGGGACTGGAGCCCAGAGACACCAAGGGACTTGCCTGAGTCACACAGTGGGTTAGGGTCCTGCCAGGACCAGGTTGCTGGGCCTCCAGACCCGCCTGCTCCCGAAATGCTGCCTCAATTCTGCCACGGAAGAGGGGCCAACTCCACAGTGTCGCCAAGGCCCGGCCCCGGAAGGGGGAGCATGCAGCCCTGGGGCTGACCTGCTACCGGGACCCCCTCAGTGTAGTGAGGGCCCGCGGGGGCCTGGGACTGTCCAGGCTAGTGGGTTTCCACTGGACGGCCCTGGGATGGGGTGGGCTCCTGAGTGAGGTGACAGAGCTTCAGCCCTCGCTCCCAGCCCACTGCTAAGGCGCCAGGTGCAGGGCGCTGACCTGACTTCCCTGCCCCAGCCCCAGCCCCGGGGAGAGGCCAGGGGCCTCTACCTGCCCCTGCCCCCACCCACGATGGGACAAATGGGCCTCTCAGCCTGGGACACCCTCCAAGATGACCGCTGGAGCTCTGAGGGGACGGGAACCATGCGTCTTACAGATCTAAACACCAAGCCGGTCTTCCTTCCTTTTCTCATCTCTCTAGTCCACCTCCATCCACAAAGGACTTATGGAGGACGTCCCCGGAGGTCCAGTGTTTAGGACTCTGCACTCTCACTGCTGAGGGCCCAGGTTCAATTCCTGGCCTAGGAACTAAGATCTGGCAAAGCCACACAGTAAGGCAAAAACAGAACAGGTGTGAACACTGAGCCCACAACCAGTGCCCTTTTCCCTACAAGCTGCTCTTCCCTCTCCGTGCTCTTCACCCATGAGAGGGGACAGATCAGGGAAGGCTGCTTGGAGGAAGGGTTTGGGCAGAGCCTGGAAGGGAGGAGGAGTGGGGAGGGAGGGAGGCAGGGAGATTCAAGCAGGGCATTCTAGAGCAAAAACACATGGGCAGGAGAGTGTGGGGTGTGCCTGGGACTCGATGAGGGGCTCTTAGAATGGACCAGAAGGAAGAGATTCCAGATGAGGCCGGTGAGGCAGATGGGACTCTAGTGGGTGGGCAAGGCTGGGCAGGGGTCCAGGCAGGAAGTACCCTGTTAGCAGCTGGGCCCAGGCTGTGTGGGAACAGATGGGAGTTGGGCCTCCCTCCCCCCACAGGCGTACCCCTCTGGGATCCAAGGGCCCAAGCCTCCAGGAAGGGAAGCAGGGCGGTGTCTAGGCAGCTGGGCCTGGCATCCTCGGCCTCCCCAAGGCTCCAGCGTCCCTTGTAGGGGTGGGGGCACTGGGGGGTGGGACACTGGGCCCAGCAGGGCTGAAGTGCGTCCCCTGCCCTCTGTGACCTTATCTCTGCCCCTGTGAAACGGGAAGAGCCATGCTGCCTCCGACTGGCAAGTGTTTTGCAAAAGATGCACGTGTATGAAAGATGGTGACTGGGCTGGGGCCTTCGCCACTGCTGCCCCCTCCCTGTGGTCGGGGAGCTGGGCTTAGGAGGCCTTCAGGGTGCGGGAGGAAGAAGGACAGAGTTCTGCAGACTCACCGGCCACCAAGGCCAAGGGCGGCCTGCTGGTGAGGAGAAGAGTGGCTGTGGCCGGACCACCTCTGTGGGCTGGGGCAACCCAACAGGGGGCAGGGTGGGCAGTACCCACTGAGGGGCAGCACAGACCACTGGGAAAGGCACCCCTTCCTGAGAGTGGGTGACTGAAAACTCCTGTCCTTGTGGCTGCCGGGTGCCCGGTCCCAGGCAGCCAGAAGCCCAGCCAGCTCCCGATGAACAGGCTGCCGGGTGTGGCTGCTAGGAACACATTCGCGCTTCCCATCTCCACGCTCTTCTCCTGGCCCCGGGTCATCACCCAGGCCCTCTCTCCACCTGTCTCCCTGCAGGTGGCGGCCCTCGCTCAGCCCACTCCCATCACTCTCTTTTTATTTTTGGCTGTGCCACATGGCTTGTGGGATCTTCTTTCCCGGCCAGGATTTGAATCTGCGCCCCCTGCAGTGGAAGCACATTGTCTTAACCTCTTGACGACAGGAGAATCCCCACCCCATCTCTTTTGGAGATGCTCCTCCAGCCTTGAATTTTCCATCCCCTAGAAGAATCTCCCCCTCCCTCTCCACTCCCTCTCATCCTCTGCCAGGGCTGGAAATCGAGCATGAGCATCGCTGGGCCTCCCCTCTCACCCCCACCCCCCGCCGGCTCCCTGGGTTCCCTAAGCATCTCACCTCTCCCCTCCTGCCCGGTGCCCTGCAGGGCTAGGCTTCATTATCTCTCACCCCATCACCTGCAGCTGCCTCCCACAGTCTCCAGCATGGCTCACAAACCTCCCCCGGACCCCTCGCCGACCTATTCACTCAGGTGTCAGCCCAACCCTTCCAAGACAGAGCACCGCCACGTGCCTCCGGATCAGGCCACGATGGCTGAACCCCCACCCCCACCCCACTCCTGGCAGGCAGGTCTTGCTGCCGTCTCCATAAAGAGCTTTACGGAGAAGGCACTGGCTGGAGCCTGGGGCCGCATATCTGAGCTGGGTCCTGGCTCACACTTCCCAGGCTGGGCCACCGCAGGCAGGTCACTGCGCCTCTCTGAGCCTGTTCGGGGTTGATAGCGCCTATCCGCCTCACTGCTGGCTGACAACGGGCCTTCAGAATGATCAGAAGGCAAACGCACGTACACAGAGCAGAGAACAACTCACACCATAGAGGGAAAGATTCCAAAAGATGCACCACATCCGAAAAGGGGGCCCAAGAAAGAACTGAACTCGTCCAGAGGCAAACAGCAGCAGCCGCAGTGAGTCTCTGGCTTGAGACAGGAGCAGGGTGTGTGCAGCCACAAGGGCGCACCCGAGGGGGAGAAGGGCCAGCAGGGTAGTGCAATGTGCGGGTTCCCTCGCCTGGGTCTTTTTCTCTTTTCTTTTTCCCTTTTTCACACTGGGTCGGTTGCTGCCAGCAGGCTTTCTCTAGTTGCAGTGAGCGGAGATCTCTCTCATTGCCGAGCACTTCAGATCGAGGGCTCAGCAGTCATGACATTCGGGCTCTAGAGCAGGCTTCAGCAGCTGTGGTATCAGCTTAGCTGCTCTGGCATATGGAATCTTCCCGGACCAGGGATCGAAACCATTTCCTCTTAACTACTGGACCACCAGGGAAATCCGAGTGATTTTTTTTTTAAAGGAGAATTATACAGAGGATAGAGAAGGAAATGGCAACCCACTTCAGTACTCTTGCCTGGAAAATCCCACGGATGGAGGAGCCTGGTAGGCTACAGTCCATGGGGTCGCAAAGAGTTGGACATGACTGAGCGACTTCACTTTCACTTTACACAGAATATAAACACATGAGAATATAAGGGTAAACTATCTCTGGGGAGATTCACAAGGGACTATAACGCTGATGCCCCTGGGGAGCAGAGATGGAGGGATTTATCAGGGGAGACACACGTTCCTGCTATCCCCTTTTATCCTGTGTATGCATTAATCATCTTTAAAGAATTAGAACATAGGAGAATGGCCCCCTTTCCCTAGAAGTATGGGTTACCTGAGATCCATACAGAGCTGTGGAGAGAATGGAGAGACAGATAAATACACCCCAAAGTGCTTTATGGACTGTTCAGCCAGTCCGCCCTGGCTGGCTTTATGATGATTCACGCTGCCTGGATTCCAGTTCTGCCCCGAGTGCTTCTTGGCTGGTGACCTTGGGTAATTTAGCTGATCCATATCTCCTCACTCACAGTTCGCTTGATCAGTTATCTCCGACTGTGACCCCATGGACTACAGCACGCCGGGCTTCCCTGTCCTTCACCATCTCCCCGAGTTTGCTCAGACTCATGTCCCTCGAGTCGGTGATGCCACCCAACTATCTCCTCCTCTGTCGCCCCCTTCTCCTCCTACCCTGAATCTTTTCCAGCATCAGGGGCTTTTCCAGTGAGTTGCCTAAACCTCCGCCAATACTGTAGGACCACGGTGGGGACTGAATGAGTCAGAGCAGGGGGGGAGTCACGCCTTACACGTGGTCAGCATGTAATCCACCATTGCCGTCGTGTTATTATTCTAATCATGTGACACAAGCCGCATGCTGTCAGGGACCGTGAGCCCCTTGAGGAAGGGGCCACGCCGCCACCGGTGCCTGGAGGAAGTGGGGCTCAGAGGAGGTGGACGGGAGGCCTGATCGGCCGCCTGGATGGACCATGTTCACAGGAAGAGGAGGGGGTTAGGATTCCTGGGGCGGTGAAGCTGTCCTGCAGGTACTGGGCACAGCAGGTACCAGTCTGGAAGCCAGCTAGGCCTCAACCTCTCCTCCCCACCTCGGCAGAGCTAGGTGATCCCCACTTTGCCAATCCCATGTCGGGCACCACATCCGGAGCCGAACCCCTCCTTCCTGGTGCTGAGCCCAGCCTGACGGGGAGCCCGACTGCCTACCCACGGAGTAGTTCCGGCAACGGCAGGAGCTCACTGCCGCTGTCCCAGGCCAGGTGTCAGCTCACGGAAATGCGGCTGGCTTACCCCCAGTTCTGGAGGAGCCCCCTTGAGAGCGTGGAAAGAGGGCAAGCTGGCAGCAAGACACAGCCCTTGCCTGCCCTACCCAACCCCAGCCCTCCCACCCCTAATGGACAGAGGGCCCGGCATTCATGTTTGGCCCATATAGAGAGACAGATGGGGGCTCCCTAATAGAAGCCTCATGGAAGGTAAGAAAAGGGGGGCCCCGAAAAATCTTCTGCAGCAAGTCCTCTGAGTGGACCTGGCACCCAGGCCTGAGTGGCAGCAGGCAGCCCTGGAAAGGATGGGCAGGGGGATTAAAGGAATGTATCCCTTAATGCCTTAAAGGAATGTGTCCTTTGCAGAAGGCAGTTTGGCTCTGGGGGCCAGGGGGCACGGGGAGCCCGCTTGCGCTCTCGGCAGCTGACATGGTCCCACAGGGGTGTGAGAATGGTGGGAACATTGCAGAGGC
>SJYG01000009.1:6948260-6970686 GCA_006410535.1 Litocranius walleri
ACCCCTATCCTGCCCCTGCCCCTCCCCTTCTCCCCGTTGGTACCCACCGGTTTGCTCTCTACATGTGTCTGCTTCTTCGTTATTACATTCTTTAGCTTGTTGTAGTTTTCAGACTCCACATAGACGTGATATCATCCAGTATGTGTCTTTCCCTGTCTGACTCATTTCACTTAGCATAATGCCCTCCAAATCCATCCATGTGACTACAAATGGCAAAATTTCGTTCATTTTCATGGCTGAGAAATATACGTCCCACATCTTTTTAACCCATTCATCTGTTGATGGACACTTCAGCTACTTCCGAATCTAGGCAATTATAAATAATGCTGCTATGAACATTGAGGCATATGTATCTTTTCCTATTAGAGTTTTGGGGTTGGGGGGATACATATAAAAGAATGGAATTATTGGCTCATATGGTAGTTCTTTTTGGTGTGTGAAACCTCCATCCTGTTTACCAGAGTGGCAGCACCAATATACTTTCTCACCAGCAGTGTTCAAGGGTTCCCTTTTCTTCACATCCTCACCAACCTTTGTTATTTGCGTGCTGTTGTTTTTTGACGATGATCTTTCTGACATGTGTAAAGTGATGTCTCAGTGTGGTTTTGCTTAGCATTTCTCTGATGATTAACGCCCTTGAGCATCTTTACATGTGCCTGTTGGCCCGCTATATATCTTCTTTGGAAAAACGTCTGTTCAGGTCTCCTGCCCATTGAGAATTTGTTTTGATATTGAGTTGGATGAGCTGTTTATATATGTTGGATATTAGTCCCTTATCAGTTATATCACTTGGAAATATTTTCTCCCATTCAGTAGGTTGTCTTTTTGTTTTGTCGATGGCTGGGACTGGTGCAGTAGGCAGCAGGGACGATGATGATGGTGGGGCTGGGATTAAGGTGGCCATAGGAAAAGACACTCCGGAGGGAGAAGGCGCAGGGCCCATGGCTGGAGAGACTGGAGGTGAGAGAGGGGGAGCAGTCCGGAACACCCAGGTTTCTGCTCTGGGTGCCCGGGGGAACAGCAGTACATGGACTGAGCTAGGGATCTGGGGGACAGAGCAGGTTTGGGGGCAGGTGGTGAGTTCAGCTCCAGGATCTGAGGTCTGGAAAACATCTAGGTCAGGGCCCCCAATTCCAGCTGAGGCAGATGAGACCAGAGAGTGACATGCCCCAGCCCCCACACAGTGCGGCGCTGGCCGTGGCAATGAGTCGTGCCTCACTTCCTCACTGTTGTTTAACTGTCTCAGGACTAGACCAGAGCCTGGCTTCTCTAAGTGGAGCCCAGCTCCCCTAAACTGCCCCCAGACGCAGCTCTGTCAGGGCATGCGGCTGGTTCACAGACGCATCTAGGTGACAGCATGTGAGGTCTGTGGCACCAGCCTCTCCCCTTCGGTCTCCCGTCTAAGTACTAACCAGGCCTGACCTTGCTTAGCTTCCAAGATCAGACACGATCAAGCGCACTCAGGCTGGGATGGCTGTAGACCCCCCTTGGGTCTGTATTTGAAAATAGCCGTAAGAAGAGTTCCATCCAGACACGTCCTGTGCATGAACAAATATCCTATTGTTTCACCCAGTGACGCCCTCTGTAGGCTCTCTGGGGTTGGACTCTGAACTTCTTGGTTTCTTTGTCCTTCTGTCTGGCTCCGGAGCTGAGCTGCTTTGGGAAGCCTGCATTAGCCTCATCCTCGATTTAGAGACTGGGCTGAGTGTCCACACTATCTCTCCTGAACTAACTTACCTGGCCTGGTGGCCAACAATCCGAGGCTGTCTCTAGAACGGGCCCCAGCTGGGGGTCAGTCAGAGGCCCCAGCTGATTGAATCCGATAACATCAAAGCCCAGGACCACCCACAGCCACACACACACACACACACACACACACACACACACACAGGCATACCTGTGCTGGGCCCCGGAGAAGCTCTGTCCAAAAACCCCTAAGAACTCTGAGATCTAGGGACCCAGCCCATGCTCAGGTCCCCCTAACATTATCCCAGTGGCCATCCAGCCTTGCTTGAACACCTCTGCCAATGGGGATCTGCCTGGTTGGTAAAGGAAGCTTCTTTCCCAGAAGAAAGGTCTATTAGCACCCACCTCCCCAGATTAGAGTTCTCCCCCTACCTAGGGACAACCTTGCATAGTCAGGTACCTGGTGTCTCAGTCCCTGTCTGGGTGGGTCTCCTGAACCTGTTCCAGGTGGTCAGTGCCCCTCCAAGATGCAGGACCCAGCACAGAAATTCCTACTCCTGGGACAGCCACAGGGCTGACTTTCACCTCCATTACAGACACCCTGCTTCCTTTAATGTGGCCCAGGGTCTCATTAGCTTTTTGGCAAAGTTTATCATGTTGATATTTCACATACTTCTAATTTTCTGGACACACTGAAAAAGTAAAAAGAAAGAGGAAAGATTATTTTAATAATGTATTTTATTTACTACAATATATCTAAAATATGACCACTTCAACTTGCAATCAGTATAAACAAATATTCTTAAGAGATTTTATTCTTTCTTTCCCTAAGCTTTCTAAACCTTTTTCTATTAAAAAAAAAAAACAAAACAACATGGGAAATAGATGGGGAAACAGTGTCAGACTTTATTTTTGGGGGCTCCAAAATCACTGCAGATGGTTACTGCAGCCATGAAATTAGAAGACACTTACTCCTTGGAAGAAAAGTTATGACCAACCTAGATAGCATATTGAAAAGCAGAGACATTACTTTGCCGACTAAGGTCCGTCTAGTCAAGGCTATGGTTTTTCCAGTAGTCATGTATGGATGTGAGAGTTGGACTGTGAAGAAGGTTGAGCACCGAAGAAGTGATGCCTTTGAACTGTGGTGTTGGAGAAGACTCTTAAGAGTCCCTTGGATTTCGAGGAGATCCAACCAGTCCATTCTGAAGGAGATCAACCCTGGGATTTCTTTGGAAGGAATGATGCTGAAGCTGAAGCTCCAGTACTTTGGCCACCTCCTGCGAAGAGTTGACTCGTTGGAAAAGACTCTGATGCTGGGAGGGATTGGGGGCAGGAGAAGAAGGGGACGACCGAGGATGAGATGGCTGGATGGCATCATGGACTTGATGGACGTGAGTCTGAGTGAACTCCGAGAGATGGTAATGAACAGGGAGGCCTGGCGTGCTGCAATTCATGGGGTCGCAAAGAGTCGGACACGACTGAGCGACTGAACTGAAGATATTAAATTTTCAGCAAAATACAATCCTACCAAAGCAGTAAAATGGTGCTTAATGAGGAAATAATTTCCACTGCTTTGCACTAGCTGTATTTTAAGTGCTCAGAAGCACAAGTGGCTGGTGGCATTCACATAATGGAATGCAGGTCTAGAATTCAAAGTAGAAATTGACATCTCCCAGCACACACTGCCTCCCAGACCCCTGGTGTCTCTCAGTGGTGTGAGCAGGTGGCTGCCTCCAGGGAGCCCACCATCCACGGAGGAAAACACACGCAGGAGTGACGGGCTGGAGGAGGGTCGAGGTGGGCTGGGCAGATGGGCAGCTAGAGCAGCCAGCCAGTGTGGGTTCAGAAGGGTGGGGCTCATAGGCCAGCCGTCCTGGGGCTTAGAGGCTGAATGAGGATTCCTCTAGCAAGGAAAGGGGGTGGGCACAGAAGGAAGAATAGGAGCGAAGGCCCTGAGGCAGGGAGGAGGAAGGAGGGTGAGACTCCAGTGAGAGGAGAGGAAGTGTGAGCTGGAGAGCGGGTGGGGCAGCTGCAGGCCTGGACAGCAGGTTGAGTGTCTGTGTATCTAGGCTTCAGGAATTGGATACTGCAAACCGCAGGTGTGGCTGCCTGGGGTCCCCTGGAGGCAGTCACCCTGAGGCCGGTCTCAGGCACAAAGGAGGAGGCTGTGCCAGTAGCTCCTGCCCCCACCCCCAGCGTCTCTGGGTAACGGGGCAGGCCCGCCCTGTCTCAGGGCTGTTTCTAGAGACAGAGTCCTGCCAGAAACTCCATCCCAGCACTTCTTATATTACCCGAGGCTCTTCACTTGGGTGTAGCTATCTGTGTCCTGGTGTCTCAGATGACTTCGTCCTCCACCTCTATGCCCTGCCAACTGGGACAGTCCAGGTGCTTCTGGTTCCACTCAGCTGCCTTTTCTTCCAGAAAGTGGGCCGGCTGTTCCAAAGGCCCATCTGGGAAGGCCTTCCTCCCTCCAAAGTCCAGGGCCATCGTGACCAGCGCTCAGAGTTACTCCACGTCTGCAGCCGGGACGCCTCCTTGTTGGATGGTCTAGAAGCAGGCATGTGTTCCCAAGGCTGGCCTTGCCCCTCCCCCTTCTGCAGCTCTCCTCGAAGTTTCTTCAAGGGGAATCTATTGCCAGGATAAAAATGCCCTCAGATCGCTTTAAATAGATATGAGGGCTTTTTAAAAGTAAAATTTAGGGTATCTGTGGGCCAACCTCCATTCAGAAACACACGTTCCAGTTCACCATAGACTGTCCTGGAAGGAAAGCTATGGCAAACCTGGATGGCATACTGACAAGCAGAGACATCACTTTGCCAACCATGATCAGTATAAAGGTATTGTTTGCCTAGTAGTCATGCACAGACTGGTTTTCATTCTGTCTGCCCTCTGATAGATGAGGATAAGAGGCATGTGGAAGCTTCCTGATGGGAGGGACTGGCTGTGGGGAAAACTGGGTCTTGTTCTGATGGGTGGGGCCATGCTCATTAAACATTAATCCAATTTTCTGCTGATGGGCAGGGCTGTGTTCCCTCTCCTGCCATGAGGGGTAATGGGGTAATAGCGACCTCCTTCAAAAGGACTTACACCAGCACGCAGGGGCTCCCAGGACTGTTGTAGCCAGTGCCCCTGACCCCACGGCAGGCCACTGGTAACCCAAGCTTCCACCAGAGATCCAGGTCACTCATGGGTAAAGCTGCCTCAGTCTTGTGTGGGGTCACTGCTCCTATCCCCTGGGTCCTGATACACACCAGGTTTTGTTTGTGGCCTCCAGGAGTCTGTTTCTCCCAGTCCTGTGGGAGTTCTCCATGCCTCCGCAGGAGACACTCAAACACTCACAGGCAGGTCTGGCTCAGTCTCTTGCGGAGGTCACTGCTCCTTGCCCTGGGCCCTGGTGTGCACAAGGTTTTGTTTGCATCCTCTGAGAATCTCCATGGTGTTGGAGAAGACTCTTGAGAGTCTCTTGGACTGCAAGGAAATCCAACCAGTCCATCCTAAAGGAAATCAATCCTGAATATTCATTGGAAGGACTGATGCTGAAGCTGAAGCTCCAATACTTTGGCTACCTGATGCAAAGAGCTGACTTACTAGAAAAGACCCTGATGCTGGGAAAGATTGAAGGAGGGAGGAGAAGGGGATGACAGAGGATGAGATGGTCAGATAGCATAACTGACTCAGTGGACATGAGTTTGAGCAGGCTCTGGGAGATGGGGAAGAACAGGGAACCCTGGGGTGCTGCAGTTCATGAGGTTGCAAAGAATTGGAAATGACTTAGCAACTGAACAATAACAACAGTAGACTGTCACAATTTTTAAAGTTGGATTTCCAGCTGAGTGGGGTGCATCAGAAGCACCTGGGGTCCTTTCTCCAAGCCACGACAAAGAGCTGACTTACTGGAAAAGACCCTGATGCTGGGAAAGATTGAAGGAGGGAGGAGAAGGGGATGACAGAGGATGAGATGGTCAGATAGCATAACTGACTCAGTGGACATGAGTTTGAGCAGGCTCTGGGAGATGGGGAAGAACAGGGAACCCTGGGGTGCTGCAGTTCATGAGGTTGCAAAGAATTGGAAATGACTTAGCAACTGAACAATAACAACAGTAGACTGTCACAATTTTTAAAGTTGGATTTCCAGCTGAGTGGGGTGCATCAGAAGCACCTGGAGTCCTTTCTCCAAGCCACGTGGCCCCAGTGTTCCTGCCACCCCTCAACACACAGTTTCTGAAATATCTGTCCCCTCCTCAATCTAGGCCCTGGCCCTGTCACCTGTGAGCTGATGGCTGGCACCAGGGTGAGCTCCGTAGTCACACAGAGGAAGAAGGTTAGGGGCCAGCATTTGCAGAGATTCACAGAGATTCATGGGGATTCACGGGGAGAGGAAAGGGCCAGTGATAATGGTGGTGGGGGTGGCGGATAGGGCTGATCTGAAGGTCTGTGGGAGGTGGGCTTGGCTGAGGGCTGTGGGGACTGGAGCCAGCTGGGGTCGCAGCTGGATGTGGGGTCCTCGCTTCACAAGCCAGACCCTCCTGTTGTGAACATCAGCCTGAGGGAAGCAGTCCCCCCCGGCACAGTCCTGTCCTCATGTTGCTGCTCCACCCTCTGCTTGGTCCCAGAGGAGTTAGCCCTGCTGTGGAGCTGGCTCCCGGTGCTCAGAGCAAGGCTTGTAGCGGGCTGTCCTAGCGGGCAAGAAAGTCTGGCAACAAGGCCCTTGGTGAGGCCACAACTGGGGCCAGAGTGAACGCCCCTTACACATTCCTTCATCAAAGTCACTGACCCCCCTTGATCTGCCCCAGGGCCTGCGCTGGGCACTGGGGACAAGATGTGGGTCAGCTCGCCTGTGTTCCTGCTTCTGGCGGGGAAGCGGGGTTACTGAGATGTGCACGTGTAAATAAATCAAGGTCACCTCTTCTCAGAAGCCCTTTCTGACTCCCTTTCCACCTCCCCAGTGAAGGTGACCTTTGTCTCAGTGAAGAAGGAATTTGACTGCCTAGGTTCAAGCCCTGACTCCACCTCCTGCTGGCCGTGGGCCCTGGACCAGTTACTCCACCTCTGAGCCTCGATTTCCTCACCTGTAAGAGAAGGTGACAATATTACTTACCCCACAGAGTTATTGCCAGCATGAAAACAAATCCAGGTACAACTCCTCACATAGTGAAGTCGCTCAGTCGTGTCCGACTCTTTGCAACCCCGTGGACTGTAGTCTACCAGGCTCCTCTGTCCATGGGATTTTCCAGGCAGTAGTCCTGGAGTGGGTTGCCGTTTCCTTCTCCACAACTCCTCGAATAGGGGCCATCAGATAGCACGTTCCCGATAGTACTAGCTACTATTATTGTTGCTGTTATGAAAATTTCTATTGCTCTGTATTTCTCTCTGCTATAGGGCTTCCTATCTTTGATTATTCATGTGTATGTCTTGGTGTCTAAGCTTCAACAGAGCAGGGACCATGAGTCATTCATTTCTGCATTCCCAGGAAATTTCCTGGCAAACATAAAGCTAATAGTAGTAACAATGAGATTGACAGAAATACACTACTAAGGATAAAATAGATAACCAATGAGAACCTATTGTATAGCACAGGGAACTCTACTCAGAGCTCTGTGATGACCTAAATGGGAAGGAAATCCAAAAAAGAGAGGACATATGTATGCACACAGCTCTGATTCACTTTGCTGTAGAGTAGAGACTAACTTGAGAATGGAAAGCAACTATGTGTGTGCTCATTCACTCAGCCGTGTCTGACCCTTTGCAACCACATGCACGGTAGTTCTCCAGGCTCCTCTGTCCGTGGGATTTTCCCAGCAAAGATACTGGAGTAGGTTGCCGTTTCCTCCTCCAGGGGATCTTCTTGACTCAGGGATTGAACCCAAGTCTCCTGCATCTCCTGCATTGGCAGGCAGAGTCTTTACCACTGAGCCACCTGGGGAAGCATCTATAGTCCAGTGAAAACTAATAGAAAAAAAAAATTAAAGATAATGAAAATAAATTAAAAAATAAAATGATTCTCTACAATGCTGAAAAAATAAAAAATACCCAGCAGCAGTAATGATGATCATCACACCAGTTACCATTTCTTGGGCATTTGTTCCCCTCTGGACACTGATGGGGGTGCTCCAGGGGGACTTGTGTTCATCTTGGTGACCCTCCCAGGGAGGGTCTGTTTCTCAGCCCTGACCCAGGTACTTATGACTCCTGCGCCATCTACAAACCACAGCAGGTCTGGGGGAAGGGGGCCTGTGAGGAGGCCTGGGTCCTGATCAGCCCCTGTGCACCCCCAAGAGATGACAGGACCCTGCCCCTCTGGGTGCCGCCCCATTCGGGTGTCAGGGCCCTTGCTGACGCAGAGGGCAAAGGGTGGAGCAGTGGGTCTGTCCTGCTGAACCCCCTCCCTTCCTTCTTCACAGGTCCCAGCTCTGGAGCCTCATCTCCTGGATGACATTTAGGGCCCATGGGGGCCCCCTCCACGCCCAAACCTGGGAACGGCCACTTGCACTTGGGAGGCAGTGAGGCGCCACCAGGCTCAGCCTCGAATGTCCTGATGGGGTGGGACTGTGGCCCTAAGTGGCAAGGGGTTGGCCGCAGTCACACAGCAAAAACCCAAATAGCCTCTGATCCTGTCTGAAGGGGCCCTCAGAGGAGCTTCAGGAAGCCCTTGGAGAAGGGGCTGGGGTGGGGCAGTGTCCACCTGCGCCGGCCTTTCTCTTCTCCTGCCCTCGGCAGACTTTTGCTTCACGTCAGCCTCCAGGCACAGATGGGGCAGTGGGGCCTTCATCCTCTTGGGGTCTCAGATGCTTGATAAGACTGTAAAGAAAGGCCCGAGCCCTGTGCACAGACTCACCCATGGGGGCCACACTGTCAGGGACCCCAAGGCTGACCTCCAGAGCCAGCTTAGAACCTGTCTGTGGCCGGTCAGCAGGCTCTCACCGGAGAAACACGCTCCCATGGGTGGGAGCAAAGTTACTGGTGCCTCCTCGGCATGTATATGAAGAGCAGCTAAGACCTCCTGGTTTCCAGAGTTGTGTCTCCGCATGAAGTACGTGGACAGAGCACTCTTTTGAGAGGGAAACGTCCAGAAGAGTTGAACTGAGGGTGCTCCCCTTTCCCAGCAAAATGTCCTGCACTGGTTCCTGAGATGAGCAAGCAGGGGTTCACTTCTCAGGGAGTTGGGGGGCACCAACGAGCTGGTGTCTCTCATTCAACACAAAGCTGAGGCACCTAACGAGCCACAGACTGTTCAGACTCCATCATCTTCCCACCAAATTCCAGATTTGGGGCATCTTCTGTCTCTGAGCTTTGCGCTGAGTTGAACACTAGCCTTCAGGTGCTGAACACACGCCCATTTTACAGATGCAGAAACTGAGGCTCAGCAAGGCTGTGCCTTCCCCTGAGCTGGTGACCTGGGCTCCTCCCTCCAAAACCAATCTCTGAGTCAGGATCTCCGCCTGTTTTGTGTTCTGACATCTAGAAAACTGCAGCCAAACCTTGCCCCTCTCCCAGGAGGGGTATCATTGCTTTCCCACTCTAGCTGCTCCCCTACTCCAGCAAAACTCCAGCCTCATGACCCTACAGCCTTGCCATGACCCACAGCTCCTTTCAGGTCCTCACTTTTCACCTTCTTCACCTTATATTCTGTGGTGCTCCGATGGCTCAGTGCTAGAGAATCCGCCTGCAATGCAGGAGACACCAAAGATGTGAGTTCGATCCCTCGGTTGGGAAGATCTTCTGGAGGAGGAAATGGCAACCCACTCCAGTTTTGTTCAGAAAAGCCCATGGACAGAGGGCCCTGGCAGGCTACAGTCCATGGGGTCGCAAAGAGTCAGCGTGGACACACATCCTTAATCTGGGATCTAGGAACAAGGTCCACATGTGTGCAGAAGACACCACTCTTCTGGCAGGAAGTGAAGAGGAACTGAAGAGCCTCTTGATGAAGGTGAAAGAGGAGAGTGGCAAACCTGGCTTAAAACTCAGCATTCAAAAAAATGAGATCACGGCATCTGGTCCCCTCACTTCATGGCAAATAGGTGAGGAAACAATGGAAACAGTGAGAGACTTTTTATTTTCTTGGGCTCCAAAATCATTGCAGATGGTGACTGCAGCCATGAAATTAAAAGATGCTTGCTTGCTTCTTGGAAGAAAAGCTATGACCAACCTAGACAGAATATTAAAAAGCAGAGACATTATTTTGTCAACAAAGGTCTGTCTAGTCAAAGCTCTGATTTTTCCTGTAGTCATGTACGAATGTGAGAGTTGGACTGTGAAGAAAGCTGAGCACTGAAGAATTGATGCTTTTGAACTGTGGTGTTGGAGAAGACTCTTGAGAGTCCCTTGGACCGCAAGGAGATCCAACCACTTCATCCTAAAGGAAATCAGTCCTGAATATTCATTGGAAGGACTGATGCTGAAGATGAAGCTCCAATAATTTGGCCACCTGATGCGAAGAGCGGACTCATTGGAAAAGACCCTGATGCTGGGAAAGATTGAGGGCAGGAGGAGAAGGGGACGACAGAGGATGAGATGGTTGGATGGCATCACCGACTCAATGCACATGAGTTTGAGCAAGCTCTGGGAGTTGATAGATGGACAGGGAGGCCTGGTGTGCTGCAGTCCATGGGGTCGCAAAGAGTTGGACATGACTGAGAGATTGAACTGAACTGAACTGAACTGTGTGCAGCCCAAAGGGTCGTAGGGTCACAAAGAGTCAGACACGACTGGATGACTAAGCACGTGCTCATTAAAAAGATGAACTGAAGCATATAAAAAATGTTGAGCTTTTTGAGCAAAAATCAATCCAACCTGGGCAGTGCCAAATGAGGAGTGGTTAGGAGCACACCACCCACAGGAGACAGGAGGCAAAGCCTTGCCAGCAGGAGAGTCCTGGGCGGGCTGTGTCCTGGGCGAGCCTTACGTGGGAAGCCCTCGGGTGCTGTGGGGTTGGCTGTCCTCAGACTGCCGTCTCTTCACCTAGCAGTCTTTCTGGCTTAGACGGGTTTAGATGCAGCTGCTAAATCTGATTAAGTGAACCTGCCGGCTCCCTTTCAACGAGGAGGCTCCGGTCTCCCTGGCTCAGCATGGCCAGACAGAACCTGCACCCTGTCTCACCTCTACTCTCAGTCCCTAGAGCCCACCCCCTCCTCCTCACACTCATCAGTGACCTGGCTCTTGCCAGAAAGAGTGCAGTCCCTTCCCAGGTTGACAGCACTCACGCCTGTCCCCACGGTGCCCAACCCCATTACAGAGGTTGAGTGCTTCCCAGCAATTGCCCATTTCAAAGGCAATCGCTCCCTTGGGGCCTTCCCCCTTCTACTGGCTCCTCTTCTGTAAGCCCTGCCTCCAGCCTCCTGCAACATCCTCACCTCTCTGCTTGAGGTCCGGGCAGGCAACTCTCTCCCCAACCCCCTGCTCTATCTTGCGGCCTGGGGAGATTTGTGCAGACTTGAATTTGCCAGACTTTCCAATGCAGCTGGACTGGGTCTCCCTCCGGCTCCTTCCCTCCCATTCCCTCAAGGCTGATCCTTCTTATCAGACATGTTGTTGAAGCACTAATGTTCCAAGAAGTTTCCCCTGGCCACCCCACAATGGCTTCCTCTTACTGTAAGGATAGCTTTTTTTCTGTTTAACTTATTTGATTGAAATATAGTTGATATACCATGTTGTGTTAATTTCTGTTGTACAGCCAAGTGATTCAGTTATACATATGTACACATTCTCTTTTATATTCTTTTCCAACTGTGCTTTGTCATGGGATATTTACTATAGTTCCCCATGCTATACAGTAGAACCTTGTCATTTATCTATTTTATGATAGTTAATATACAGTTTATATAATTGGAGAAGGAAATGGTAACCCATTTCAGTATTCTTGTCTGGGGAATCCTATGGACAGAGGAGCCTGGCAGGCTATAATTTCAGTTTAGTTCAGTCACTCAGTGGTGTCTGACTCTTTGTGACCCCATGAACGCCAGGCCTCCCTGTCCATCACCAACTCCCGGAGTTTACTCATACTCTGCAATGGCAATGCACTCTGGTACTCTTGCCTGGAAAATCGCATGGATGGCTGAGCCTGGTAGGCTGCAGTCCATGGGTCACTGAGTCGGACACGACTGAGCAACTTCACTTTCACGCTTTGGAGAAGGAAATGGTAATCCACTCCAGCGTTCTTGCCTGGAGAATCCCAGGGACTGGGGAGCCTGGTGGGCTGCTGTTTATTGGGTTGCACAGAGTTGGACTCGACTGAAGTGACTTAGCAGCAGCAGCAGTGTGTCCATTGAGTTGGTGATGTCATCCAACCATCTCATCCTCTGTCATCCCTTTCTCCCCCTGCCCTCAATCTTTCCCAGCATCAGGGTCTTTTCAGATAAGTCAGCACTTCGCATCAGGTGGCCAAAGTATTGCAGTTTCAGCTTCAGCATCAGTCCTTCCAATGAACACCCAGGACTGTTCTCCTTTAGGATGGACTGGTTGGATCTCCTTGCAGTCCAAGGACTCTCAAGAGTCTTCTCCAACACCACAGTTCAAAAGCATCAGTTTTTCAGTGCTCAGCTTTCTTTATTGTCCAACTCTCACATCCATACATGACCACTGGAAAAACCATAGCTTTGACTAGACAGACCTTTGTTGGCAAAGTAATGTCTCTGATTTGAATATGCTATCTAGGTTGGTCATAACTTTTCCTCCAAGGAGCAAGCGTCTTTTAATTTCATGGCTGCAATCACCATCTGCAGTGATTTTGGAGCCCAGAAAAATAAAGTCAGCCACTGTTTCCACTGTTTCCCCTGTTTCCCCATCTATTTCCCAACAGAGGATGAGATGGTTGGATGGCATCACCGACTCAATGCACATGAGTTTGAGCAAGCTCTGGGAGTTGATAGATGGACAGGGAGGCCTGGTGTGCTGCAGTCCATGGGGTCGCAAAGAGTTGGACATGACTGAGAGATTGAACTGAACTGAACTGAACTGTGTGCAGCCCAAAGGGTCGTAGGGTCACAAAGAGTCAGACACGACTGGATGACTAAGCACGTGCTCATTAAAAAGATGAACTGAAGCATATAAAAAATGTTGAGCTTTTTGAGCAAAAATCAATCCAACCTGGGCAGTGCCAAATGAGGAGTGGTTAGGAGCACACCACCCACAGGAGACAGGAGGCAAAGCCTTGCCAGCAGGAGAGTCCTGGGCGGGCTGTGTCCTGGGCGAGCCTTACGTGGGAAGCCCTCGGGTGCTGTGGGGTTGGCTGTCCTCAGACTGCCGTCTCTTCACCTAGCAGTCTTTCTGGCTTAGACGGGTTTAGATGCAGCTGCTAAATCTGATTAAGTGAACCTGCCGGCTCCCTTTCAACGAGGAGGCTCCGGTCTCCCTGGCTCAGCATGGCCAGACAGAACCTGCACCCTGTCTCACCTCTACTCTCAGTCCCTAGAGCCCACCCCCTCCTCCTCACACTCATCAGTGACCTGGCTCTTGCCAGAAAGAGTGCAGTCCCTTCCCAGGTTGACAGCACTCACGCCTGTCCCCACGGTGCCCAACCCCATTACAGAGGTTGAGTGCTTCCCAGCAATTGCCCATTTCAAAGGCAATCGCTCCCTTGGGGCCTTCCCCCTTCTACTGGCTCCTCTTCTGTAAGCCCTGCCTCCAGCCTCCTGCAACATCCTCACCTCTCTGCTTGAGGTCCGGGCAGGCAACTCTCTCCCCAACCCCCTGCTCTATCTTGCGGCCTGGGGAGATTTGTGCAGACTTGAATTTGCCAGACTTTCCAATGCAGCTGGACTGGGTCTCCCTCCGGCTCCTTCCCTCCCATTCCCTCAAGGCTGATCCTTCTTATCAGACATGTTGTTGAAGCACTAATGTTCCAAGAAGTTTCCCCTGGCCACCCCACAATGGCTTCCTCTTACTGTAAGGATAGCTTTTTTTCTGTTTAACTTATTTGATTGAAATATAGTTGATATACCATGTTGTGTTAATTTCTGTTGTACAGCCAAGTGATTCAGTTATACATATGTACACATTCTCTTTTATATTCTTTTCCAACTGTGCTTTGTCATGGGATATTTACTATAGTTCCCCATGCTATACAGTAGAACCTTGTCATTTATCTATTTTATGATAGTTAATATACAGTTTATATAATTGGAGAAGGAAATGGTAACCCATTTCAGTATTCTTGTCTGGGGAATCCTATGGACAGAGGAGCCTGGCAGGCTATAATTTCAGTTTAGTTCAGTCACTCAGTGGTGTCTGACTCTTTGTGACCCCATGAACGCCAGGCCTCCCTGTCCATCACCAACTCCCGGAGTTTACTCATACTCTGCAATGGCAATGCACTCTGGTACTCTTGCCTGGAAAATCGCATGGATGGCTGAGCCTGGTAGGCTGCAGTCCATGGGTCACTGAGTCGGACACGACTGAGCGACTTCACTTTCACGCTTTGGAGAAGGAAATGGTAATCCACTCCAGCGTTCTTGCCTGGAGAATCCCAGGGACTGGGGAGCCTGGTGGGCTGCTGTTTATTGGGTTGCACAGAGTTGGACTCGACTGAAGTGACTTAGCAGCAGCAGCAGTGTGTCCATTGAGTTGGTGATGTCATCCAACCATCTCATCCTCTGTCATCCCTTTCTCCCCCTGCCCTCAATCTTTCCCAGCATCAGGGTCTTTTCAGATAAGTCAGCACTTCGCATCAGGTGGCCAAAGTATTGCAGTTTCAGCTTCAGCATCAGTCCTTCCAATGAACACCCAGGACTGTTCTCCTTTAGGATGGACTGGTTGGATCTCCTTGCAGTCCAAGGACTCTCAAGAGTCTTCTCCAACACCACAGTTCAAAAGCATCAGTTTTTCAGTGCTCAGCTTTCTTTATTGTCCAACTCTCACATCCATACATGACCACTGGAAAAACCATAGCTTTGACTAGACAGACCTTTGTTGGCAAAGTAATGTCTCTGATTTGAATATGCTATCTAGGTTGGTCATAACTTTTCCTCCAAGGAGCAAGCGTCTTTTAATTTCATGGCTGCAATCACCATCTGCAGTGATTTTGGAGCCCAGAAAAATAAAGTCAGCCACTGTTTCCACTGTTTCCCCTGTTTCCCCATCTATTTCCCATGAAATCATGGGACCAGATGCCATGATCTTCGTTTTCTGAATGCTGAGCTTTAAGCCAACTTTTTCACTCTCCTCTTTCACTTTCATCAAGAGGCTTTTTAGTTCCTCTTCACTTTCTGCCTTAAGGGTGGTGTCATCTGCATATCTGAGGTTATCAATATTTCTCCCGGCAATCTTGATTCTAGCCTGTGCTTCATCCAGCCCAGCGTTTCTCATGATAGGGAAGATATGATGTACTCTGCATATAAGTTAAATAAGCAGGATGACAATATACAGTCTTGACGTACTCCTTTTCCTATTTGGAAACAGTCTGTTGTTCCATGTCTAGTTTGAACTGTTGTTTCCTGACCTGCATACAGGTTTCTCAAGAGGCAGGTCAGGTGGTCTGGTATTCCCATCTCTTTCAGAATTTCCCACAATTTGTTGTGATACACACAGTTAAAGGCTTTGGCATAGTCAATAAAGCAGAAATAGATGTTTTTCTGGAACTCTCTTGCTTTTTTGATGATCTAGCGGATATGTTGGCAGTTTGATCAATCTCTGGTTCCTCTACCTTTTCTAAAACCAGCTTGAACATCTGGAAGTTCACAGTTCATGTACTGCTGAAGCTTGGCTTGGAGAATTTTAAGTATTACTTTACTAGTGTGTGAGATAAGTGCAATTGTGCGGTAGTTAGAGCATTCTTTGGCATTGCCTTTCTTTGGGATTGGAATGAAAACAAACCCTTTGCAGTCTTGTGGCCACTGCTGAGTTTTCCAAATTTGCTGGCATATTGAGTGCAGCACTTTTACAGCATCATCTTTCAGGATTTGAAACAACTCAACTGGAATATCATCACCTCTACTAGCTTTGTTCGTAGTGATGCTTTCTAAGGCCCACTTGACTTCACATTCCAAGATGTCTGGCTCTAGATGAGTGATCATATCATCATGATTATCTGGGTCGTGAAGATCTTTTTTGTACAGTTCTTCTGTGTATTCTTGCCACCTCTTCTTAATATCTTCTGCTTCTGTTAGGTCCATACCATTTCTGTCCTTTATTGAGCCCATCTTTGCATGAAATGTTCCCTTGGTATCTCCAATTTTCTTGAAGAGATCTCTAGTCTTTCTCATTCTGTTGTTTTCCTCTATGTCTTTGCATTGATCACTGAGGAAGGCTTCCTTATCTCTCCTTGCTATTTTTTATAATTTATCGCTATAATTTATGGGGTCACAAAGAGTCAGACACAACTTAGTGACTGAACAACAACCCCAAGAACTGCACACTCTTAGCTGACCCCCTCACACCCCCTTGCCCCTTTGGTAACCATAAATGTGTCTTTTATGTCTGTGAGTCTGTTTCTGTTTTGTATATAAGTTCATTTGCATCATATTTTAGATTCCGTGTATAAGTGAGATCCTATGGGATCTGTCTTTCTTTGTCGTCCTTCACTTAGTAGGATAATCTCTAGGTCCATCCGTGTTGCTGCAGATGGCATTGTCTCATTCTCTTTTTAATGGCTGAGTAATATTCCACTGCATGTATACTCACCACATCTGCATCCATTCATCTGTTGATGGACATTTAGGTTGGTTCCATGTCTTACATAAGCCAAGTTTCTGTCTACATTCCCCCACTGGAGACTAAATATAGGAACATACAATAGCCAGATCATGTATAAAAAGAGAATTCATACAATGTGTAGCAACCAGCCAAGGAAACCAACCCACCATCTGAAGTAACTGGCCCCAGATACCCGCCACAAGGTGAGTCAGACTTATAGGCGGTCAGATCACTATCTCTAGAAATCGGTCCAGGAAGCCAAACAAGAACCCGGCGACAGCCATTCTCACAAGACCAGGATCTGACTGCAGGCAGAGCCTTTGCCGTCTGAGCCAGCAGGGAAGCTCTAATCACTGACAGCTTCCCCAGTTTTTGTCTTGCTTCCAACTTAGTACCACAGAGAGTCAATCACGCTTCAGGGCTGTTCAGCCTAGTCGCTCAGTCGTGCCCGACTCTTTGCAACCCCATGGACCGCAGCACGCCAGGCCTCCCTGTCGATCACCAACTCCCAGAGTCCACTCAAACTCAAGTCCATTGAGTTGAGGATGTCATCCAACCATCTCCTCCTCTGTCAACCCCTTCTCTGCTTGCCTTCAGTCTTTCCTACCATCAGGGTCTTTTCCACTGAGTCAGTTCTTTGCCTCAGGTGGCCAGAGTATTGGAGTTTCAGCTTCAACATCAGTCTGTCGAGTGAATATTCAGGACTTTTATCTTAAAATTGGTTAAAATAGGAACCTTTACATTCTGTGTATTTTACCATGATTGAAAAATAGAAAAAAAAAGGTCTTCCATGATGATCCAGTGGCTAAGATTCTGCCCTCCCCATGCAGTGTGCTGAGGTTTGATCCCTCATCAAGGAACTAAATCCCACAGGCTATTAATACAACTGAGAGTTCAAGTGCCTCAGCTTGCCTCACATGCCTCAACTAAGCATTCGCACACTGCAGCTAAAGATCCCTTTGATGCTGCGTTGAAGACCAGGTGCTGCAAAATGAATAAATAAATACTTAGGGGAAAAAACACAACCTGGTGTGATGGGTGCTTCTGTTTAAAGACATCTTGTGTGATGCACATACGATTCATTAATGTGGAACTGTCCCTGGCGCCATTCCTAAGCTCACCTGACAAGTCCATTGTCTCCACAGTGAAGGCCGGCACAGCCTTCTTGAGCTTGGCTGCACCAGATGGCCCTCAGCTCTACGCTTGGGGACCATTTTAAGCTGCAAAATACCCACCAAAAGGCAGCAAAATGTGAAACAAGAAAACTGATGACAGGACGCTTGTTTATAGCAGAGACTGAGACAGGAAGGCACAGCTGTTCAGCCACAGCTGGGAACGGCAGGTATGGGGCAACTTGAACGTTGTGGCTGCTCTGCAGATATCCGTGAATGGCCAGAAAAAGAGCAGTTAGCACTAATCTGGATTTATAAATATGCTCTAGTGAGTTCTAGGCGAGTTTGTGAATACAGAACCATAAACAGTGAGGATGGCTGAGTGTTTCTTTCCTTTCTGAGCTGGTCTCTCATTCTCTGTGACTTTCTCACTTGTCTCCCAGCCAGTGGTTTGGCTGTTTCCTGCCCAATAAGAACAATCCTAGGACTGTTCCTACTGAAGATTTATAGGCCAGGCAGACCTAACCCTGACATTTGCAAGTGGCCTGGGTGTGACCCACTATCCCAGTTTGTGTGGGACCAAAAGTTTTCCCAGGATGTAGGACTTTCAAGGGCCCAAACCAGGGAAGTCCCTGGCAAACTGAGCTGAGTTGGACTTTTTATATTATATGTGTGTGTGAAAAAGATCTAAAGTTTTAAAATCTAAATTATTTAATATGGCTGAAAGTTGAAACCTTAGTCAATACTTTTATCAAGACAAAACTATAAGTTTTATAAGTAAAACTATAAAACTATGTTTTATAAGTGAAACCATAAAACTACAAGTTTTATAACTATAAGCAAACGCAACTCTACTGTTCCACTCTCACCTAGCTTCCAAAGTATAGAGTAATAGGTTTCATGCCTTACAGTCAGGCCAGTGAACTAACCAGCTCAATAGCAACAGCTGTTTCTTAATACCACAGAGTGTTCCTCAGTCTTTGGGTACAGCTACTGCCAAAACAGCCCACATTCGATCACGATACCACGATGTTTAGGACATGAAGTTCAGCAGGGAATGGACACTTGCTATTTCTGGGTAACACCACTGTGTGCCAGGTACCTTAATTGGCCCCAGACTACCAGCCAGAGCTTTGACTTGGTCATTCCTAAATGCATTGACTGGCAGTCAGGTTCTTGTTCTGCGAGCTGTTCTAGCAAGTCATAGCGGGGAGGGTGGGACTCTGGGGACGCGCCACACCACTGGCATCTGTGGTGGGGCCAGTCTTATGGACTGAGTCCTTCACCCATGGAGACCGTGTGAACTCTGCGAAACAAGCATCAGAACTGAACGGACTGTTGGACACCCAGCTGGTGCTTCTGAGAGTTGTTGAAGTGGTGTTGGAAAAGCTGTCAACATAATTGACGTCAGAAGCTTGGTGGGGAAAAACAGCATGAAAGTGTTATTCACTCAGTTGTGTCCGACTCTTTGCAACCCCATGGACTGTAGCCCACCAGGCTCCTCTGACCATAGCATTCTCCAGGCAAGAACGCTGGAGTGGGTAGCCATTCCCTTCTCCAGGGGGTCTTCCTGATCCAGGGATCAAACGCAGGTTTCCTGCCTTGGCAGGCAGATTCCTTACTGTCTGAGCCACCAGGGAAGCCCATAAAACAGCTTAACCTCAGGACTTCCCACAAAGTGTTAACATAGGTTAACACTGCGCCGCCTCTGCAGGGTGCAAGGGTTCAGTCCCTGGTTGAGGAACTAATATTCTGCAAGCCTTGCAGTGTGGCCAACAACCCCCCAAAACAAAAGCTGCCTACCCTCACACGGTCAAGGAAACTAAGCTAAGAAGTAAAAGATGCCTGCAAAAATCTAATTGTGCTAATGAGGGCAAAGCCTGCATTTGGGCTCAGCCATCCCTGGTGGCTCAAACGATAAAGAGTCTGTCTGCAATGCAGGACACCTGGGTTCGATCCCTGGGTCGGGAAGATCCCCTGGAGGAGGAAATGGCAACCAGCTTCTGTATTCTTGCCTGGAGAGTTCCATGGACAGAGGAGCCTGGCGGGCTACAGTCCATGGGGTTGCAAAGAGCTGGACACAACTGAGTGAATAACACTTTCATGCTGTTTTTCCCCATCAAGCTTCTGACATCAATTATGTTGACAACTTTTCCAACACCACTTCAATAACGACTGAAGTGAGTAACACAACAACACTGATCCCATATCAAAGCTCACAGCCTGCCCTGCGGGAGCACTGGACAAAAGGCTGAGAAAGCCGGGACCTGGGACCCCTGCTCAGACCTTTCTTCTCTTTGTTTGGGCACAAGGGTGTCCACTTGCTATTCATGTACCGCAGAGTCACTCTCAGCCCCGCTCCTTTCCCACCTTTATCTGGTTCACACGAGGGAGCACAGATGTCCCTGGCAGCTGCCATGAAGGTGTATCTGTGGATTGGAAGAGAACACAATGGCCAGTGGCTGTTGGCAGGATGACTCATCTGGAACCTGCATTCACAGCCTCTAATTTTAGTCCTAAGAGCAGCTACGCAACATAGGAGGGCTGGCGGGGGCAGGAGTCCCTAGTAAGGGGCAGGAGTCGTCGAGAGATTGTGGATCTAGCGGACCCTGCCGACAGCCTCCGTTTTCCCACCCAGAAATTTCATTTCTGTCCCAGCCCTGAGTGTAGGGTGGGTGTGGAGAGCAGTTGGCCGGGGCAGGCCTGTGAGTTTTGCCCCACCCTCACCCTAGCCAAGCCAACATGGTCCAGGACAAACAGAGGGACCAGCCCTTTCCTTTTGTTGGACTTCCATCAGTGAAGTGTCTGTGTGAGGTCGCTGTTGGTCCAGGTGGTCACTCCGGTCTGCTCCCACATCCCGGGGTCTGGTCCACAGAGACGAGACAGAATGGCTCACCCTGGGGGTCTGCAGTCCCTGAAGCACCCAGCCTCAGCCTCTGCTCAGATCCTGGCACTCCCCTCCCCCATACCTCCAGGCACAGGCTCAGCTGGAGCAGGGGATGACTCAGACTTGGGAAACTCTGTGGGTGGGGGGTCATGCATAACCAATGAGGCCAGGCCATAGGTGACATTTGGAATCCTGGCAGCATCTCCACCAGTGGTTTTACAGATGAGGATCACACAGAGCGGGAGGTCTGATCCCAAGGCCCACACTCTGCACCCAACATGGGCTTGGTGGAGCGGGGAGGGGGTGCCCCTGTCCACAAAACAGTGGATGGGATGGTCCAGTTGCTGGCTGTGCAACTCTGGGCAAAGGCCTAGCCTCCCTTTGTGGGCTGCTGTGGAAATTCTCCGTGCCGTGCTGTCACAGAGCCCAAGAGGATCCTGGGCACTTCCTAAAGGGCACAAGGAATAACCCAGGCCTGAGCCTCCGGAACCCTGCGATCTTGCACGGCCCACCCCACCCCCGGAGCACCTGTTATGTACAATTTTGACTTAGAAGTGAATTTTTGAAAGGGAACTTCGTGTCATTATCATTCAATGAAAAATCTCCATCATTTGCCGTGAACCGAAGACATCATGCAAAAACTTGAAGGAAGTCAAAAACATGGAATTCCATTTAGATTCTGCTTCCTCCTGTAAAAATACTGCAAGTTTGCTTCCTCCTGTAAAAAGGTCAATGACTACACTGTCAGAAGGATATTAAGAACCTAAGTGGCGGACTCCCACGGTGGCTCAGTGGATACGAATCTGCCCACTAACACAGGCCACAGGAGTTATATCCCTGGTCCAGGAAGATTCCACCCGCTGCGGAGCAACTAAGCCTCTGGATCCCAATTACTGAAGCCCAGGCGTCCTAAGAGCCCACGCGCTGCAACTCCTGAGCCTGAGTGTTGCAACTGCTGAAGCCGGTGTGCCTAAGGCCTGCGCTCGCAGAAACCCATGCGCTGCAGTGAAGAGGAGGTCTCCTGGGACAGCAAGAAGACACAAGGCTGCCGAAATCGAAAAAAAAAAAAATTAAAGAACGTTAAGTAGGCAGCTGTAACGTTCTAACTGGTTTAAGGGGTGAAAGGAACCGGCAAGGAAGCTCCCGATCTCCACTGTCAAAGGAGCTGCGGGAACTTCCTCCTCCACCCTCACCTGGCGCAGGTCTTCCTCTCTCCTCTCTGCGGGGTCCACACCCCTCCCAGCCCCCCGCCTCCAGGGAGGGCGGGGTGGCCGCGCTACCCGCACCGGGCAGCCCGGAGGCTCGCTCGCGTGGTCTGAGCGGGGCGGGGCCGGGGTCGGTGACGTCGCGCCGGGAATAGCCCGGGCTGCAGCGCCCAGGACGGACGCACGGAGAGCCAGGGTGGGCGCCGGGCGAAGCCGGGGCGCGCTTGGACCCGGGCCCCACCGCCCCAACCTGCCGCCGCTATGTACGACCCCGAGAACGGCTGGAGCCTATCCTTCGCCGGCTGCGGCTTCCTGGGCTTCTACTACGTCGGGGTGACCCGCTGCCTGAGCGAGCGCGCCCCGCACCTCCTCCGCCACGCGCGCAAGTTCTTCGGCGCCTCGGCGGGCGCGCTGCACTGCGCCTTCTTCCTCGCCGGGATCCCGCTGGGTAGGTCCCGGGCTCCGCGCCGGGATGGGACGCGCGCTGGGAGCCGAGGCTGGAAGCGGGCCCTGCGGGGGTAAACCCGGGGTCTCCCCCAAACAGTTGCGTCCTCCAGTGCATCTTTTTTTGCCCGGCTTCGGGAAGCCCTGAAAGCGGGGCGTGGAAGCCCGGAGCGCATCCTCTTGTCAATTCCGTTTTGGCGCCCGGGCTTGGAGGAAGCCCCCCTCCCCACTCCCGGACTGAGAGACAGGGAGAAGGGAGGATGACGGGGTTGGGGGAGCGGAGTTCCCATTTGCCCTGCGTGCGGCCAGGAGGGAGGTCTGGGGCTGTGACCCAGGCAGGGGTGGGTACCCTCTTCCCTCTGGGGACTCGAGGGACTGAGACACCCCGCTCTTCACCGCCTCCCGGGGCCTTTGAACTCTGCCCAACCCTGGGGACCGGGGGTGGGGGGGGTGGGGGGTGGGGG
>SJYG01000009.1:6971169-6991546 GCA_006410535.1 Litocranius walleri
GGGGGGTGGGGGGTGGGTACGGGGCCTGGATGCCTCTCCGGTAGAAGGCAGCTTGCTGGTTTAGGGTGAAAGGGGGTTGAGGAGATGTTTTGGGGAGAGGAGAGGAATTAGCAAAGTTGTCTCCTCCCCTCCTTTCCTGGTGTTTGAGACCCTTTTGGGGACTGGACATTCCCATCCCATCCTCCCCACCACGTCCCTGCACAGTGCCCTGGAAACAGGTCCTGGGTGTTTGAATCTTGTCCTAGTGAAGGTCTCCGTCCACATGGAGACTGGAGGGAGAGGAGGACCGAGGCTGGTGGCCAGCGGGCCTGAATTAATAGGGCCTGGCATCCTTGGCCTGTAGTTCTGGCCAGAGTGAGGCTGTTGGCGTCCACACTGGGCGATAGAGCTTCTTTTCACCGGCCCCTGTTTTACTGGGCTTCCTTAACAGTTTACTTTTTGCTCTACTCGGGGTCAGCTGTGTTGGGCACTGCCAGCAGGAAGTGACTGTTCCTGGAGGCCAGGAACCCCTTGCCAATACTCACAGCCCTGCCATTGGATAGAATCAGTGAGCAGACCCTGGGCTGATTGCGAGGTGGGGATTGGGAGAGGCCACGCTGGCAACTGTCTCCATCGAGAGGGAGAGGGGCAAAGAGCAGGAAATGTGACCTCAGGGGTGACTAGACTGGACACACAGACAGTCTGCACAGCTTGGACTTGAGCTGCGATAAAAGCCAACCCTGTGTCTCCGGCTTGTGACCTGGAGACATCCACACAGTCAAATGTTTCATTGATTCAGATGCACAGACCCCAGCACCAGAAGTAGGCCGACTCCAGCCTGGAGGAGGTTCACAGGTAGAGGACAGGTGTAGTGGGGAGGCTGGGCTTGCAGGGGGAGGCTCGGGACCACCAAGGCCCCCAAAAGGGTCTGGAGGTTTTGGCAAGAATGGCTCCGCAGGGTCTGGGAGCTCTGGTTTTCTGCTTTAACTGCCTGTCTGACTTTGGAGAGCTCCGGGGAGCATTCCCAGGGTCGTGGCTTGGGCGGGGTTCCTGAGCACACCTCTCAACCAGGGCTGACCTGGAAGGAGAGCCTGGCAGAACCAAGCAGCTCTTCTGTCTGGGCTCAAAGGGGCCACATGTGCAGGGAGAGCCCAGTGGAGTTGGAAGTGGGTCAGTGCCGGGGTCCAGCCCCGGTGGATCCAGGATGATTTGAAGGTGGAGACGGTGTCGACATCCTTGGAAAAATACATATTTAGTTACAGATATATAGAGAGATTAGAAGCGGATAGTGTAGTAGGAAAATTAGTGGAGAAAAAGAAACTGAATAACTTGGTTCACATGGAATAGCATCCATGGTCCAGATGGGAATTCAGCCAGAAAAACGGGGAATAAGAAAGAACAACATGGGGGAGTCAGTCTTTCCAGGAACTGATCCCATTTCTTTATTTTTCCGATTTTCTTATATACCTTTTGTTACATATAGGAATGAATACAGAGTCACGCGGGGGTCAGCAGTCCTGACCTTTATCAAAATCAGGTGCTTTACATAAAAAAAGGTCTTAGAGGTTTTACATCATCTTTAAGCCATTTCTGCTTGCTGACATTTACAACCCTTTCTTTCTGATAACCAAAAAACTTATTTTTTCCAAGTGTGTTTTTTCTTAAACCAGGCACCACCCTCCAAATAAAGTTGCATTCCTATAGGGTGAGGGTGTAGTGAGTTACAATCAAGAAAGGAATTTAACCCAAGGTTAACATGATTAATCTTAAAGGTTAATACTTATTTCTCCTATATGCTTAAAGGTTAATATGTATTTCTCCTATATGCTAGTTATATTTATTATAAGGGCAAGGAATATGGAGATATAGCAGCAAACATCAGCCCAACAAATGAAAATCCTTTCACCAATGTTCCTCTTAAGATCTACTTAGTCTTAAGATAGTGATAAAGTTACATTTTTACATAGCAAGGACACAGTGATTTATAACAAAGTACAGTAATCTATAACAAAAGAGAAAATTCATTAACTCAAAAAGTCTAATATTGCTAACATCAAAAACTACTATATTTCCTTTTCTATATTCCAAATACATTGATTAATATATTCCCAGGTGCCTAAGGATATGGAGGCCTGGCGGCAATCATTGACTCAATAATGAGAAAAGCCCTATGCTAATTAAGACTTTCAAAATACTCCAAACTCTCTGTGCTGTTATTGGTTGAGAGGTTGTCACACAAGCTAGTCTGTCAGCAGAGAGGTTTGACCTGAGACACCCTTGTCACACCCAGGGCAGGGAATTAGCAGTAATTATTGGCATGACAAATGAAAAAACCCTTCACCAATATAATTCCTAACCAACCCACTATACTAATAATTTCTAACTTCCCAAAAGAATTTGCCTTTAGTAAGTCTAAAACATCTCATGCCTCTTGTGGTTGGAGGGCTGTTGCGGCCGGAGGAACCTATACAGGCAGGCTAGATAACCTTCAGAGGAGTCCCGTAAGCTGAAACACTCTAGTCACGCCCAGGAATTTTTATTAACTGGAGCTGCAAGTTAACTCCTCCTCGGAGAGAAATGATTATGGGGAAGAGCCCCCCATAAAGTCAGAGGTGTAGGTGAGAGCACAAGACAGACTCTGGTTTTGGGGTTAGATGCTCGGGAGCAGGGGATTTCCTGAGGCTTGATCACGCCTTTGCATATGCCAAAGCCCCCTTCCTCATGACTTTTGCCAAGGGCGGAGTTCCTCACACTGGCCCCCGGCAGGTCAGGGCCTGCTGATGTGTCCGGGCCCTCTGTGTCCCCGCATCTGTGGATGACCAGGGCTTGGGCTGGCACTGCCTGCCCAGGCAGTGCAGGCCAGCAGAGGGGACCAGGGCAGTGAGTGAGGCCAGATGGAGCACGAGTGGGCCCTGTGTCCACTAGACGGTCTGGCAATTGTAGCATTAGAGGTTAAAAGTGTCCTTGGTGGCTCAGATGGTAAAGAATCTGCCTGCACTGCAGGAGACCCAGGTTCGATCCCTGGGTGGGGAAGATCCCCTGGAGGAGGGCATGGCAGCCCACCCCAGCATTCTTGCCTGGAGAATCCCCATGGACAGAGGAGCCACGGAGCTGAGTGACTCCTTCCCTTTCCAGAGGTTAAAAGTTAAGTCTGGGGACTTCCTTGGTGGTCCAGTAGCCAAGACTCCGTGCTCCCGATGCGGGGGACCTGGGCTTCCTCCCTGGTTGGGGAACTAGATCCCACATGTCACAACTAAGAGCTTTCATGCTGCAGCTGGGGATTTACATGCTGCACTGGAAGAACCAGCATGCCACAGGGACGATCGAAGATCTTCACACAGTTCCGTGTGCCGCAACTAAGACCTGGTGCAGACAAATAAGAAAATGTGGTTTGAAAGTTAAGTCTAGTTATTTATGAGGTGCTTCCTCTGGGTCGGCTGTGTACAGATTTTAGTGTACCTAACCTTCTCTGTCTCCAAAATGTAGGTGAGTGTTGTCCCACATTAAAAACATACTCTCTGAGGCTCAGAAGCAGTGATGTAACGTGTTTAAGTTGCTCAGCTAGTAAGCGGTAGAGATGGGATTCAAACTCGGGTCCCACCTTGTGCTTGCTTTCTGCTCCCTGCAGAGTTAGGTCCATCCATGCTCAAGCTCTGATGCTGTGGGTTCCTGGCATCTGGCCTTGATGGAGGGATGAAGACGAAGAGAGGGCTCTCTGGACCTCTGGAGGCTCATTCTTCTGGCCCGGGAGGGTCAAGAATGGCTCTGACCAACAGGATTATGTATATCTTTATTTCCTAGTTGTTGTGGTTCAGTCACTAAGTCGTATCTGATTCTTTGCCACCCCATGGACTGCAGCACACCAGGCTTCCCTGTCCCTCAGTATTTCCTGGAATTTGCTCAAATTCATGTCCATTGAATCACATGGAAGAAATAAAAGACATCAGTGAAATTTGTTTTATTTATCCCAGTATAGCCAAAATATTGCCATTTTCACATCTAATCAATACAAAACATTATCCGTGAGATAGTCACCATTTTTGTTGTTGTTATTGTCGTTCTGAGCCCTTGCGATCCCGTGTGCCTTTTAGCCATCAGTGTGGACTAACCGCATCTCAGGCTCAGGAAGCACCAGCCAGATCAGGCAGCGCAGGCCTAGACACAGCAGAGGGCTGGCAGCTTCTGTGCCATCAGGTTTATGGTCCCACCACACAGCAGTTGCCACCTCCAGGGTGGCATATTCCTTTGCATATTTCTCTCTCCACCCCCACCCCTCCCTTCTTCCTCACCCTGCCCATCCCCCACTTCTCCTCCCACCCAGACCAGACAGTGCAGATCCTCATGGACCTCGTCCGGAGTGTCAGGAGCCGGAACATCGGGATCCTCCACCCGGCCTTCAGTTTGAGCAAGCACATCCGAGACAGCCTCCGGAGACACCTCCCTGACAACGTCCACCAGCTGGTCTCGGGCAAGATGGTCATCTCGCTCACCAGAGTGTCCGACGGAGAAAACGTGCTGGTGTCGGATTTTCATTCCAAAGATGAAGTCGTGGATGTAAGCGGCTTATCTGGGTACTGTGAGTCGGAAGGGCCATTTCGTTTTGGAAGCAACACAGGGAGGGGCTGTTGTAAGCCGATCTGCCCCATTTTTCACTTAAGATGCAGGAGAAGCTAGCTGCCCGTGATGCTGGTTGGCTTCCTGTATCAGAGTGATGTAAGCTGTGTGCCTCCAGCGGGCGGGTCCAGAGCATGTGCAAACCTGGGGTGTCCCAGACAGTGTCAGGTTCGAACAGTGTCTCCCCCTCCTTCACGACTTGGTTCATAACCTCCTGCTCCAGGGACCTTGTGTGTGTGGCCCTCCTCCCAACGATGCCTGTTGCTCAGTGAGGACCCGCCCAGTGAAGCCTCACAAGGGTGGGAGCGTGTCTTGGTTACCTCTGTCCCCTGGCTCTAGCACAGAGAAGATCATGGGCAATATCAAAATACCATTTGGTTTGGCTGATATCTTCTGTGAGAATGCCTTGGGTGTCATAGGAGCAAGCTGCCTGGCGTGTATAACCAGCCAGTGTTTTTTCTGCTTAACCTTGTTTCCAGGAGCATTTTCCAGATATCCAGCACCTGTACATTCCCACAGGAGCCCTTTTCTCTCATTGCACCAGTGTTACATCATGCTTAATGCTCACTAGCACAGTGAGACACAGAGCGTGGTCCCCTGGGGACCCGCAGCAGCAGTATCTCCTGGGGGTGTTTTAGAACTGCAGGCTCTCAGGCCCTGCCTCCAACCTGCCGATCAGAATCTTAGGGGTGGGGCCCCGAGTCTGTGATTGGCCAAGCTTTCCAGGTGATTCTGATGAGTGTCAGTAATTGCAAAGCCCTGATCTAATCTCCCTGAGAAGGCAATGGCATTCCACTCCAGTACTCTTGCCTGGAAAATCCCATGGATAGAGGAGCCTGGAAGGCTGCAGTCCATGGGGTCGCTGAGGGTCGGACATGACTGAGCAACTTCACTTTCACTTTTCACTTTCATGCATTGGAGAAGGAAATGGCAACCCACTCCAGTGTGCTTGCCTGGAGAATCCCAGGGACGGAGGAGTCTGGTGGGCTGCCGTCTATGGGGGTCACACAGAGTCGGATGTGACCTAGCATCAAGCACACTGAAATAATAAGTGTGTGGGCAGGCTCATCTTCATCCAGCCATTTAGTAAAGCACCTGCTCTGCAAGCAGCACTTTCAGGCTTATTGCTGCCCTTGCTTGTAGAAGGCTTGTAAAGGCCCAGGAAGTAAAAGGCCACCTGCTCTGGGCTGTGCTGTGGGTTCACTCTCTTTTGTCTTTGCAGGCCCTGTATTGTTCCTCCTACATCCCTGTCCTCTTTGGCTTGATCCCCCCTTCCTTCAGAGGTGTGGTAAGTCCACTTTTAAACTGAGTTTCTGGGAATTCCCTGGTGGTCCAGTGGTTAAGACTCTGCACTTTCACTGCCAAGGGTCTTGGTCCATCCCTGGTCCAGGAACTAAGATCCTGTAAGCATCTTTAAAAAAAAAAAAAAAGGAAGACAAGGCACTGGGCTCAGGCACCCTGGACCCCTGAGACCTGTCCCTAAATGAAGAAAGCCATTTGCCTCTCAGCCTTCAGACAGAGCTTCCATAGCTGAACTCCTTCCAAGCTCTCTTGAAGCAAAACCGACTTCATGTGGGATAGTTAACTGCTTACCTGTAACATAAGCTGTTCACATAATCTCCAGATGAGCACCGAAATAGGTGTCCGGTGGCCTACTTACAGTGTAAGATGCTCAAGAGTCAGTTTACTCCCTTAAGGTTTTATTCTGAGGAGCTGAGAGTTTCAATCCTCTCTGCCTCTGCCTCTGTCCTTGTCAGTCCATGGCTCTGGGCAGAGGCTGCCGACAGGGCTGCGATTCAACACCTGTGTAGACACATGTGGCTGTTCCTGAGCGCTGGCCCAGGAGGAAGAGCAGAAGCTGAGGTGTTGGTCCTGCAGACTCTGGGCTGGATGCTGGGCCACCTGGCAGCCTCCTTCTAAGGCAGTGGTTGTCAGATAATTCTGTCCCCCTGTCCCAGGACATCTGGCAATGTCTGGAGACCGGTTAGGTTGTCACAGCTGTGGGAGAGAAGACAAGACATCCCCATGTCTCAGCAGGATGGCACCTCAGAAGCCCTTTTGGTTCACACTTTAATGGCAGTATGGGCCTCACATTGCAAAGCAACTTGCAAAGGTAGGTTGTGAATAGCCTCACTCATACCCCGGAGCTTCCACCGGACAGAAACACAGCTGGCCCTATATACAGATGAGAAAACTGAGGCCTGGAGCCATGAAGTGGTCATCTGAGGTTCTCACAGCCCCTGCCTGGCAGACAAATCTAGAATCGAGTGTCTGCTTTAGCCCATGTGAGCTGGGCCATGTTGATACATTCCTTTCTTTCTTTCTAACATTAACTTGCTGATTTGGCTGTGCCAGGTCTTAGTTGCGATACTCTGGCTCTTTGGTTGGAGCATGCACACTCTTAGCTGTGGTGTCCCCGGTCTAGGTCCCTGGCCATTGAACCCGGCCCCCCTGTATTGGGAGTGTGGGATCTTAGCCACCGAGCCTCCAAGGGAGTCTCTGCACACATTTCTTAACTCTTAGATTGAATTGCAAACTGGGAGTCAATAATAGTGTGCAGTTGCGACACTGCCATGGAAATTACCTGCAATAATGCAGTGAAGCGTCTAGCACAGAGCCCGGCGCCCTTGAGTATTAGATAAACATGGGTTGTTTTGTCGTTGTTGTTATTGTCATCTTTGCACTTCCCCTTGGCTGCCCCCGCCGTGGTGCACACACAGTCACACCCTCAGCGTCCTCAGACAAAACCTGCTGAAAATCAGAGCAGAGGGTTCTTGAGATTCCACTGAGAAAACTCAGAACATTCCTCCAGGAAAGTTCAGGCTGGAGGAAAAAATCTCACACGACAGAGGAGTCATTGGACTTTACAATAGACCTTGAGGGGTAGAGGAGGGGATGTGTGTGTATAACAGATGGACTTTGTTGTACAGCAGAAACTAAGACAGCATTGTGAAGCACCTAGACTCCAGGAAACATGAATTAAAAAAAAAATTGCAAAAACAATCGCTTGCTTCCTCTCATCTCAATCTTAACTTTCCTGATGCTGGGTTCTGAGTCCCTTTCTGCCAGTGAGGGTTTTGATGCTGACAAACAGCAACAATATAGAAACTAGTCCAGTGTGTGCACACCTCATGGCTTCTGGCCTCTCCTGATGCCTGAGGCATACCTGAACATGCCCGATGCTCTCTGGGACTCATTTTAGGCCAAAGTGTGCCCTGGCATTTCTACCTTCGGAAGAACTGGCTGGGGAAAGCCTCCCAGTTGTGATATTTGAAGGCCCCCCCTACCCCCACCATGGGCACTAACAGCTGGGCTATGATGGTTTGAGCTTTGGGAATCATTCAAGATGTTGGTTTCATGGGTCCAGACTCGATCCAAACTGTAGCAAAATGTGCCCGCCTCAGCCTGGCTTTGGGCACTAGTGTTGTTCAAGGCTATGAATACATTAGTAGGAAGACTTCCCAGGTGTCTCAGTGATAAAGAACCTGCCTGCCAGTGCAGGAGACGCAAGAATTTGGATTTGACTCCTGGGTTGGGAAGATCCCCTGGAGTAGGAAATGGCACCTCCATTCCAGGTATTCTTGCCTGGAGAATCCCATGGGCAGAGAGGAGCCTGGCGGGCCACAGTCCATGGGGTCATAAAGAGCTGGACACAACAGAGTGCCTGAGCGCTCACCATGGAATACAGGAAAATGGATTCTCACAGCACTTACCCCAAATGCGCCTTTCCTGTGGGATAAGATGCCATTTTTTAAGAGCACAAGTCCCAGGTTCGCCATGTCATTTAAGTCTCCAGCGCTGGTTCTCATTGCCCAGGTGTGGACAGAGAGTCAGGACCACAGGTAAAGTGTGTCATCCAAGATTGCTCGAGCAGCAGTGGGCCTCTGGAATCGAACCCATGACCATCTGTCTCCGTTTGGCCCCATCTACATCACGCTCTGCCCTGAGTGCACACAGCGCCCCTAGTGGCCCCATCTACATCACGCTCTGCCCTGAGTGCACACAGCGCCCCTAGTGGCCCCATCTACATCACGCGCTGCCCTGAAGGCACACAGCACCCCTAGTGGCCCCATCTACATCACAGCTCTACCCTGAGTGCACACAGCGCCCCTAGTGGATGTGACTCGCCTGGGGGCGCTCGTGACTGGGCCCAGCCCACGGCCAGGCACCCGCCTCCGCGTGCCTCTTGACCCAGCACTGTTCTGGTGCAGAGCCCACACCACGCAACAGCATGTGGCCATCCTGAGTGCCAGCCTGCAGCCTGGCCTGGCACAGAAATGCTCACTGGGGATTTGCTGCAAGAGTTGTTCCAGACGCCCTGTTTTCTCACTAGGTCTGCCTGTGGCTCTGAGAAGTCTCTATCCCTAATCTGAAACACGCAGAAAACTTCAGCCCAGAGCTCTGACAGTGTGTCCTTTTTTTTCCCCTTCTCCCTTAAAAGCGATATGTGGATGGAGGAATAAGTGATATCATACCCTTTGCTGATACCAAAACGACCATCACGGTGTCCCCCTTCTATGGGGAGAGCGACATCTGCCCCAAAGTCAAGTCCACGTTGTTTCTTCATGAAGGCGTCAGCAAGCTCAACCTGCACCTCTGCACAGAGAACCTCTACCTGATATTCCAGTCGCTGTTCCCGCCGGATGTCAAGGTGAGGGGGCCTCTGAGTTCTGGGGGTGCTGTTCTCCCCTTGGCATCCCCCTTTGCCAGGGGACCCAGCAGCTGTTCAGGCTTCCCTGATGGCTCACTAGGAAAAGAATCTGCCTGCAATGCAGGAGATGCGGGAGATGTGGGTTCAGTCCCTGAGTTGGGAAGATCCCCTGAGTCGGGGGAAGGAAATGGCAAGCCACTCCAGTATTCTTGCCTGAAAAATCCCATGGACAGGAGCCTGGCGGGCTACAGTCCAAAGGGTCACAAAGAGTCAGACACGACTGAGTGAGCAGAGCAGCAGCTGTTCTCCACACTGACGGACCAACAGCAACAAACCCCATTCTTGACGGACCAACAGCAACAAACCCCATCCTTGAAAAGGAATGCAGCTCAGGACTGCCTCCCGCTGGCCACCGGAATCCCCTGGGGCCATTGAACCAGAGGGGTGGGGGTCGCCACTGAGATACCACTTCCGGGGCTACAGCTTAAGTATCCACAGCCTGAATCCATCCGCCAATGCAGGAGATGCAAGAGACTCGGGTTTGGTCCCTGGGTTGGTGAGATCCCCTGGAGAAGGAAATGGCAACCCACTCCAGCACTCTTGCCTAGGAAATCTCGAGGCAAATGAGCAAATGAGTTGGACACGACTGATCATAATGCATCACAGCCTGGGCAGTAGGGTGTTTCTGTGTTTTATTTTTTTAATTATCCCAATGATTCTCTTTTTAAATTAATTAATTTGGCTCCACTGGGTCTTGGTTGTGGCACAAGAGATCTGGTTCCCTGAGCAGAGGTTGAAACCCCCTGCCTTGGGCGTGCAGAGCCTGAGCCACCAGGCCACCAGGTAAGTCTCCCAGTGATTATTGTCAGCCATGGTCAAGAATTACACTGTGTTTGGTGGTTTAATCTTTTTTTTTTTTCCCAGCTGTGCCTTGAGACTTATAGGATCTTGAGGGATTGAACTTGAGTCCATGGCAGGGAAAGTGTGGAGTCTTAACCGCTGGACCACCAGGAAATTCCCCGTTTAATCTGTTTTTTTGATTGTCACTATAGTGTGGTGGACCTTACCACCCTAATATAGTAAGAAAGTTGGTAGAATCTGCACAGTGACAGCTCTCTGGGGAGAAAGAAGGCCATGCCATACAGCATACGTGACGGCGTGTGCTCACGGGTAGAGATAAGGCTGGACCTCAGCATCGGGTGCCCATGTGGTTTGGGTGCAGAGGAGGCAGCCGAATGTCCCACGACAAGAAGATCAGGCCCCAGTATTTGGGAGGATGGAGGCTCATCCAGGGACCAAAGGAGACCAGAGGAACCAGCTCCCGTCATGCTGGGGCACCAGCCCAGGTTGTGTGTGGAGCGGGTGTCATTTGAGCAGAGTCCTGCTGGGAAGCAGGGCTGAGATCAGAGACCTGTCCGCACGCGGTGTCAACTCAGAGCTCGGAGGGTTCCTGGCTCTGCATCTGCCGTCTTTGGGTGCTGCTGAACGGAATGGCGCTTAGTGACTCCGCCTGCAGTTCACGTCAGGTGGTTTGTCCACAGGTGCTTGGAGAGCTGTGCCTTCAAGGATATGTAGACACGCTCGGGTTCTTGGAGAAGAACGGTGCGTATGCTGAGGGCGGCAGCCCTGCCCTTTGAGCCCGTTTTCTGTTCAGTCTTGGTCACCAGGGGAGCCGTGCTGGCACCATCACTCAATGCTCAGCACATTCACCTGCCATCTGGCTCGGCCCTGAGAGATAGGAAATCATTGCCCCCATTTTACAGATGGAGAAATGGAGGCAGCCATGGCCTGCACTCAGGGGAGCAGACCTGAGGTCCTTCCCTCTGCAGCGTCCCTGTCTGTCAGCCGAAGGCAGCTCCTTTGTTTTTCATTTCTGCTTGAACAATTGTGAGCTTTAGTTTGATGAGGAGGGAAGAGAAATGGTTTCTGGGTCTCAGGTGAAGCTATCAGGAGAGCTGCCTCCAGCCAGGTGTGGGCCATGCCCCCAGCCCAGCTGTGTTCTGGGGAAAGGTCCTGGCTGGGCTGAGCTAGGGAACTTGGGTTCTTCAAATGTTAGTGTGGAACCAAGCCTTAGTTATGTTTTGAGCTATTTTCCCCCGATACTAATGGTTGCTACAGTCACTGACCCTCTGAATTAGTCTTTGTCCTAGACCAAGGAGCTGCTGTGGTTCATGGAACACACATGTATTTATCTGCTCAGAAAGCGCTTACTGCATACCTTCTGGGTGCTAAGCAGTTGGCTATGTGCTTGGGACTCCACAGTGTATAGACAGATGTAGCCTCTGCCTTCCTGGAGCTTAGTCTTGAGATTGGGGAGGGGGCCAGGTACATAAATAGGAGGCCGACAGAGGGCTCAGTGCCCTGGCAGGAACGTACAGGATGCTGTAGATTCAGCTGGGGTTCAGTTAGAGGAAGGGGGTGGGGTTCTGCAAGGCAGGGGAAAGCAGGGCTCCTGGGAGGATGCGAATCCACAGGGATGCTCTGAGAGTGCAGAGGCATGTTCTAGGCATGGGGGGGTGTGAGCATGAGTGCTGCAGACAGGTAGTCTGTTCGAGGTGGAAAGAGGCATGTGTCACTGGAGTGGTGGGGGTGGGGGACAGAGGAACAGGTAAGAGGGGGGCAGGAATGGTGGTGAATGGAAAGAAGGGCAAGGCTGGGCCTCGTGGAGGTGGAGAGGGGCTTGCATCTCACAGCCATAGGGAGCCAGGGAGGGCTGCTGACGCAGGAGTGAGGGCAGGCAGAGGGAGCTTTGCCGGGGCCCCTGGCTGCAGTACAGAGAGGGTGAGGCCAACATCCTCTGTCAAGGCGGCCACCAGAGGCTTGGCCGGGGTCGCGGCAGCAAAGGTGGTGGACGGGGCCCGAGGGGACAGGACTTGGAGACGACCGACCAGAAATTCCCGAGGAGGAGGACTTGGGGATGAAGTCTTGCCCTTGGCTTCTGTGTCTGGGACCGGAGCAGAGGGCGGTACTCATGGTTTGGGCCCTTGGGAGGGCGCGGGTCCTGCAGGAAAGCTCGAGAGCCCCGTGTGTAGTGCCCTGGGACAGATTGGGTGGTTGGGCAGGAGGCACTGGGCCTTCCCAGGTCGCGCTTGTGGTAAAGAACCCCCTGGCCAATGCGAGAATTGCGGGAGACGCAGGTTTGTTCCCTGGGTTGGAAAGACCCCCTGGAAGAGGGCCTGGCAGCCCACTCCAGTATTCTTGCCTGGAGAATCTCCGTGGACAGAGGAGCCTGGCGGGCTACAGTCCACAGGGTCTCAGAGTTGGACACAAATGAAGTGACTTAGCACACATGTACGCAGGAGGTATAGTGATGTCAGCGTTCGAGGTTCTAGAAAGTAGGTCTGGACTGGGAATTGAAATTTGGGTGCCACCTGGGAATAAAAGACAACGAGGGACCCTATAGAAGTTGCTAGGTGACTTTGGGCAAGCCCCTTCTCTCTCTGGGCCTCTGTTTCCACATCTGTAGCAAGAGGAGTTTGGAGTAAATGATGCCGACTGATTCTTAGTAATTCTGAATTCTGGCGGGGGGCTGGGCACTTGCAGCATGGGCGCTGGGTTTGGGTTTAAGGATCTCAGCCAGGTTCTGCCTCGGTCAGCCTGGCTTCCTTGGGGTTCAGCAGAGGATGCGTGGGGGCGGGACAGGTGTTGCCTGGAAGCAGATTCTCTGACACATTCCTAAGAGAGAATAAGTCCCCAGAGGCTGAGCTGTGTGTCTGTCAGAGGCTGGAAAGATGCAGGGAGTCGAAGTGGGAGGTGCAGCTTGGGAGTGAGGTGGGGGGCACGCAGGGCCAGCCCCTGGGCTTTTAACCCAAGGTTGGAAGTGAGAGGTGAGCTGGAGGAGGTGTGGGCATCCCAGTCTACCTGTCCCACCGTCCCCACCCAGCGTGAGAGCAGGAATCACCCACTGGGATCAGCCCCTGAGCCCTGGCACCCAGGGCAGGGCCAGCACAGACTCCCCGAACTGTGGCTTCTTTTTGAGGTCATGTGGTGGAAGGGTGCCATCATCTTTGACGTCAGACCTGGGTTTGAATATCGCTCTGCCGCCTGTCGGCTGTGTGACTTTAGGCAAATTGCTTCACTTCTCTGGGCTTCTGATTCCTCAGCATTCAGCAGGGAGCAGCTGCGTGGCTGATGCAGGGCCTGGAACACTGGGCTTCACCAGTGGTTCAGTTGTTATAAATCATCCTTTTCTCTGAACCTCATGAATCCACATGTGGGTGTAGACCCCACATGGCTGGTGCATGACGGAGCCAGCTGCCCGCCTCATCTGTCCAGCTTCAAAGGCCCACGGCGCGCTCCCTGTTAGGAGTGGTGGTCCCTGTTCGAGGTGGAGCAGGGGGGCTCCCAGGCGGATTACTCCCAGGTGGATCCCTGCTACGTACTAATAAGAGGCCTCTAACTGGGTGGGCACGGGGCTGGGCAAGTAGTGGCCCTGCTGCCTGAAATCGCCTGATGGGTTTTGTTTCTGTGCCCTTCGCAGGCATCCGTGACGGGCCCCATCCGTGCCTGAGCGCGTCCCCTGCAGAGTCGCAGCCCGGGAGCCTGGAGCCTTTTCCGGGTGTGGCCACCTCGGAGGCGGGGCCTGAGCCAGTCGAGCTGCTGGACCACCTGCGCCTCAGCGTGCTGTCCTGGGACGAGAGCGTCCTGGAGACCCTGTCACCCAAGCTCATCATGGGTACTGGCTCTGGGGACGGGGAGGGGGTGCGCAGAGGTGGTGGTGGTCGGTGACCCTTTCAGAGGAGGAAGGGCGGCTTCCCCATGAGCTGTGAAGGGAGCCGCTGCTCGGGAAGACACAGGGCAGAGCGACCGGTGCAGGTCGGTCGGGACCCCTACCTCCCCACACGGCCCTCCCATCCTCCTGGGTCCTTGCTTGGTCTCCCTTCCCATGTGGTCACGGCCAGAGGAAAACAAACTCCAGCTGAGTTTTTATTTATTTATTTTTAACACCAGAAACATTTTATATTGAGGTGGAGCTGATTAACAGTGTCTCAAACCCTCCTGCCATCCAGTCTGGCCCATAACATTGCAGCTGGGTTTGTTTTTTTTTCTTTTAATTCATTTTTGGTTGCACTGGGTCTTCATTCTGTCCAGTCAAAGCTATGGTTTTTCCAGGAGTCATGTATGGATGTGAGAGTTGGGACTATTAAGAAAGCTGAGCGCAGAAGAATTGATGCTTTTGAACTGTGGTGTTGGAGAAGACTCTTGAGACTCTCCTTGGACAGCAAGGAGATCCAACCAGCCCATCCCAAAGGAGATCACTCCTGAATACTCATTGGAAGGACTGATGCTGAAGCTGAAACTCCAATACTTTGGCCACCTGATGTGAAGAGCTGACTCACTGGAAAAGACCCTGATGCTGGGAAAGACTGAAGGCAGGAGGAGAAGGGGACGACAGAGGCTGAGATGATTGGATGGCATCACCAACTCAGTGGACATGGGTTTGGATAAACTCTGGGAGTTGGTGATGGACAGGGAGACCTGGCATGCTGCAGTCCCTGAGGTCGCAGAGTCGGACATGACTGAGCGACTGGACTGAACTGGGTCTTCGTTGCTGTCCCTGCGTGAGCAGGGGCTGCTGTTGGTTGTGGTGCCCAGGCTCCTTGTTTTGGTGGCTCCTCTTGCTGGAGCACAGGCTTCAGGGCACGGGCTCCGTCATGGCATCGCGAGGGCTCAGTGGTTGTGGCCACAGGCTTAGCTGCTCCCCAGCATATGGAGTTCTCCTGGACCAGGGATAGAGCCCATGTCCCCTGCACTGGCAGGAGGCTCCTTATCCACTGGACCACCAGGGAAGTCCTCTAGCTGACTTTTGAGTTAACCTGCTGTGCTCTCTGCTCCAAATTCGAAACACATTGGGTTTCGAGGGGGACTCCTAGGGGTGGCCTCTTCTTTGGCGATGCTGTTTGCTGTCTGCCCTCCCATGTCAAAGCCTTCTGTCTCTTGAGGAGCCCCTCCTAACTTCTTCCTCCTCCCCGAACCGCAGTTTCGAACCTTCCCTGCAGCTGATGTACTTTATCGTGTCATCACAAAGTGTCTGCCGGACAGATGAGTGCTGTCCAGTTTCCAGTCAGGCGTTTGGGGAAAGCTCAAAGCTGGCTCACTGGAAAAGCCCCTGGTGCCGGGAAAGACGGGGGCAGGAGGAGGAGGGGGCGACAGAGGCTGAGACGGTTGGATGGCGTCACTGACTCGATGCACATGAGTTTGAGCAGACTCCGGGAGATGGTGAAGGACAGGGAAGCCTGGCGTGCTGCAGTCCACGAGGTCACAGAGAGTCGGACACAAGTGAGCAGCTGGATGAAACAAAGATGAAAGGGACGCTGTTTCTTGCCTCAGGTACTAACGTCCTGGGAATCACACTAACCAGCAGCTGCTCAGGTTATTGTGATCTGAGGCACCGTGAGGTCATCACAAAGGGGAAAAGAGAAGGCCAGGGGGTTCCAGGTGGAAGAGTGGACTCCAAGTGCAGATGTAAAGAAAAGCTCATGAAGCCTGGGCTGGGGAGATTTGAGATGTTTGTGTCTTCCTCCAAAAGTAACTAAAAATAGTAGTGAAGTGGGATTTCCATTCTGGAAGACTCAGTGCAGTGGCTAAGACTCAATGCAGCTCTCAAAGCAGGGGGCCCAGGTTCAATCCCTGGTCCAGGAACTGGATACCACATGCCACAGCCAAGACAGCACAGCCAAATAAATTTAATTAAAAAAAAAATAAAGTAGTAATGTAGTAGTGAAAGCTGCTCAGTTGTGTCTGACTCTTTGCAACCCCATGGATTGTAGCCCAGCAGACACCTCTGTCCATGAAATTCTCTAGGCGAGAATACTGGAGTGGGTTGCCATTCCCTTCTCCAGGGAGTCAGTTTAAAGGAGACTCTTTAAAAGGGCTTCCCTGGTGGCTCAGATGGTAAAGCGTCTGCCTGCAATGCAGGAGACCTGGGTTCGATCCCTGGGTCAGGAAGATCCCCTGGAGAAGGAAATGGCAACCCACTCCAGCATTCTTGCCTGGAAAATCCCACGGTCAGAGTAGCCTGATAGGTTACAGTCCATGGGGTCGCAGAGTCGGACACGACTAAGAAACTTCACTTTAAAAGGGATCCTGTGTCCTGTCAGCGATCCAAGGGCTGTGTAGGCACATCCCACCTCATTTGTGATACCTCATTTGTGATAGCTTCTGATTCCTTCCCTGGTGACTCAGATGGTAAAGGACCGACCCGCAATGTGGGAGACCTGGGTTCAATCCCTGGGTTGGGAAGATCCCCTGGAGAAGGGAACAGCTACCCACTCCAGTATTCTGGCCTGGAGAATCCCACGAACAGAGGAACCCAGCAGTCTACAGTCCATGGGGTCACAAAGAGTGGGACACGACTGAAAACTTTCACTTCCACTTTTTTGACTTTTTGATTGCTTAGCTGCCAGGATTGGTAGGATTTATAGAAATTCCAGGCACCAGCTGGGGAAGGTGGCGTGGTTTTTATGCTGGTGGGAAACAGACCTCTAACTTGTGTTTTTCAGTACTGAGGAAGGCAATCAGAAACCAAGATGGGTACATAAACAAGATTTGCAACTTCTTACCAGTTAAGATCATGTCCTATGTAATGCTGCCCTGTACGCTGCCTGTGGAGTCTGCCATCGCTGTGGTCCAGAGGTGAACGCTTTCCGTGGCTTTCTGGCTTCCTCTCGGGGCTGGGGGTTAGGGTGAGGATCAGTGAGTGGAGTCACGCTGGGTCCTTACACATCTGGGTGGAGCTCACAGTCTGCGTGGAACACCCTGGAAAGGTGCCTGGTGGGCGAGCCCCCGGCCACCCCAGCTCCTTTCTCATTGCTCCTGCAGGCTGGTCACTTCTTGTAGGTGTATGTTTTTGGGAGGGAGGGGGATTTATTCCTGGTGTGTTGGAAGGATCCCGAGGCTTACACTGTGTAGCTGCTGGATTCCTGGGCATTTGTTTTCCCTCCGTTTTCTTCAGATTTTCTTTAGTGTTTATTTTCTTTTCAGCAACTTAGTCAGCATGTCTTTCAGTCTGTCTTTTCAAAAGCCCCAAAGTGAAAGTGAAGGTCGCTTAGTCATGTCCGATTCTTTGCGACCCCATGGACTATAGTCCATGGAATTCTCCAGGCCAAGAATACTGGAGTAAGTAGCCTTTCCCTTCTCCAGGGGATCTTCCCAACCCAGGGATCAAACTGGGGTCTCCTGCATTACAGGCAGATTCTTTACCAGCTGAACCATGGGGGAAGCCCAAGAATCCTGGAGTGGGTAGCCTTCCCCTTCTCCAGCGGATCTTCCCCACCCAGGGATCGAACTGGGGTCTCCTGCATTGCAGGCAGATTCTTCACCAACTGAGCTATGAGGGAAGCCCTTAAAAGTCCCAGGCGTCCTTCAAAATCTGGCTCAGTTCTCTGGCTCTGCTGGACCGCCCAGATCACTTCCCAGCCCTGCCAGTCAGCCACCTGCCTTGCCCTGGGAGGAGGGCTGGCTGCTCTGGCATATTTTTTCCTTCCTTTTCATTAAAAAAAAGTAGTTTGATAACTTCTTTTATTTGTTTGTTGTGGTTGTGCTTGGTTTTCAGACCAGGATGCAGGCGGGCTTCTCTAGTTGTGGCGAGCGGGCTTAGGTGCCCTGTGGCATGTGTGATCTTAGTTCCCTGACCAGGAATCGAACCCTCGTCCCCTGCAAGGGAGGGCAGATTCTTTACCACTGGACCACCAGGGAAGTCTGACATTTTTAAAAATTTTCCAAAAACATTTTTATGGGGGTATAGGCGACCAACTCCATTGTGACAGTTCTGGGTGAACAGTGACGGAACTCAGCCATACATACACACATATCCATTCCCCCCGGAACCCCCTCCCAAGCAGCCTGGCACACACCACTGAGTAGAGTCCCGTGTGCTACAGCGTAGGTCTTTCTTTTTTTAATGCAGGAGACCCAGATTTGATTCCTGGGTGGGGAAGATCCCCTGGAGAAGAGAATGGAAACCCACTCCAGCGTTCTTGCTTGGAGAATCCCAGGGACAGAGGCTCCAGTCCGTGGGGCTGCAAAGAGTCAGACACGACTGAGCAGCTAACAGCCCCACTTTCAAGCATGCTTCTTTACTCTCGGCTGTGCCGGGTCTTCACTGCCGCCTGGGCCTTTCTCTAGTGCGGAGAGTGAGGGCTGCTCTCCAGCCGCAGCGCGTGGCTTCTCACCACAGCGCCTTCCTTGCTGCGGAGCACAGGCTCTCGGGCTCGTGGGCTTCCGCAGCTGCAGCTCCCGGGCTCTGGAGCACAGGCTCAGTAGTTGTGGTGCACGGGCTTAGTTGCCCCTTGGTGTATGGGATCTTCCCAGAGCAGAGCTCAAACTCATGCTTCCTGCACTGGCAGGCGGGCTCTGCCACTGAGCCACCAAGGAAGGCCTCTGCTGACATTTCTTGAAGCCCGAGACGTGGGGTCCTTTTTGTGTCCAGGGTTTTGGAAGCCTGGAGAGCAGAGGGCAGGCCTCCTTGGCAGCTTCCTCTGCGGGCACGCATGTGGCCGAGCACCTTCGATGTGGGTGCAGGGGGTGGTGTCTTCACCAGAAGATGCTGTGTCAGGGTCCATGTTGCCCTGGAGGAGAGGGGTCTCGGAAGGCCCAGGCCTTTTATCGCCATGCAAGTCCCTTGAGCTTTCCTGAACCCAGAGTGGCCTCCTTTTGCTTTAGGGCTTTTAGGTGGGCTTGCCTTGTGGGATTTATCAGCATGGGGTTAGAAGTGACCCTGGCAGTGCCTGCACGAGGGTACTGTCATCAGATGTCTGCCTTCGGGTGGGGTTTCCTCTCGTCCTTTTTGCTGTGGCTTCTCTCCACCCACGTACGAGGTGTGCGTCTCTGTGTTTCCTTCCTGCAGACTGGTGACGTGGCTTCCAGACATGCCCAGCGACATCCAGTGGCTGTGGTGGGCCACCTCCCACATGTGTTCTCAAGCCATGGCGTGTCTGCTCCCCGCTTCCAGGTAAGTGATTTGCTTGTGGGTCTGGGGGTCTACCAGGCACCCTCTCATCTGCTCAGGCCTCACGCACCATCCTAGGAATGTCATCAGGCCCTGGAGAGGAGGCAGGGACCGTGTCCCCTGGTGCCAGAGGCCCTGCCTTACAGGAGGCAGCTGAGCCCATCAGAGGTCCCAGTGTGCCTGCTGGAAGCTAGTGACCAAGACTTACCTGCAGAGGGTGTGCTGAAGCCCGGGAAGGTTTGTCCATGGAGCGTAATTTTTTAAAAAGTTATTTAGCTGGGCCAGGTCCTAGTTTCAGCACGTGGGATCTTGAGTTGTGGCATGTAGGGTCTAGTTCCCTGACCAGGGATTGAACTCCGGCCCCCTGCACTGGGATCACGGAGTCTTAGCCACTGGCCAGCCAGGGAAGTCCCCTACTGAGCCAGTTTTGATGGCAGAGGAGGGAGGAGCTGGCTGATGGAGCGGGGCAGGGCTGATGGACAGGTAGCTCTGGTTTGCCTAAAGGGAGTGGCTCTGGATACCGGTAGCATGGGGAGGGGATGAGGCAGGGGGAGAGGGGCAGGGCCCCTCTGTGTGTATGTCTGTGTGTGAATGTGTGCGCGTCTGTTAATGCAAATGCTCATCTGACCATAGACTCCCTGAATCCCGGTCTCTTGGGCTGGAACCCGGCCATCTGCATTGTTAACATGGCCTGGGTACTGCTGCTACCACTTCCTGAATTCTGAAAACTAATGAAGAGCAAGAAGGGCCTGGTTCCAGTCATGAGTCTGGGATTTTTGTCCTGGAAGTTGTGGACTTTGGCTTCCTCCCCTGTTCCCCAGGGGTGATCCTCCTCACCTCATTAGGTTTCTGCGAGGCTTTGGGGAGCCCCCAGCTCAGTCCTGACACATGGCAGGTGCTTGGGAGACAAGCCCTCCAGTTTTTCTATTAACAGACGTGGAAGGTTTAAAGTAGGGATGGAGGGGTCTGGCTTGTGCTGGGGAAATGACAGTAGTGGCCTTGGGGAGGCCGGATCCCCAGCGAGGGCAGAACTGGCCCAGCGAGGGGAAGGGCTTGCTCTCCAGAGAAACTGGAGGGCTGAGTGCTGTTCGCAGGCTCCAGGTCAGAAGGAAGATAGCAGCTGCGAGGCGCTGCCGAGCTCCAGGCTGGTCGGCAGGCAGGAGCAGGGGGTAGGGGGAGCAGGG
>SJYG01000009.1:6995270-7039364 GCA_006410535.1 Litocranius walleri
ATTTCATGCAAAGATGGGCTCAATAAAGGACAGAAATGATATGGACCTAACAGAAGCAGAAGATATTAAGAAGAGGTGGCAAGAATACACAGAAGAATGGTACAAAAAAGATCTTCACGACCCAGATAATCACGATGGTGTGATCACTCACCTAGAGTCAGACATCCTGAAATGAAGTCAAGTGGGCCTTAGGAAGCATCGCTAAGACCAAAGCTAAGAGGTGATGGCATTCCAGTTGAGCTGTTTCAAATCCTGAAAGATGATGCTGTGAAAGTGCTGCACTCAATATGCCAGCAAATGTGGAAAACTCAGCAGTGGCCACAGGACTGGAAAAGGTCAGTTTTCATTCCAATCCCAAAGAAAGGTAATGCCAGAGAATGCTCAAACTACTGCACAATTGTACTCATTTCACATGCCAGTAAAGTAATGCTCAAAATTCTCCAAGCCAGGCTTCTGAACCATGAATTTCCAGATGTTCAAGCTGGTTTTAGAAAAGGCAAAGGAACCAGAAGTCAAACTGCCAACATCCACTGGATCATGGAAAAAGCAAGAGAGTTCCAGAAAAACATCTATTTCTGCTTTATTGACTATGCCAAAGCCTTTGACTGTGTGGATCACAACAAACTGGGAAATTCTGAAAGAGATGGGAATACCAGACCTGCCTCTTGAGAAACCTGTATGCAGGTCAGGAAGCAACAGTTAGAACTGGACATGGAACAACAGACTGGTTCCAAATAGGGAAAGGAGTACGTCAAGGCTGTATATTGTCACCCTGCTTATTTAACTTCTATGCAGAGTACATCATGAGAAACGTTGGGCTGGAAGAAGCACAAGCTGGAATCAAGATTACCAGGAGAAATATCAATAATCTCTGATATGCAGATGATACCACCCTTATGGTAGAAAGTGAAGAAGAACTAAAGAGCCTCTTGATGAAAGTGAAAGAGGAGAGTGAAAAAGTTGGGTTAAAGCTCAACATTCAGAAAATGAAGATCATCCTTGCAAATAGGTGGGGAAACAGTGGAAACAGTGTCAGACTTTATTTTGGGGGCTCCAAAATCACTGCAGATGGTGATTGCAGCCATGAAATTAAAAGATGTTTACTCCTTAGAAGGAAAGTTATGACCAACCTAGACAGTGTATTAAAAAGCAGAGACATTACTTTGCCAACAACGGTCTGTTTAGTCAAGGCTATGGTTTTTCCAGTGGTCATGTGTGCATGTGAGAGTTGAAGTATAAAGAAAGCTGAGAACAGAAGAATTGACGCTTTTGAACTGTGGTGTTGGAGAAGACTCTTGAGAGTCCCTTGGACTGCAAGGAGATCCAACCAGTCCATCCTAAAGGAGATCAGTCCCGGGTGTTCATTGGAAGGACTGATGCTGAAGCTGAAACTCCAATACTTTGGCCACCTGATGTGAAGAGCTGATTTGAAAAGACCCTGATGATTGGAAAGATTGAGGGCAGGAGGAGAAGTGGACAACAGAGAATGAGATGGTTGGATGGCATCACTGACTCAATGGACATGGGTTTGGGTGGACTCTGGGAGTTGGTAATGGACAGAGGCCTGGCATGCTGCGGTTCATGGAGTCGCAAAGAGTCGGACACAACTGAGCGACTGAACTGAACTGAACTCATATTAAACATAAAGGATTCTTAAAATCTGTTGGATTATCTATTATGAGAGTCAATAAAATGTTCAGAGAAGCCTTGAAAATAAAAATCCAGCGCATAAGACAGTCGCCCTGACACCTGCCCTGTCCCCCGTCCCCCACCAGAGTTCTAATGGAGACGAGCAGGAGGCAGGTATGCGCTGTCTCTCCAGGGTGGTAGTATGTTGGCAGGCACAGATTACATGGGACCGCTGCCGTGTGTAATATGACCCAAGGTGCAATGTGTGCGTGTGTTTTTCTTATTTATGCATTTGAGGATACCAAAAAGGAAAGGAACAATAAACTCAAATCCTACTTGTGGGCATGAAAAGTCACAGCTCTCACCCACATTGTGCAGGTGTCTTGGAGCCGAAGAACCTGCAGGGCCAGACAGAGCACCGCACCATGAGGGCGGCAGGCAGGGGCTGCCTGTGAAAACACAGGGTCGGCACGCAGTGCAGGGAAGTGCCCCATGGGGGCTCCTTGCTGGCTTGTCGCGTTTCTGGGGCCTCCTGTGCTGGTAACCGTCACTACCCGAGTGAGGCAAAGCTGAATGGTGGGCTCTCTGGCCACCTGGGCCTCAGGACAAAGCACTTGCTTTGCTGACCTGGACTCCTGGTGACACCCTCTCACACCTTCCCCAAGCCCGGAGCTCAGGGTCCCGGTGGCCTTCTCTGCCAGAACCATGGCACGAGTCTAAACACATGCAACCACACCTCAGCGGCACTTCACAGTGACCGAGATACTTCCGTTCAGATAGTATTCTCTACACTGGTTCTGACGTCATTGTAAGGAAAGAGATGTGTTAAGATAGGATTACATGGGACTTATTTTCTTACTGTTTGTGATTATTCCACCTTCTTACAATGAGCATGTGTTTTATTAATTTTTTTCAAACGTGCACTAAGAGGAGAAAGTGTATTACTTTCTCTTAGGAGTATCCACGGTTCTGCCTCACTGGTGCCTTAAATGTGACCCGTCTCCTCCTCATTGGCTGGCCCCAGGTCACCACCCCCCGACATCCTCACTGCACCCCCCCCAACACCAGGCCCTCACCTCTCCAGCACTGTGGGTTTCTCATCAGCACGTAAAACATTCTCAAGTTCCTCCCACCTTGTCAGATATTGATGATCCCTTGATATGCTGGGATGCTCCAGTATCAGGAATCAGTGGCGTGCAGTCTGATTCATGCCAGGGAGCAACCGTCTGTTTGGTCAATAGACAGCAGAATCTGCTGAGAAGCATGAACCCAGTCTTGCTAAGGAAATAAAATTGTGTGTGTGTAGAGTGGACACTGAAAGACTGTTGGCCATTACCAAAGGTGGTTCCCATGATGCCGTTCCCTGTAATTACATTTTATATTAAATTTCTGCATTCATCAGGAAATAATTCAGAATAAATGTGATTGTTCAACTGCTTCCCCTTGTCTCTGCATCCTCTGCACAATGCTGCTTTCCTTGCCTCACGGCCAAGCTCCTTTAAACTCCTCTGCCACCCCCCACCCACATCCCTAAGCGGGTTCACAGGCCCGCTGCCCCAGATGGGCCTGGCCAGGCCTGGTGGCCTTCACGTGCTCTGTCCTGGACACTGAGGCCCAGACCCTCCTTCCTATGGGACCCCAGACTCCCCGATTTCATCCTGGGTATCCAGCTCTTCCCCAGGGCCTGGACGTGCTGCTGTGCAGAAAGCATCCAGCCACCCCTGGGGAGGCCTCGCTCACTCCGAGGATTCCCCAGTCTCTGGTTCAGGGGAGGGCCCACCTAACATTCCCCCACCTGCCCCTGGTTGCCTCCCTCACACGCTCCCCCAGGGCAGAGCTCCTCAGCTCTGTCATCGGAGCCAGGACCCGGCGGCGCCTTGAGTCCCCCCACCCTTCTCCCCCAGCTAGTCCCTGTCCTGTCCGTCCACCTCCACTTCCACTTCAGGCACCTGGAAGCCAGTCCCCCTTGGCAGCCTGCCCCTCCCCTGGGCTGTAGCAACAACTTCCAGGCAGGGGCTAGTGGCTTGAACTCTGCCTCAGGCCATTCTTGGGCCCAAAACTGGTCAAGTCACCTCCCACCCCAAGCCAAAGAAGCTGCCTTCCCTGCAAGGCCCCCAGCCCCGGGCATCCTGCCTGGATTTCTGCTTCCCACCGGCATCTGTGTCCTTTCCTCTCAGCTGCTCACCTTCACTCCTCCGGTGGCCGGAGCTGGGTAGACAGGATGGAGGCAAGGCCCTCACCTCAGGGCACCCCAAACTAAGAGCAGGGGTCACCACCACGGAGATCTGTGAAGACCCAGCGTGCCTTCCTCATGGCCTCTGAGACTCAGGGTTTGACTCTGTCAAGGGAACCAGTATGGTCACTAACCTGCATTTAGGTCAGCCCTTTGTAAACCAAGTTTTCCAGAACGCTGATGTCCTTGCAGATGGGACTAGGGACTTTTATCAGTTAGGATAAACGAGGTTATGTTCCCCAAAGTTTCACTTCTCAGGGTGCGTGCCCAGCCTGAACCTTTTCCTGCCTCTGGACCCAGAGTCAGGATGGGTGGTGGGGGAGGAACATGGTGTTTAAAGGTCTCCATCCAGGGTGTCAGCTCTCCCTTCTGCCCACCACTTGTTGACCAAAGCAAGTCACATGGATGGGGGCATGGAAACACAAGCCTACCTTTCGCCCCAAAGAGGAAGGGCAGAAATTCTGGTGAACAGGGCCACTGAAAAACCTCAAAAAACCGCAAAGTCTTTATGGCAGAATAAATAACCCAGGAAATACTGGGTTAAAGAAACCCTAACAGGTGTATGCATCACAGGATGTCTCAGAGCCTTTGAAATGTTAATGTACTGGGAATTCCCTGGCAGTCCAGTGGTTAGGACTCCATGCTTCTACTTCAGGGGGCATAGCAGGGGGCAAGGACTTGATCCCTGGATAGGAACTAAGATCCTGCATGCCACACGGCGTGACCAAAAAAAAACCCAAAAAACGTACATTGTGACCAGCAGAGAGGGCAGAGCTGTGACTCTGTGTTCGACACGTCCTCAGCCAGCCTGGCCCTTGTACACGATAGGCTCTCAGATATTTGGCTCAGGACTTGTGCTGCAATCTGCACGTCAAAGTCATGGCTTATCTTTGAGAGGAGGCTTTCGTAAGACAGTAACAAGGAAATGCAGGAAGAAAGCCTAGTTTTTCGGCGTTCAGTGAGCCATGCCCCGTGATCTCTCTCCTTAAATCCTCACTATACCATTATGCTTTAGGAACCACGATCTTCATCTTGTTCTTGAGAAAACTGAGGTTCAGGCAACAGGAGGATGAATTTTAAAATAAGTGTCCAACTTGTGTGACTCGTGCTTAGAATTTGCTCCTCCTCCTAGATTATCTTTGGAAATCTGTGTCCAAGTTTTCACACATCACAATCTTTTGTGTCTGAACTGGGGATCAGTAAGACCCTCAGAGCCTCACTTTGGTGGCCAGAGGCAGGTGTCCGGGGGCCCAGGGGCCAGGCCTGTGGACACTGAGCCGAGGGCCTAGGGGTCTTGCCCAGAAACAATCTGGCACAGCCTGTTATATATGCCTCCCCCTCCCTTTTAAGGGTCGGGAGGCTTCTGAGTCATCATCTACTTCGCCGCCCTGTCTCCAGATCCTGGGACATGTGGGCATCATTCAGAGGCGGCTAAGAGCCAGTAGTGGGGCCATGTCACTCTGGGTCCAGCTTGGCTATAGGGTAAGTTGTTTACTCCTTCTGGGTCTGTTTCATCCTTTATAAAATTTCCCCTAACTGTGATAGTTAACTGTGTGTGTGTGTGTGTGTGTGTGTGTGCGTGCATACACGCGCACATGCTCTCTCTAGGCCTGGTTTCATGCTGTGTGTTTGTCCACACATGCACACATGTTCTCTTTCTCATAGCTGTGAGTGTGTGTGTATGCATGCACACGCACACGCGCTCTCTCTCTCTAGGCCTGGTTGCAGGCTCTGTGTGTGTGGGTGTGCACATGTGCTCTCTCTCCCTCTAGACCTGCTTGCAGCTATGTGTGTGTGGGGGTGTATGCTCACGTGCTCTCTCTAGGCCTGGTTGAAAGCTGTGTGTGTGTGGGTGTGCACGAGTGCACACATGCTCTCTCTAGGCCTGGTTGCAGGCTGTGTGTCTGTGTGTGTGCACACCTGCCCTTTCTATCTAGGCCAGGCAAACCTTTACATTATTTACTAACCTTATGAGGTGGATACCATCACCATCCTCACTTCACCAAAGGGGAAACTGACCCAGAGAGGTACAGGCCCTGCCCTAGACCACACAGCTTAGCAGTGACAGAATCATGGCTGAAACCCAACCAGTGGGTCTGCCCATAAAGCCAGCTCTCGTAACCATTAAAGGGGAGCTAATCTGGTCGTGATCTCCTGCCAAGGGGTGATCCAAAATGGCCTAAACGAGTACAAAAGCCCAGGACCCGTTACTTCCCAGTGTGAGATATAAAACACTTAAAAACCTTCTGTTTTTGGTCCTTAGCAAGTTCACCTCTATTTTAGAGTGGAGAAAAGTAATCCTTAAAGAGGGTGTGACTTGCCAGGGGTCAACTGCTAACTTATAGCCTAGTTCTTCAGTCAGCTCGCTGTCTTTCGTATGCCCAGACCCTGAAGTCTCCGGGCCAAACCTGGCCCTGCCCACCCTTCCCTTTCCCATTGGAGGCAGCCTCGCCTGCCTGCGCCACTGCCCCGCCCCGCCTGCAGATGCCCGGCTGCTGCCGCTGCCTCTGCTTCCTCCTCCCCCTTGCTGAGCACCTCTTCCACTCAATTCTGGCCAAGTTCCTTATAAGCAGGTGAGTAGCCCAAGTCTTCAGAGACTTTAGAAATGAGTGATAAAGTCAAACACAGACCTAAAGCTTTTTAGAACATTGCTGTTTAATCACTAAGTCGTGTCCGACTCTCTTACAACATGACTGTAGGCCGCCAGTCTCCTCTGTCCATGGCATTTTCCAGGCAAGAATACTGCAGTAGGTTGCCATTTCCTTCTCCAGGGGGTCTTCCCCACCCAGGGACGGAACCTGCACTGCAGGCAGATTCTTTACTGCGGGGTTCTTAGACATAATGGGTAAAAGAATTATGTAGCCCACTTTAAAAAACTCACATCTCCAGGTTCTACTTTCCGGAGGTTGATTCAGTAGATCAGGGCTGCGGCCCAGGAATGTGCATTTTTAATATAAGCAGTGTCTTTCTGTCTGCTGGAGCAGTAATTCGGGAAATATTAACTGAGTCCCTGCACCACGCCACACACCGTGCAGCCTCTGGGCTCATGGAGCGAAGGACTGGGCCCCGCCTCCAGGCACCAGTCCCGCTCAGAAAACAGATGACTAGGTCAATTGGCAAGGAGTGCAGTGTGGGAAGTGGTGCCTGGGAGGAGCTAATGTCTTGTCTCTTCCCAGGCAGGAAAGGGAACATGGACTTAATATTTACCCCAGGAAGGCAAGAGAATTAAGGTACTGCTACTTAAATGGGAAAGGGTGTCAGGGTCGCTGGGAAGGGGTGGAAACGTGAGACCACATGATACTGAAAATCCTTCTCTTGTTCTGTCTTGTTTTTCTCACTGCATTTATCACCATGTGCTATTACTTATTACATGCTGTCATTTGAGACAGGAAGCTGTTTCCACCACCAAAATAAAGCCCCATGTTGCAGGGAGAAGTCAATTCTGACTCCACCTTGACACTGTTCCACTTGCTTTCTGTTGCTTTTGTTATTACAATCATACATAATGCCCTGCCTCAGAGAATTCTGCCCCTCTGCCTATTAAGCTAAAGTGCCTTTGTGCATAACCCTGTCCACCTGGAGAAGGCAGGAAGAAAGAAGTTAACACATCTCTCTACCTGAGACTTGGCATTCTAAAAGAATATTTCCAAGATTAAAGGCCTTTATTTTACTTTGTCTCCTCACTCCTCCCCCATCTCAGATCCATAAAAGAACCTGGCATCCAGACCCCTACAAGATGGGTTACTTTGAGACATCAGTCTGCCCTCTTGTCAGTCAGCCAGCTTTCCAAATAAAGTCAGACTCCTGGCCTCATTTCCTCCTCTCCCCCAGATTCACCGCCTATCCTACCAGGATCAGAGCGAGCTTAGACTCTGCAACACCAGAGCTGTCTTGTTTTACAATGTGAATAGCCCCGCATCAACCCCTGGTTAACACATTCACTGCAGTTGAAAGAATAGGAGCCATTGACTCGCTGCTCACTCAGCGCCCAGCCCAGTGCCCGGCGCTTTTATACTCTCGTGCCAAAGCCTTGTAATCCATCCCTGCTAAGCAGCTAAGACGTCACCTTCATTCTGTCAACGAGGAGCCTGAGCTCTGGGAGCTCCAGAGACCTGAAGGGTCCCTGTGGCCAGAGGGAGAGGTGCAGGGCGCCAATCCGGATTCCGGAGGCTCCGCCGGCAGGGGTCGGGGAGGCCACAGCCGCAGCCAGGCGTGGAGAGCCGCGGCGCTTCGCCAGAGTGCGGGGACAAGCGCGGCACCGCGGAGCCAAGGACATGGACATGAGTTTGACCAAACTCCGAGGAGGTGGCGATGGACAGGGAGGCCTGGCGTGCTGCAGTCGATGGGGTCGCAAAGAGTCTGACACGACTGAGCGGCTGAACTGAACTAAACACGAGGTTTAGGGGAAACACACGAGGCCCGACGCGCTCACCAGCTGGTGTACTGTCCCCCAGGGGCAACTCCGGGGCGCCCATTCCAACCCCCCAGACCTCCACGGAAACCCGCCGTCCACTCGCCGCTAGCTCCACTGAGCGCTACCGATCGCCCGGCGCTGGGGCCATCTCCAGGTCTCAGGGCTTCGGACGTCCGCGTGTACATCCGGGTCAGGGATGCCTAAGAGCCAATGAGCGGAAGCATCGTGAGCCAAGGGGCGGGGCGAAGGCGGGACATCATGGCCGCCCCCAGTCCGCCGCGTCTAGGGGCTTGTGGGTGTTGCCCTAACCCGGAGCTCGGTCACCGGAGCCCCGCCCTCTGTCCTCAGCCGCCGAGCTTTCGTCCGGCCGGGACTGCTCTGGGAGGCGGCGGCCAGAGAGGGAGCCATGGGGACGGTGCACGCCCGGGTAAGAGGCCCAGCGACCCGCGCGGGCTGCGTGACCTCGGGGCGGGCGTCGCGGGGAGACGCTCTCGCGGCTGCGCCCGGGGTTGCCCCGGTAAAAAGAGGGCGGCGGAGCCTGAAGGCTAGCGGGGAACGGTGCCGGAGTGGGGGTAGGAGGAACCCCAGTGCTGCGCCGCCGCAGGCCGGGTGGAGGAGGCCGCAAAGATGCCTCCACCCGCTACGGCAGGCTGCCGAGCTGGGAAACCGATACCCAGAGGAGAGACCTGACTTGCCCAAGGTCACTTAGCAGTGGGGCCGGGAAAGGGCCAGCGGGCTTTCCGCGATGTCCTGCAGCGGAGGAATAAATTTTTTCTGTCCTAAGCTGTTTCGGGCGTCTGAGTTCCTTCAGTTTAGTCTCAGTCGTGTCCGACTCTTTGCGACCCCGGGAATGCAGCATCCCAGGCCTCCCTCTCCATCACCAACTACCGGAGTTAGCTCAAACTCATGTCCATTGAGTCGGTGATGCCCCCCAGCCATCTCAACCTCTGTCGTCCCCTTCTCCTCCCTCCTTCAATCTTTCCTAGCATCAGGATCTTTTCTAATGAGTCGGTTTCTTCGCATCAGGTGGCCAAAGTATTGGAGTTTCAGCTTCAGTATCAGTCTTTCCAAAGAATATTCAGGACCGATTTCCTTTAGGATGTACTGGTTGTATCTCCTTGCAGTCCAAGGGACTCTCAAGAGTCTTCTCCAACACCACACTTCAAAAGCATCAATTCTTCGGCGCTCAGCTTTCTTTATAGTCCACCTCTCACATCCATCCATGACCACTGGAAAAACTAGAGCTTTGACTAGATGGATCTTTGTTGGCAAAGTAACGTCTCTGCTATTTTGCTTTCTTCCAGTCTCTCCCGCTCAGCCGCTGCTGGGGTCTTGCTAGGCTTTCCTAGAGCAGGAAGCATCTTCTGAAGTCTTCCAACCCAGGCTCAGTTCACTTCAGTTCAGTTCAGTCACTCTTTGCGACCCCATGAATCGCAGCATGCCAGGCCTCCCTGTCCATCATCGTCTCCCAGAGTTCACTCAGACTCGCGTCCATAGAGTCAGTGATGCCATCCAGCCATCTCATCTTCGTTCGTCCCCTTCTCCTCCTGCACCCCAAGGGACTCTCAAGAGTCTTCTCCAACACCATGCTTCAAAAGCATCAATTCTTCAGCGCTCAGCCCTCTTCACAGTCCAACTCTCACATCCATACATGACTACTAGAAAAACCATAGCCTTGACTAGATGGACCTTAGTTGGCAAAGTAATGTCTCTGCTTTTGAATATGCTGTCTAGGTTGGTCATAACTTTTCTTCCAAGGAGTAAGCGTCTTTTAATTTCATGGCTGCAGTCACCATCTGCAGTGATTTTGGAGCCCCCAAAAATAAAGTCTGACACTGTTTCCACTGTTTCTCCATCTATTTTCCATGGAGTGATGGGTCTTCATGTCTCCTGGTTACCGTGCAAAGAGGGAACCCGGCTGAGTGGCAGCGGTAATAGTGTCCATTCACTGGGCTGTTGGGAGAATTGAAACACACAATGCACGTAAATGCACTTGCTTGGGTGCAGTGCAGTAGGCAGACTGCCCGGCTGCTCTCCTTAATCGCAATCTTAACTGAGGTCCAGAGAAAGAATATCTGTCCGAGGCCTTGCTGTTCAAGCCTCAGAATATTCTGAAACTGAATGTCCTGAACCATCTGCATGTTCCTAAGTCCCAGCCCACAGCACAACTTTTTCTGCAGCATACATAGATAGTTGCGCTGCTCAGAAGTTTTCAGGAGTTTCCCTGAAAGAATTTAGCACAGATGTCTCGGCATGGTGTCCAGAGTTGAACTTAACCTCCCTTTGCTTAGAGAAGGAAATGGCAACCCACTCCAGTATTCTTGCCTGGAGAATCCCATGGACCGAGGAGCCTGGTGGGCTACAGTCCATGGGGTCGCCAAGAGTCGGACTCGACTGAGCAACTTCACTTTCACTTTGCCAGATATTTCCTTCAAATAAAACACTATTTGGACCATACTGGTGGGCGAAGCTCCCCTCTTATCACTCGCAATAGCTGACAAAACGGGCCAGTCTTTTAGAAGTGAAGTGAAGGTTCCTCATTTGTGTCCAATTCTTTGTGACCCCATGGACAATACAGTCCATGGAATTCTCTAGGCCAGAATACTGGAATGGGTAGCCTTTCCCGTCTCCAGGGGATTGTCCCAACCCAAGGATCGAACCCAGGTCTCCCGCATTGCAAGCGGATTCTTTACCAGCTGAGCCACAAAGGAAGCCCATGGTTTTTTGGAATTCAGTTCAAATCATTTTCTACACAAACCTTTTCTCCCCTCCATTCCTCATTTTGGATGTGCTATCAACCTCCTTGATTGACATTTCTCTTCTGGTGCCCTGTTTTAGCTCTGCATTTTTCACTTAACCTTTTAGATTCTTAGTTTCTAGATGACAGTAGGAACCACATCTTATTTGCCTTGGATCCCTTGTAGCATCTTGGCAAAGTAAACATTTGTTCATTTATTCAGCCCATGTTTGCCGATGGTCAGCTGTGTGCTGCCTGGCACTGTTCTAGGTGCTCAGAGTATAGGAACAAAAAGACTTTGCTTTTATCAAGCTCCTTTGACACTAAAACTGCCACTCCTTTGTTGAATATATTGACAAAAAATAATTTCAGTTCTTTAACTTCACTAACCAGTGTTTGAATTTTTTGGTCAGAACTCACAGTAAGAAAACTTCCCATATTTGCTATCTAGTACCCTCATGCATATGTGAAACAAAAGTTTTCTGAATCAGGACTTCGCCAGTGGTCCAGTGGTTGGGATGCTATTTCCACTGTGGGGCGGTGGGAGGGAGGGTGGTGCAGGAAAGGTTCAATCCCTGGTTGGAGAGCTAGGATCACACACATTTCGTGTCAAGACCAAAAAATTAAAAAAAAAAATTGGAAAAAAAAGTTTTCTGAAACAGTATTTACCATCGATATCTATTATTTTTTCCTGATATTTTCTGTCTAATTCTAGTCTATATCACTTTAAAGATGGTGTTCATAACTCATTAAATTTATTTCATGTCCTATTTCTTCCGTTAGCACTGCTTGCCCAGTGCTTGGCATGTGGTGCTTCGTAAAGTTTGTCGACTCACAGTAGACATCTGCTTAAAGGTTAGAGGCTAGATCCAAATATTTATTTTAATTCATTTCACTGACTACTTAGCCAGACAGTGCAATGTAAATTCTGTGAAGGTGAGACTCTGGCAAGTGCTTGTCACATAGTGAATGGCTATTTGGTGAATGAATGAATCTCTGTTGGTGAAATAGTTAATTTAAGACATCAAGCTTTGGTGCAGTTAGTGAGACTGTAAAGACACCATCTGTTGAACTTAAAGTGTAAATTTTGGATTTAAGACTACAGATGGGTGTGGCAAGTCTTCTGTGAAATATGTTCTAAGCTTTGAGATTTTAGGAAGCATAAGGGAATTTTTTTAGCACAATAGCACATGAACTTTATGTCCAGACAAAATCTGTTTGTCAAGCATTCGGATTAAGAACAATGAATATGTGTGTATGTTCCTAACCATATTATATACTCTGTGTATAGAATTTACTTGTCTGTAATACACTTTCTAGCACTAGGTAAATATAAATACAGAAGCATGTTCGTGAAAGGCTGCATGAAAAAGTTACTATTTTAGGGACTTCGCTGGCAGTCTAGTGGTTAAGACTTCACCTTCCAATGCAAGAGGTGTTTGATCCCTGGTGGGAAAGCTAAGATCCCACATGCCTTGTGGCCAAAAAAGCAACAAACGTAAACCAGAAGCAATATTCTAACAGACTCAATAAAGACTTTAAAAATGGTCCACATTAAAAAAAATTTTTTTAAGTAACTATTTTGATTTGTTTGCATGTTTGAGAAATACAGTAATGATCCCCTGTTTTAAATATCTACACAACAAAAATGAAAGGATAATTATGTGAAATAAATTCTATTTCTTTGCCCAACATCATCTTCCCTTTTCACTCCTGTAAATAATGCATGTCAATCCCTGAGGGAAGGACCGAGTCTGTCTTATTCACGGCTGCCTTCCCTGCTCTTAGATAGTAGGCATTCAGATATTTATTAAACTAGAGAACAAAAGAAAAAAAATAATTCACTCGCCCATTCCATAAATGAGTATTTCTGATATAGGCGGGCAGGTAAAAATAAAAAGGAGTACCTGCCAAGGTTGTAAACTTCCGCCGGGGGGTGTCCCTGTGAAGGAGGGACGGATTCTCGCTGAAGAAGCTCGGAGAGGAGATGACGCCAAGGGTGGCTCATCTCTGGGGAGGAGGCTGGTTATCCTGGGCGGAGAGGGCCAGGTGCACCCAGCCAGGAGTGCGAGGGTTGCATGTGGTCGAGTCGAGTAGCAGAAGGGGGCTGCAGAGTGGAGCTCCTCCTGCCCCGCTGAGGAGCCCAGCCGCACTTCTCCCCGGGGGCGCTTTTAAGGACCCGTCCTCAAGGGCCAGGATGGGAAAGCGGCCATGGTACTGTCAGGTCAGTACCTTTCCAGAGGACCGGTGCCATGGTGAAGGATGTGCTGCCAGGCCATTGAATGTTCTAAGGAAAAGACGAGAACGGCCCAGCGTCCCCGTTGCTGCACGTTCCGCAGGCGGCAGACACGCCCGTTCAGAAGTGCTTCTCTTTGGAGAGCTGGTGGAGGAAGGTTACGGTGCCATAGATACTGTTCTCCCAGAGCTGCCTGGGCGTGCGCTCACCCGTGCCACTCTAGTGTCTGGGAGTCCCCGTGGTTAAGCAGTCACGTTGTTCAGTCGTTCAGTCGTGTCTGATTCTTTGTGACCCCATGAAGTGAAGTGAAGTCGCTCAATCATGTCCGGCTCTTTGCGCCCCCATGGACTGTAGTCCACCAGGCTCCTCCATCCGTGGGATTTTCCACGCAAGAGTACTGGAGTGGGGTGCCATTGCCTTCTCCAGATCTTCCCTACCCAAGGATTGAACCCGGGTCTCCAGCATTGTATTGCCTCCGGCTTCACCATGTGACCCCGTGGACTGAAGCAATTATGTATGTAATAAATATATGATATTATATGTGCATTGTTTTGCATACTAGTGTCATATCTCCGTAATTATTACTGTAGAATCCTTCCTCAGAAGATGCTTGAATGCTTTTGAGGCAATGTCATTTCAGACTGAAGGGCCGCTTTCTGGCATATGCTGCTCCCCTTAGTGTGTAAGTGAGACTTTCTGAACCAAAACAAATCTATCAGAGTCCAGAGAAGTACCTTTTAGTAATTTGGCTTGTTAATGTAACTATCCTAGATTGTATCTAGTTTTGGTTAAAAAAATTGGGAGCTTTCTGTAACAGGAAAGCAGGTGTTTTTTTTTTTTTTTTTCTGTCTTCACATGAGTCTCAGGTGTACAGAACTAAGTTCATGGAACAGTCATTAACAGTCATTGTAGTTTGTGCCTGACCCTTTTGTTGATTATTTTCACCTTTGTTTTCTGTAATAACAATACTCTGGACCCCGAAGGGTCACTGCCAGCTGAAGGCTTGCCAGCCGACAGCTGCCCCCACGCTCTGTGCCCCCCACCCTACTGCCACAGTGATAGAGGGAGCTGTGGTCCTGAGTTTTCTGGAGCGCCATCTAAAGACAAAAATGAAAAGATTCTGGCTTTTTAATGGAAGTTCATTTATCTGTGGTTCCCCCCACTCCCTTTCAGAGTTTGGAGCCTCTTCCAGCCAGTGGACCTGATTTTGGAGCACTAGGAGAAGAAGCTGAATTTGTTGAAGTGGAACCTGAAGCTAAGCAGGAAATTCTTGAGAACAAGGATGTGCGTATCCCGTGGAGGGCGAGGGCTCCATACCATTGTTGCTGGAAGCACTGGCTTCCACAAGCCGCCGGGAAAACAGACAGGGATTAACCTTGTCGACACCTTTATCAAAGGAGAGTTTGCAGCCAGCTACATTTTAGAAAGATTGGACACTTATTAGAGAAATAGCTTCTGGTTTTAGAGGAATAGTTTTTCCTTGGTGATTCTTTGTGTGGGAAGGGTAAACAAACCCATTTTTGTATTTATGTTACAAAAAACCCCAAAAGTATTTCAAAGAGAAACTCAAGTGGTGTTAAAGTTTAAACCGTGTTCCCTCCTCCCAGAAAACAGTTTGGGTCCTGAATGAAACTTTTCTTAACTTTATTGCCTTTGAAATTAAATAGAGAAGGTAAAACACATTTTCATTAGTTTTTTTTTCTATTTTAAATTTACTTGGAGGATACTTGCTTTACCCTGTTGTGTTGGTTTCTGCTGTAGGTCAGCCTGAATCAGCCATAGGTGTACGTATGGTTTCCCTCTTGAACCTCCCTTCCATCTGCCTTTCATTAGTTCTTTGATTACGATTGTAGTATAGTGTTCAGATCACCTATAAGTCATGCAGGCCCTAACACTCCCCGTTAACACCTGCCTGATTTTTCTCTGTTACTCACTACCATCTACTCTACTATGTGTACATTGCCTGTTTCTCTCCCCTTTAGAATATAACCTCCACAGAGTCAGAAATTTTTAAGTTTTGCTTGCTGATATAGTCTCAGTGTTCAGTATGATACTTGGTTCGTAGGTAATCAGTGCATTTTTACTGAATGAATGAGTGAAGTAAGTATTTATAAACAAGAGAAAGGCTCTGAGCTGGCGTGTATCATGCTATATTGAAATCCACACAGGATCTCCGGCAAAATACTCAGCTATTAAACCAGGTCACAGTCGGCATCATCCAGAGGCCAGTGCCCCAGGGAGCATGTGGGGAAGGAGGTCCAGAGGATCTCTACACCCTGCCTGGCTTTAGGACTGACCTGGCCCTTGGTCATTTGACTGCAGAGACCTTGTAAGTCTCGTTCACGGGAAGTACAGACCTAGTCAGTTCAAGGGACCAGTTGTTTTGAAAAGGCATGGAATTAAGAAACGTGGATCATTAAATTAAAAAAAGAAAGTCTTTGAAACTTTTAGGTTATTTGTCTTTACTCTTGATGTCTGATCTTTTGCCCCATCTTGTTCTCAACGATCTTGTGTCCCCTTATCACGTTCAGGTGGTGGTTCAACATGTTCATTTTGATGGACTTGGAAGGACTAAGGACGACATCATCATGTGTGAAATTAGAGATGTTTTTAAGGCTAAAAACCTTATCGAGGCAAGTAGTCCCCTCTGTGTGGCCTTCTTCCCATCCCCTTCCGAACCCCGTGAACCTCTGCCTGCACCACCGGGTACCCCGGCCCACTGATAAGCTCGCCTCCTACTGGGAAGGGGGCTGAACCCCCTCCATTCCCAGCAGCCCCCCCATAAACTGACATGCTCTTGCGTCCACTCTAACCCCAGAGAAGAGGTGTTCCCCCATCCTGCCCAGGGCCGCCCCTCCCCATGTCCCTTGCAGCCGTCCCAGCTTTGCCTCGGAGCTGCTGGTGGGGGCTCTTGACCCTTCCTGTACCCCCTTGGTGCTCAGCGCACTTTCCCTTCAGGGCCCTCCATGTCCGTGGTGGGTGGGCTCTTCCCCGCCACCCACCCTCGCCGACTCCTGCGGCCCTTACTCGATCATGCAGCTGCATCTTTCCCAGCTTGCACCGTCCTCTCCTCTGTGGCTTTCTTGTGTTTGCTCTCAGAACCACACTTAGGTGCCTGGCAGAGTCGCCAGCAGCTTCTTGGTGACCACATCCGGCTGGCTCCAGTCCCCATTGCGTGTGATCTCTTAAGCAGCGTTCAGCCATTCCCACTTTTAAAAATACAGTATTTTTTTTTTTAAAGATTAATATTCTTCTCAGGGAATCATCAACTTTGCACGAACGCTATGCCGCCAGCCTGGTCTCATAGCCACCATGTATGTCTCTGTATCTTAGAGGAACACCATCTCTGTTTTTGTCTCTTACAGGTTATGAGGAAATCTCATGAAGCCCGTGAAAAATTACTGCGCCTAGGAATATTTAGACAAGTGGATGTTTTGATCGATACGTGTCAGGGTAGGCATCCTGCTTTTAGCTTCTCTCTGATTTCGCCTTTTCGTCTGTACCCCTAGGACCTCGGACACTATTTATGTGTCCAGGCAGAGAGCACGTGCATTCTCAAGGAATTCACTGGGTCTTCTTGTCAGGCCGAGGGAGGCCAGGTGACTTTGAAGATGCTGCTTGCTGTGCCCCTGGGTGGGACCAGGGTTCCGAGAAGGAGAGAGCCGGGCTTTGGGGGATAGCCTACCCCAGTGGGTGTCCGAATGAGCTCTTGGCAGATTCCACCTAAATACGTGTTAAGAAGAGGAGCCAAGTGGGAGTCAGATTTCACTTTTGAGTGTCTGTTCACTTACTCGATTGCTATGATAGTGGGCAGCTGTCTTACCTTGGTGTCTATTCTTTGGTTAATGAGTCCCTGCCGTGGGAAGAGACCATGGCAGACGAGACATGGTGTCTTTCCAAAGAAGCTTCTGGTCAAGTGGAAGAGGGCTGGGGACAGACAGAGAAGTGAGGGCAGCTCAGCTGATAGGTTGTGCTGTTTGGGGGCGGGGCCGTGAGTGAGGGCAGCTCAGCTGATAGGTTGTGCTGTTTGGGGGCGGGGCCGTGAGTGAGGGCAGCTCAGCTGATAGGTTGTGCTGTTTGGGGGCGGGGCCGTGAGTGAGGGCAGCTCAGCTGATAGGTTGTGCTGTTTGGGGGCGGGGCCGTGAGTGAGGGCAGCTCAGCTGATAGGTTGTGCTGTTTGGGGGCGGGGCCGTGAGTGAGGGCAGCTCAGCTGATAGGTTGTGCTGTTTGGGGGCGGGGCCGTGAGTGAGGGCAGCTCAGCTGATAGGTTGTGCTGTTTGGGGGCGGGGCCGTGAGTGAGGGCAGCTCAGCTGATAGGTTGTGCTGTTTGGGGGCGGGGCCGTGAGTGAGGGCAGCTCAGCTGATAGGTTGTGCTGTTTGGGGGCGGGGCCGTGAGTGAGGGCAGCTCAGCTGATAGGTTGTGCTGTTTGGGGGCGGGGCCGTGAGTGAGGGCAGCTCAGCTGATAGGTTGTGCTGTTTGGGGGCGGGGCCGTGAGTGAGGGCAGCTCAGCTGATAGGTTGTGCTGTTTGGGGGCGGGGCCGTGAGTGAGGGCAGCTCAGCTGATAGGTTGTGCTGTTTGGGGGCGGGGCCGTGAGTGAGGGCAGCTCAGCTGATAGGTTGTGCTGTTTGGGGGCGGGGCCGTGAGTGAGGGCAGCTCAGCTGATAGGTTGTGCTGTTTGGGGGCGGGGCCGTGAGTGAGGGCAGCTCAGCTGATAGGTTGTGCTGTTTGGGGGCGGGGCCGTGAGTGAGGGCAGCTCAGCTGATAGGTTGTGCTGTTTGGGGGCGGGGCCGTGAGTGAGGGCAGCTCAGCTGATAGGTTGTGCTGTTTGGGGGCGGGGCCGTGAGTGAGGGCAGCTCAGCTGATAGGTTGTGCTGTTTGGGGGCCGGGCCCTGGAGTAGCAGCGGAGGCAAAGTGGATCAGAGAAGACTTCCTGGATGAGGTGACGCAGATGCTGAGACCTAAAAGATGCACGCGAGTGTGTTTGGGGAGCAGGGCTGATGAGGAATGTTCTGGGGAGAGACTAGGCCCAGTGGCCAGAGAGAAAGGCTCATTGGGTGGACGCCAGGGCTCCAGAGCCAGTAGGCAGTCGTGGGGAATGAGTGATGCAAGACGAGGCAGGAGAAGGATCAGGAGATGGGTCATGAAGGACTCTGTGTGTGGTGGTTCACTCCGTTCTGACGTCCCTCGAAAAATACATATTTGGAATGAGTCAGAGAACAAATGAGCTCTTCAGGACTGAGTGAAAGATAACGATGAGAAAATGAAAATGAAACAGTCTGTGAAAGTGCTTGCAAAAATATAAAATGCTGTGTAAATGAAAGACGTTTCGATTACCTGGAGTACAGGTTCATCTGTGGCCAAGAGAGAGCCTCTGGTCTCGCCCCCAGCGGGCCAAGTGTGTGCCAGGGGCCCTTGCCAGTGCTCCAGAGTGCTTGCTGCTGGCGAGTCCTGTGGGTGGCGTGTAGGTTTAGCGCTCTCCTCTCTTGTGAATATGATGTGCATGTGGTCAGCTGGTTCACTTCTGTCGGTGGTTCTCCACCCTGGCCACCTTTAGAACCACCCAGGAGCTTTTAAGAAAGAATGTAGGCATCATCCATGTGTCCGATGTCTGAAATGTGCAGTGCAAAAACAGCCTTAGCGCAGGCCCCACTTGAGTTAGCAGGAACATCTCTCAGCGTTTGAATGGGGTGAGGCGGTGTGTGTAGAGGGGGCTTATGAGAACTCTCTGTACTTTCTGCTCAGTTTTCCTATAAACCTGAAACCGCTCCTCTAAACAATAAAGTCTGCTAATTAAAAAAAAAAGTGGTGCCAAGGCTCCAGCCTGGACCAGCTGAATCTGAGAGTTTGGGAGCCCCTGCCTGGGTGTCCGTGGGTCTGACAGCTCCCAAAGACCATGAGTGTCCAGCCAGGGTTGCAGGATCAACCTCGGCCTTTCTGGCCCTCGGGGCCCTGCCCCCCAGGACCCTCAGTGGGTGAGGGGCAGCTGCACTGAACTCAGGCCCCACGCCACCACCTTGGGAAGGACAGAACCATCCACGTTGTACATCCGGGTCGAGCTGTTGCTTCTCCATCAGGGTTACTCGAGCCCCTCTGTCACTTGAATTCCATGTTTTAACGTCCATTGAACTGAGGACTCCCAAGCATTTTCAGAGAGCTCACTTGTTGGGGTACAAGTGCCCTAAGGAAGTAATGCAAATGACGTGTGTTTGCGTGATGCTGCTGCTGCTGCTGCTTATGACTCCTTTCAGCAAAGCCTGGCCTCGCCGTCTTCCACCGCAGAAACCAGACCTGTGTGTCGGGGTGTGATGGGGTTTTCACGCACATTCTTGGGCTTTAAACCAGAGCATGTGTGTTCCAAAGGGGGTTGTAAAATCAGTGGAGGCTTCAGTTTGCATTCTGTCATTCGTCGCAGCGGGACAGGAAACAAAGCTGCACACTCAGGTGTCTTCATTGTTCCATCTTCCTCACCAGGTGATGGCGCACTTCCCAACGGGTTAGACGTTACCTTTGAAGTGACTGAGTTAAGGAGGTTAACGGGCAGTTACAACACCATGGTCGGGAACAACGAAGGCAGTATGGTAAGACACGGGCTTTCCTTTCCTGAGGGTGGGACTTGCAACAGTGAACTTTACTTGCCTGTTCTGGCTCTTGCCTGTGGCGTGAGGGATCTTTAGTTGCAGCATGTGGGATCTGCTTCCCTGACCAGGCCTCCTACATGGCAAGTGTGGAGTCTCAGTCACCAGGGAAGTCCCCAGTTGTGAACTATGCTCTAAAAACTAATGGTAATTCCAGAACTTTTCCATGACCTTTAGTCTTTATTTGTAAGCTGTCCTGTGGTTCTCATTAATCTTCCTAGAGTTGATTATGACACGCTTTGTTATGAAGATGGATTGTTTGAGAACAAGGTGTTGATAACTCATGTTCTTATTAATAGTTTCTTGTTCAAATTCTCCTAAACTCCAAGCACACAGAGTTAGTTTCTCTGAGCTTCACAGTCAGCAGGATTAGCCTAACCCTAAAATTCATCAGGCGTGTCCCCTCGGCAGAGGCAGGCTTTAAAGAAGAAAAGCAATTATAGATGAAAGGCGGACCCTAGTGTACATCTAAACTCCTGCTTTTTTTTTTTTTTTGTATGGTTCCATTTTTTTTCTTAAACTTTTTATTTTGCGTTGGGGTGTAGCTGATAAACAGTGTTGTGATAGTTTCAGGTAGACAGCAAAGGGATTCAGCCATACGTATACATGTATCCATTCTCCCCCAAACTCTCCTCCTATCCAGGGTGCCACAAAAACATTGAGCAGAGTTCCCTGTGCAGGTCCTTATTGGTTATCCATTTTAAATACAGCCGTGTGTACATGTCCATCCCAAACTCGCTTACTATCCCTTCCCCACTCCCTTCCCTGCTAGTAACCATAAGTTCGTCCTCTAAGTCCGTGAGAGGTACGTATATATAATAGAATACTACTCAGCCATTGAAAAGAGTGAAATAATGCCATCTGCAGCAACGTGGTTGGGCCTAGAGAGTGTCATGCCGAGTGAAGTAAGTCAGAGGAGGGGAAATATCACGCGGCACCTCTTGTGAGCGGGCTCTAAACAGAAATGACATGGGTGAACTCACTTACAAAACCTCTGCTGTTTTTCTTTTGCTCCCAGGTCCTTGGCCTCAAACTCCCTAACCTTCTAGGCCGGGCAGAAAAGGTGACTTTCCAGTTTTCCTATGGAACAAAAGAAACTTCATATGGCCTGTCCTTCTTCAAACCACAGCCCGGAAACTTCGATAGAAAGTAAGAAGCCCAGCGGGTCGTTGTGTTCAGTGGCCTGGGTTAGGGGTTGAGATAGCTGTAGTGGAAGTTTCTGGAAAGAAACTTTGCAGAATCGGCCAACGCTTCTGTCGCGTTACCGCATGCGTGGATTTCCCCATGCAGATGAGCCCCGAGGCGTCACTGTGAGTCTGTTGATTTAGGTGGTACACCAGGTATAATCGCCGTCTCAGCATGTAAAGCTCTGTCCCCTTGTCTTCTAGTTTCTCCGTAAACTTATACAAAGTCACGGGACAGTTCCCTTGGAGCTCGCTCCGGGAGACAGACCGAGGCGTATCAGCGGAGTACAGCGTGAGTGGCTTTCCCGTCCTTCCCTTTGTGTGCCTATGTGGGACTTGAGCACCTGTCGATTGATCCCCAGACTCGGCCAAGGGCACGGGGCCAGGTGCGCAGCTCCACGTGGGCTGAAGCTTGGAGCCGTGGGCCCCGACGCTCAGGTCACCCTCCGCTCCCTGTCCTGCTGCCAGCCACCTCCCGGGCAGCCCCTCCCCACTTGCCCAGTACCCGTTGCCAGGGCCAGAGAGGGTGGCCATCCCCCGTGGCGGCAGATACTTTGACCCGGTCACCTCTCTTCGCTGCCCCTGACTTCCGGGGACACCGTCTGTTTGTGCTTCCTCGTGCATGCTCAGATCGATTGCTCCTGGCAGCCGGCTGAAGTCATGCCAGGTTGCCAGGCGCTTTCAGCGCTGGTTGACAGCGCGCTCACTCCCAGCGGGATGCATTGCGTGCAGTTGCTGCCGTTTGGCCGCTTTTCAGTTTTACGATGAACACTGCCCTCCTTTGCCTTCCTTTCTAGCTGTCCCACTTCCTCCCCTCCTGGTGTGGGCTTTGATGAGGTTTAATGTGAGGTTTGATGAGGAAAGACTGGAGGCACGCGCTTTGTAAAAGCAGCTCCCTGCGTGCGGTCTGCAGGCCCGCCGCTGCTGCCTCTCCTGCGCGTTCGTGGCCCTGCATGCCCTGCTGGGTGGGCGTCTCCAGGGAGGGGCCCAGGAGGCCGCTGTGGCATGTCCCCCACTTGTTGCGGGCTTGTGACCCCGTCACCCTGCTCCTCTCTGGGGGCTGAGGTGGCTCACCCTGGTCACCCTGCCCAGCTTCAGAAAACCAGGTGGGGTATGTGTCCCATGGTCTTTCGGATGGAAAAGAAACCAGGTGGCTATAAAGTCCCCTGCAGCGTCAGACCAGCGATGCCCGTCTCCTGGCTCAGAGCACAGCCCCGCTGCTCAAGCAGTTTTTCCCTCTGATGGCGACCCTGGCTTTCTCCCGCAGCCCTGCGCCGCTTGCCTCTGTTCCCTCCTTCCCTGCTTGCCTTATCTTCCTTTCCCATCCCGTCGTTTCACAGCGTGTGTTGGTTTTTAATCGGCTAATGATCTAATGGCACGTCACCCCATGGCCTGGGCTGAGATGACGCCGCGTCCGCGCAGCATGAAGGCTGACGGTTTTCTGTGTTTGCTTGCAGTTTCCCACCTGGAAGACGAGCCACACGGTCAAGTGGGAGGGCGTCTGGCGGGAGCTGGGCTGCCTCTCCAGGGCCGCGTCCTTCGCCGTCCGGAAGGAGAGCGGGCACTCGCTGAAGTCGTCTCTCTCGGTGAGGGTTTGCTCGCCGTGTGCCTGCCCTGGTGTAGCCAGGCCATATGTGCTGGGAGAATGGTGTTTCCCTCCATCAGGAAGGACTGAGCGACGTCATGCTTAGGGCGGCTAGAATGGTGGCTAGGACCAGTCATTGTGAATATCTGGACACAGCCTCACGTCCTTTTTTCCTAAGTAACGTCGGAGGTGATGGAAACAGAGGGAATAAGGGCCCACTGTGTTGTCTTAGCTGGAAGTGGGCTGAGCTGACGTCCGGCAGGGCATCAAGCTCCCTGAGAAAGCAGGGCTGGGGACGGGGTCGGAGTCGCCCAGCCAGCAGACGTGACCTGTCTCGCTGACCCTGTTGGGTCCTCACAGAATGGGAGGTTTTCATGAAGGTGAAGCCACCTAAGGGAACACTCGGCACAGAGCCCGGCGAGCAGCCAGTGCTCAGGGAGTGTCTGGTGTCATTCCATACTGAAGCAGACACCCCCGTCCTTGCCTCTTCCAGCACTCGATGGTCATCGACTCTCGGAACTCCTCCATCCTGCCGAAAAGAGGTGCTCTGCTGAAGGTGAACCAGGTGAGCATCCCCCCCACCCCCCCATGGCCCCTGCAGGCTCCTGGGGACTGGGGCGTCCCTCGGGGCGGTCACGCTGTTAATACTTGCCGCTGCCTTTAGCTGTAAAGGCCGTTCTGGAATGGCTTACGAGGGTGTCCATCCCTCTCAGGGCTCCTAGCCCTGGATTAGCTCCCTGCAGCTCAGACTCTGCCTTCACAGCGCTCAGAGTCAGGTTGAGGTGCCGGCCTCTGATGTGTCACTTCACACACCAGGAGCCAAGTTGTGACTTGGTGGGACTGGTTTCCTTGGTGGTCCTCGATGAGCACACGAGCCTGGGTTATAACCCTGATACTAGCAGGGCCCAGCCAGTGACCTCGGGGAGAAGCCGGCTGGGAAGGGGGCTCCGACCCTCTGTCTGCCTGAACTCAGAGGAGCAGCTGGGAATCCAGTTTTCATGTGCTGTTGCTGCTGCTAAGTCACTTCAGTCGTGTCTGACTGTGTGCGACCCTATGGACAGCAGCCCCAGGCTCCTCTGTCCACGGGATTCTCGAGGCAAGAGTACTGGAGTGGGTTGCCATTTCCTTCTCCCATTTTCATATGAAAATGTGCGAAATTGTGAAAGGTGGGCCAATATTCTTTTTCGAAACATTGATTGGGCCAAACAAGTCATAACATCCTGTTACTGTTCAGTCGAGAGGTCGTGCCTAACTCTGCGACCCCATGGACTGTAGCCCTCCAGGCTCCTCTGTCCATGGGATTTCCTAGGCAAGAATACTGGAATAGGTTACCATTTCCTACTCCAAGGGATTTTCTCAACCCAGGGATCGAACCCACATCTCCTGCATTGGCAGGCAGTACCGTCCTTAGCAGGCTCTGTAATGAACGCCAATGTTGCCAGTGTTCTCCTGGCATGCGTAAGGAGCAAGCTTCTCTGCGGTTGCTCTGTGTTTGGTGACGGTGTCTCTGCCAGGCCCCTGATGCCGTCCTGAACGACCAGGAGGCAGCCTCTGGGACACAGACGTGGTCTGTTGCCTTTCTGAAAATACAGAGCAGCAGCCTGTAGTGCTGACCACAGTGACCCTGCAGTCAGTCTGTGGGCTCCGTCCCACCTGAGACCCTCCCTGACAGGAGCTGGCCGGCTACACCGGAGGCGACGTGAGCTTCTTAAAAGAAGATTTTGAGCTTCAGTTGAATAAGCAACTCATCCTTGACACAGTGAGTATCTTGAGCAGCTTGTGACTGGTGTTTTTGGAATCTGACTAGACCCCAGTTCCTGAATATCTAAAGCTCGGAAGAGGAAGTGATAAAGTCGAGCTTGAAGCTCAAGCGTGTCATCTCTTAAGTGTGGCCAGAGGTGAGGCTGCTCTGGGGAGAAGCGATAACTAGCTCCTTTAAAACTCGCCTGTCGGTCATTTCACACGGAAGAGCCCGTTCCCCGTTCATCATCATCTCAGAGCCATCAAGAAACGTGTCTGCAGGACATGTGCCGCCGTCTTTGCCTCCTGATGTTGCGTCCCTAGAAATTCTTCATCTTCAGCTGACTTTGCTAGGTCTTTGCTAGGTCTTTAGGCTCTGGTGTCTCCAGAATCCCTTTGTTAAATGTTTTTAACCTGGTTTGGTTTAGTTCCTCCTGATTCCCTCAGGACCTGAGGAGTGAGTGACCAGATTCTGCCCGAGGCAGTGGAGCCCCAGGCCGGGAGACACTGTGCCTTTTGTCCACTCTGCCTAGAGCATGGGTGGCTGGGGCAGCTTTCCACACCCCACTGCTGCCTCAGAACCCGGCGGTGAGGCGCGAGTTCTGACGAAACAGTACACACTGTTTCGTCTGACTGTGAAATCGTTTATCACTGCTTCCGATCTGTCCTGGACTCAGCGCACTCGGAATGCGGTCCCTGCCTTTCTTTGTCTGCTTCTCTGGAGGCTGCCGGGGCCAGTATCTAGTTGAGTTCGGCGCGCTTTCTCCGGTCCCCTCCTGTGCCTGCTCCCTGGCACTCTGTCAGCCCTCCTTGACTGCATCATGCCTTCTGCTTCCGGGCCTCGGTGTCTCTTCCTTGGCCTCCTTTCCCCCCGTCCAGCTCCCGGCTCTCCATCCACCCATCCGTCTGCCCGCCCATCTGTCCTCTCACCTGCCCATCCGTGCGTACATCCACCCCTCCCTTCTTCTCACACAGACTGTCTGGCTGCCAGGCACTCTCTGGGCACCAGGGACACCCTAGGAGGTAAAGCAGTCCGTGCTCTCAGCCTAGTGGAGGGGGCCCCACAAGCAGCGAGGTGGGCATATGGCCTGGCAGGTGGTGGTGAGAGGCGTGAGCAGGACCGCATACTGCGGGGCGAAGGGGGCCGTGGGGGCGCTGCCTCATCGTCGGTGGTCGGGGGCGGTCTGATGAGCCCCTCCACCCTCAGTGGTGTCTTCCCCCTGCCCCCCCAACCCACCTGGGGACAGCCATGTGAGGTGCATAAAGCAGCTCGTTTTTAGTAACAGGCCGTGGGATTTCAGTGGGGTGAGCGGGGAGTGAGGACGCGAGGGAACCAGGGGGTGGGCTTGTCGTCCTGCTGGCATTGAAGAATCGGGGTGCCCGGTGCTGGAGGGAGCGGGTGGAGAGGCCTAGGTGTGGGGCCACCTGGGGTTCCCGTGGTCACTGAGCTTAGCGGGACACATGGCACGGTGGGCCTGTCTCGGGGTGGGGTATCAGTGCTCCTTGTCGCCCCTCTCCCTTAGGTCGTGACCATTGGGGGTGGGGGCGGGGAGAACAGTCTGCCAGGAACATCTTGTCCAAGGGGCTGCCGCCCCACTGTGTGCCAGGCTCCAGCCCCTCGCCCTGTTCTGCAGCAGTCTCTCCTGTTGTTGAGCAAAGATGCATTTCTCAGAATAGAACGTGTGCTTGGCCCTCTCTGCCCACTCTGCCCCAGTTTTCATCTGTGATTCTTCCTACAGAAGCTTCTAAAAAGGAGCCCTCTGGGCAGCTTTGAAGGACGTGGACTTTGCACGACCAAGAGGACAAGTTGGGCAGAAGCCTGTGGGGAGCACTCAGGAGATGCGGAGGCGCATGATGATGGCTGGGGGTCAGGAGCCCAGAGGGCCCCCTGTGGCCTCAGGCATCACTGGGGCAGTTCTGGGCGGGGATGACGTGGCGTGAAGATTGGATCCCCTCACGGGGTCATTTACCGCCCCGACCCTGACCTGTCAGGCGAAGCGCTGTCCCCGAGGGCTGGGTGGGATGTGTGGCTCTGCATTTCTTCTTTCATTTGCTCATCTTATCACCTACTTTTGGCCATGCCGGGCCTCCATGACTGCAGGCTGTTCTCTGGTCGGGTGTGAGCATTTCTTCTTTCATTTGCTCATCTTATCATCTGCTTTTGGCCATGCCGGGCCTCCATGACTCTGCAGGTTTTTCTCTGGTCAGGTGCGAGCATTTCTTCTTTCATCTGCTCATCTTATCATCTACTTTTGGCCATGCCGGGCCTCCATGGCTCTGCAGGCTGTTCTCTGGTCGGGTGCGAGCATTTCTTCTTTCTTTTGCTCATCTTATCATCTACTTTTGGCCATGCTGGGCCTCCATGACTCTGCAGGCTGTTCTCTGGTCGGGTGCGAGCATTTCTTCTTTCATCTGCTCATCTTATCATCTATTTTTGGCCATGCCGGGCCTCCATGGCTCTGCAGGCTGTTCTCTGGTCGGGTGCAAGGGTGTCTCACTGTGGGAGCTCCCCTTGTTGCAGAGCGCGAGCTCCAGGGCTCCCATCATTGCGGCTCCTGGGCCTTGGAGTGCAGACTCAGCGATTGCTCAGTTGCGCTGCAGCACCTGCGGTCTTCCCAGATCAAACCTGTGTCTCTAGCATTGGCAGGCAGATTCATTACCACGGAGCCACCAGCAAACCCCTGAGTTTCTTACCTGCCACCTCCCTCTCCTGAGATGCCAGGCGCCCTCAGGACGTGAGGCCAAGCCACAGAGGCCTTTGGATGCCGACTCCCTTGTCGGGGCCTGGTCCCCCTCCCCGATCTGGCCGTGGCATGGCCCACTGGGCTTGGCTTCTCAGAAGGGAGGGGGCTGCCCAGTGTCAGAACCAGGCCCTGCTGAGGGTTTGGTCTTGTTTTTTTTGCTTATGTCTCATACATCTTGGAACTTGAAGTTGCGAGTTACGCAGATATCCTCAGAATGCTTCGAGCTGTGGCTCCTCCCCTGCCTGAGCCAGGAGTTCCCCTCTGCAGCCTTCACGCCCCAGCCCAGAGCTCTGCACTGGACATGCGGGGCCGCGACCAGACCTCAGTGCATCTTCTGTCTGCTGATACTCATTGGAAGGAAAGAAACGCTGGAAGAAAACGGTTGTTTGTTTCTATTTCAATAGGTTTTTTCAGCCTCTCTCTGGGGTGGAATGTTGGTACCCATGGGTGATAAGCCATCGAGCATTGCTGATAGGTGAGTAATAAACGAATGGGTGGTCTGCAAGTGGCTTCCTTTGCATCTTTCTGGTTGGTTTCTTACAAAAGAAGTTTAACTATTTAGGAGAGCACTTATTTCACATTTTAATTTAGTTTTTAGGTTTAAGCTAATTTCAAAATATCCTGTATAGCTTTATGCTAATTTTTAAAAAACAAGAAAGATGCAAAAAATGTATGTGAAATATAGTATGTCACCAATTTACTACAGATGTGCACATAAATTTGTATCTCACACAAATACACATTCGCAAAAAATCGACTGACAGGAAGTACCTGTGACCCTGAACAAACGTGAGTTTGATCCGGGGGCCCAGCCACAGGTGGGTGCCTTCAGCTGCCAACACCGCAGCACTGCAGAGCCAGGAGGTGGCCGATCTGTGGCTGTGGAGGAAGCTCAGGCACAGAGGACTGACCGCAGGGTTTATTTGGATCAACCTCTCAGTTCAAGTGAAGGAAAGTGAAAGTCGCTCAGTGGTGTCTGACTCTTTGCAACCCCGTGGACTGTAGCCTCCCAGCCTCCTCTGTCCATGAGGTTTTCCAGGCAAGAATACTGGAGGGGGTTGCAGTTTCCTTCTCTGGGGGACCTTCCTGACCCCGGGGACTGAGCCTGGGTCTCCTGCACTGCAGGCAGATGCTTTACCACCACAGCCGCCAGGGAAGCCCGTGGGTTGTGTAAGGATTCGCTGTAATCCCAAATGTTAACCCTGCTTGCCAATGACAGGATTGCTTTATTACTTTCTTAAACGTTTCTCTGTGTTTCTATAATGTATATGGGGCTTCCCTGTGGCTCTGTGGTAAAGACTCTGCCTGCCAATGCATGAGATGCAGGTTCGATCCCTGGATCGGGATGATCCACTCGAGAAGGAAATGGCAACCTGCTCCAGGATTCTTGCCTGGGAAAGCCCATGGACAGAGGAGCCTGGCGGGCTACAGTCCATGGTGGTCGCAAAGAGTTGGACAGGACTGAGCGACTAAACGATAACCCGCATGAACGTTTTTCTTTCATACTCAAACAGAATATACAATTTTTAATATAATGAAGTACCTCCCCGACCGCAAAGCTTGGATTTTAATGGCGTTCTGCACTCTCGCGAGCATCTCCCTAGTCCTGAGACGTGCAGCGCACGGCTACGTGGGCCACCCAGAAGCGAGTGTGCGCCCTCTGCACTTGCGGTGTGCGACGGCAGCTTCCTCTGACAGCCCTTCCCTCTTCCAGGTTCTACCTCGGCGGACCCACGAGCGTGCGGGGCTTCAGCATGCACAGCGTCGGGCCACAGAGCGAAGGTCTGTCCTTCCCCAAATACACCACGTTGAAAAAATCGAAGCTACATTTACATCTCATTTTTGAACCATGTATTTGTTTGTTTGAATTACCAAAATAATAGATACTCATGTTCCACCAGCGGAACTGACACCTAACATCCGTCACCCAGCAGGCTCGGAAAGGTATTTATCTGTTGAGGAAATGATAGACGATGAGAGAGTATAGCTAAGCGGAACATACGCAAGGGTGACCTGCGACCCCGTCGCCTCAAGCTGTGAGCGTTGTGTGGTTTTAAACACACGTGTCCACATACACGTATTTTCTTACACGCTTGTGTTCTCACCTGTTTCTCCCACCACCCCCTCAATAACAGTATATGAAACGATGTTTATAGGAATAGGTATTTTATCATTTTTTATGGCTGCTTATTTTATCTCATTGACGAACTACAATTTTTTTAACTTGTGTAATTTATTTAAAATTTTAAAAAATGCATATAGTAAAAGTAAACAATAAGCATGCATTTTCATAAAAAGACTTAGAGGAAATGCAGCTGAACAGCAGTCGTGGTTTTATCTGGGTGATGGGACTGATGAATGACTTTTAGTAAGTTTTTTAAAGTGGGTTTCTGCACTTTGCAAATTTTTCACATGTTTACATTGAGCTTATTTGTTTACTGAGATACAGTCAGTTTATAATATTACATAAATTTCAGTTGTGCAGCGTAGTGATTCATAAAGTGTCGACTCTATACCCTGTGTAATGGGCTTCATTTTTGAGAGTAGTTTTCGGTTTAATGGGAAAATTGGGCACCAAATGCAGAGCTCACCGTACACACCCGTAGCATCCTTTATCAGTAGTCCTGTGTTAGTGTGGGACGGTTGTCACAATCGATGATCCAGCAGTGACGTGCTGCTGCGGCTGCTAAATCGCTCAGTCGTGTCCCACTCTGTGCGACCCCGTGGACTGTAGCCCACCAGGCTCCTCTGTCCACGGGATTCTCCAGGCGAGAATACCAGAGCGGGTTGCCATTTCCTTCTCCGGTACTGACACGTTACTACCAGCTAAGCTGCATGGTTCCCGTGGGCATCCCCCGCCTGTGCTGGGAGGTGTCGGGTTCTGACAGATGGGTGACGGCATGCATCCATCCAGCGTTCACCCCCGAACGTTCGCTGTGCTCCGCCTGTTCGTTCCTCCCTCCCTGCCTCCTCCTCTGCTCCTGATGGCCTCTGACCTTCACTACCTCCCTGGTTTTGCCTTTTCCAGAATGTCATATAGTTGGAGTCATAGAGTGTATGTGCTTTTCAGACTGGCTGTTTCGACAAAACCGTACACATTTCAGGTTCCTTGGTATCTTTTTTTTCTTCTTTTGGTCAATGTATTTATCAAATTTTTGTTTATGTATGTGTGTGTGTGTCTAAGGAGCTGTGTGTGTGTGTGTGTGTGTGTGTGTGTGTGTGTGTGTGTAATATATATCTTAACTGGAGTATAGTTGATTTATAGTACTGCATTAGTTTCAGAGGTCCAATATAGTGATTCAGTCCTCTGTGTCTTTTCATAGCTTGATTGCTCATATCTTTTTATCACCAAATAATACTCTGTCCACTGCATGGCTGTTCCACAGGGTGTTTTATCCATTCACCTGTTGAAGGACATCTTGCTTGCAGGACATCCAACGTTTTGCAGTTATGAGTGAAGCTGATAGACATGTGTGTGCAGCTTTTTTTAATCTGGACATAAGATTTTTCAGCTCGTTTGGGTAGAAACCAAGGAGTGCAATTGCTGAATTGTATGGTAAAATTATGTTTAGCTTTGTAAGAAAATGCCAGACTGTCCTCCAAAATAGTGATACCATTTTGCATTCCCACCGGCAATGACTCAGAAAGATAAAAGCCTTATCATTTTTAACGGCTGCATATTTCACATTCTTGCCATACTGTGACCTTTCTAAACCAAATCCCAAGTGTTAGACATTTAGGCTGTTTTCTTTTCTGCTTATTTTAAATAACTCTGTGTCAGTGAATAACCTAACTCAATCTTTGTGCTTATCTATAAGTTTTACCATATAATATAAAGTTCTAGGTTGGAATTGCTTGATCAACAGATTTTGAGTATCCTCAAGGGTTTATATTGTGTTCAATCATAGTCTGTCTAGTAGAGTTTGGGCATTCCTGTTTCGGGAACTCTCTCTAGTCCTTGAAATTTTATTAGAGAATTGCCATGTGTTATGAAAAACATCATTTAGATAGGACACATGTTATTACATTATAAAATAGTCTATCCTGATTTTCTTAACTTTTTAAAAACATCTTTGTTGTTCCTATTTTATATTATTAAAAATAATGATCATCCACGGCAGACATTTTTGTATAAAATATAAATTATTTATTTTCATTTGCTTTTAAGATGCTTTTATTAGTCTGTCCTTTTCTCTTGGAAAAGTAGCAATTTCTTTTTTCATTGTAGCAAGTATTATTTAGTGACTAGATAAAAGTTTTGGAGTCTTCCATTTGCCTGAAAATTAAAACACAGTGATGTTTTATTTAATTACCTATTAAAAGGCCATTGGTAAGATTCTGTGAGCAAGGGTGTAAATCGCTGTAACTTTTCATGAAAGCAGTTTGACAATACTCATCAAGAGCCTAAAATGTGTGTATGTATGTGTGTATATATATATATACACACACACACAAGAACTAGAAGGGAATGGCAACCCGCTCCAGTATTCTTGCCTGGAAGATCCCATGGACAGAGGATCCAGGCTGGCTACAGTCTGTGGGGGTCACAGAGTCGGATACGACTGACTAACACACACGTATAACAGCACTGAAAACTGGAACCCAGATGCCTGCCAGCCGCAGGACAGGCAGCTAAATGGTGTGTCTTCACACCGTGGTTTATGATTTAGCAGCGAGGATGAGCAAGTCAGAGCCACTGATGGGGCGGCCTGAACCAACTTCAGAAACATACGCCTCCCCCCAGAGTCAGCCCCAGCAGATGCGTGCTCTGTGACTCTGTGCAGTGTGGCGGCCGGGTGAAGAGCTCTGTGCTGTCGGGCGACAGGCGATGGTGGCCCTTGGCGTGGGTGGTGGTTTGAAGGGGGCACAGGGCCTCCCCAGGGTGCTGCGTGTGCCTGTCTCTTGGTGTTGTGTGTTCTGGGCCTGGAAATTCACTGCATTGTACATTAGGATGTGTGTGCTTTTTGTGTATATATTATACTTCAAGATGGTTTAAAAATGTGTGTGTGCAGGAAGCCCATCACAGGTTAACGTCCACTCTCAAGAGTTCAACACCAACAGGACAGTAGTCAAGCGGTAGGTGGTTACATTGGTCTTCCCTGGTGGCTCAGTTGGTGAAGAATCAGCCTTCACTGCAGGAGACTGCCTGCAGGAGGCCAGGCAGGTTCCATCTGTGGCCCAGAAGATACCCTGGAGCAGGAAATGGCAGTCCACTCCAGTATTCTTGCTTGGGAAATCTCATGGACAAAGGAGCCTGGTGGGCCACAGACTATGGGGTCAAAGGCTCAGACGTGACTTAGCGACTGAACCACAGGTCATTGCATTATGGCCCATATATGTGATTATTCAGGCATCAAAACCACATTTTCAAAGAATAAGAAGTCTTAGAAGGAAGTACTTACAGTACAGTAAATGAAAAAATCAGGACTGAAAAATATGTATATATATACTTACATTTTATTTTCTTATTTAATGTTTCATTGTAATTCATTGAAAGGAAGGACACCAGGATGTTAGCTGGTTTTCTCCTAATGGTAGAAATTAAAGGAGAATCTCATTTTTTATACTCCCATGATGAGAATAAGAGGTTATTTAAGGAAGGAGAGGAACACTTGCTGGGAAATGAAAAGCAGGCCCCGTTGACCTCCTGCTCTCGGTCCGTTGTTTCCTCTAGAACTTCAGTATTGACAGGGTTGAGGAGACGCTGGAATCTCTAAGTGAATAAGCAGTTCATCCCTTGAGGTTAATCTTGGAGACAACCTGTAGTCGTCTTTGTCACGTCGGGTCATTTTGTATTAAAGGAGACTGAGGCACTTTACAAATGGTATTTAGTAACAAAGTATAAACAGTTAAGAGGGTTTTATTGTTTTAATGTTGTGGCTATTTGTAGTTGAAATAGTAGGGACATTTGTAGAAGTAATTTGTATTATTATGCGTCATCTAAACAAACAAAAAAAACCCCAAGTGGTCATGAGCCTTTGAGAACGAGCCTCTCCTGTGAAGACGCTGAGCTGGGATGGTGTCCTTGTGCGGCGGGGAGCAGGCCCTCCCTCCGCGCCTTTGGGCCAATGGCTAGTCTGACCATTTGCAGAAGCTGCGGAGGCCTTTTCTGCATATTGTCTGTCTCTCTGTAGTGTGGTCTTGGGATTTCTGCGGAATAATGCATTTCACTTGGCAAGCAACCATGGTCTCGGCATCTGCAGTTGCCGAGACAGCAGTTTCCATTAGTTCGCTTGTTCTATTCTAAGCACTTCACAGATATGATCAATTACTGGTTTCATTCTTTCCTAAATGATGTATTAGCTTTTTTTTTTCTTTTTCAGTTAAAGCAAATTATAAAACAAATGAAGAGAATAAGAAACATTGTTTAAAAGGAGGCAGACAGCCTCAGTGGTTAGAAGAGCAGTTGCTCGTGGGCCAGGCATGGAGTGTGTCCTGATCACAGCACACCCCTCGCTCTCGTTCGTGGTGGGCTGTCGTGGTCGTCTTGAACCTGTGGCCTCATTTTGATCCGCGCGCCTTCCTTGTCTAGGTGACTACCTGGGCGGGGAAGCCTACTGGGCCGGCGGGCTGCACCTGTATACCCCGTTACCCTTCCGGCCCGGCCAGGGCGGCTTCGGCGAGCTCTTCAGGACACACTTCTTCCTCAACGCGGGGAACCTCTGCAACCTCAACTACGGTAAGACTTGGACTCCTTGGCGGCCAGTCGGCACACCTGGCCTTACGTTTCAAGGTACAGGATACGAGTAGGGGTCTGTCTCCTTTAGACTGCTGTGCTCAGTCGCTCAGCCGTGTCTGACTGCTGACTGTGGCGTTTATTTAGCAAACATTTCTTGAGCAGCAACTCTGCCAGTCGTCAAGGCTACAGAGCTCTTCCTCTCGGAGCTTAGGGCTGGGCGAGGGGCACAGACGTGTCCAGCAGCAGGGGCATGGGAGGAGTCCAGAAACCAAGGCTTGAAGCCAAGCTTCCTGGGTGCTCAGGGGGTGGGGAAAATGCCATCCTGGGCAAAGGGACCAGAATGCGCCGGGCCCGGAGAATGGAGAGGCCTGCGTTCTGGGGCGGCGCAGCAGTGCCATCCCCAGCCCTGTGAATTTGGACCTAGTGTCACTTTCGTACATTCTCCTTGAAGAGTTCAACCTGGCTCTCACGATGATCAGAGGCCACGCAGAGAGAGAGAGAGAGAGAGAGAGAGCCAGGGCTGTCTGCAGAGAGCGCGTGGGGGCCCACGTGTGATTGGTCACACCCCGCCTCCTCTCTCTTCTCAGGGGAGGGCCCCAAAGCCCACATCCGGAAGCTGGCTGAGTGCATCCGCTGGTCCTATGGGGCAGGCATCGTCCTCAGGCTGGGCAACATCGCACGGCTGGAGCTCAACTACTGCGTCCCCATGGGCGTGCAGCGCGGGGACAGGTAGGTGCAGGGGTCCTCTCGAGAGGCACATGGCATTCTCTCGTCACCGTACTTTGTTTGAACCTGCTTCATCACTGGCATCACCAACTCAATGGACAGGAGTTTGAGCAAACTCCAGAAGATCGTGAAGGACGGGGAAGCCTGGTGTGCTACAGTCCATGGGGTCACAAAGAGTCAGACATAGCAACTCAGCAGCAGCAATCACTTCACCAACAGCCTTTAAGATTCAAGACTTTAGGAGAAATTGAATAGTTGGCAAAGGAGTGAAAATACAGGGATTTTTCTCCACAGGTTTTTTTCTTTCCATCTGGTTTGAAGGACAGGCTGTGGGGTATCCTCGTCCCCTGACCTTCACGCTATTTGCACTTGGTGCCAAGCAGCGGGAACCCCCTGGGCAGCCTGGCTGGAGGCGGTGGCCGGCACTGCTGGTCTGTGCTGAGGGGGATGAGGTGTTGCCGTGGGGCCTTTGCAGGCTGGGAGCCCGAAAGACTGGGTTGGACGCAGCTCTGTGCCCTCCAGAGCCGCCTTTGGGCAGCAGGGGAACCAGCTGTCTGGCGTTTCTCCAGCTGTCATGGATTTGTGCTGAAGAAGAAATTAATTCTGTTTCTTAAAGTGTTTGGTGTGCGTTTTAGAAAGTTCAAGAAGCCCAGAGATATCATCATGTCAGTATGTAATACCACGGACTGGCGGCCTAGAGAGCAGACGTGGATCCCTCGCTTTCTGGGGGCTGGGAAGGCTGGGGTCAGGATGCTGGCAGGTTCGGTTCATGGCCCAGCGCGCCCTTCCCGGTTGGCGGGTGGTTCCTTCTCTCTGCGTCCTCACCTGGGGACAGAGCAAGGTCTCTGGTGCGTCTTCTCACAGGGACACTGAGCCCACCAAGGACCCCATCCTGGCTGATTGCCCTTGTCTGTGGTGACTGGGTCACCTCCCCAGGTCCCGTCATGTGGGCTTAGGGTTCGGGCCTCAGCTTGTGTGGGTGGGGAGGCCACGTGTTTCTGTTAACCTCTGAGTATCTTCACACATACACACTTCAGAGTCTCGACGGCTGTGCGTTTTTCTCCTCGGCTTTCTGTCTGTGGTCCTCCGTGAAGCTGAGCCATTGTCGCCCAGGCGTCCAGCGCCGAGCTGCAGTCTGCGATGCTGGAGGGGGTCCCATGTCGCCTCTGCTCCCTCCTCTTTTCGCCCGGCACAGAGGGTGGCGGTGCTCTGGGAGGAGCCGTGTCGGGCCTTCTGACAAGGCTGTGCTCTTAGGCGCGAGTCAGCGTCCACCACCCGAGCCCCCTGTGGCTATCGGCCCAGTGCAGTCTGCCCTGCTCGTCTCGCTGGAAGGCTGACTTGGGCCCGGGCCACCAAGCCGCCCATGATGTCGGAGCCCTTCCTCCCTGCGCCCACGCGGGCCTGCGGCTCTGACCACGGTCAACACCCCTCCACACCTCGCCTGTTCTCGGCAGGGAGCAGAGCCGAGGAGGGTGTGGGTGCTCAGGCTGGGGGTGTTCTGGAGTGCAGCTCAGCCGCCGTGTGGCCGGGCCGAGTGGTGTAACCTCTCCGGGCCTGTCTTCACATCTGGAGAATGTGCGCTGGTGGCGGTGACTGCTCTGCTGGTTTAGGGGCTTGCTGAGTGAGCACCCATGCACGTGCAGAGCCGTGTCCGGTGTGGTGTCAGCAGGGCTGGTCGCTCCTCACGCTGCTGCTGTGACCGGTGCAGTCGCCCCGGCCAGCTGCTCCCTTGGGAAGCACAGCGGGCCCCCCCCCCGCTCTCTCCCCATCTGCAGAGTGCCCGGGGCTGCCGCCTGGCTCACTGTGATGGAGACATGTCATAGCGATGGGTGGCGTGTCCTGTTCAGGGAGAGTGCAGCGTGGGCGATCGGGCACTTTGCCCAGGGCCGGGCTTGTGTGCTAGATGACGTCTAGCTGCCCGCCACAGACGTGGCCCCGGGCTCCCTGGCGTAATACCCAGGTGATCACTGATCCCTTGCAGGGAGCAGCCGAGGTGCGGTGCTGACCCTGCACCCGCCCTGGGGTAGAGTCACAGAGAACCATCCGAGGCGGCGCTTCTCAAGCCGTAATGGGCCTGGGTGGGCAGGACGATGGTGTGTGTGTCCGTCAGGGGTGCCAGGGAGCACCAGACCGCTGAGTCCAGAGTGCACACCATTACCTCCGCCCCCGACGCCAGCAGAGGAGCCCAGCACCTCGCCGCCCACTCAAGAGACCCCTGCGGTGAGGCTGTGCCACTCCCCCACCCCGCGGGCAAAAGCGTGCAAAGATGAGAACCGTCTGTGTCTCCTCATTCACACCTTGACTCGCTACCAGCTTCTCTGTCTCTGAGAGTACCCAGGCTGTTTCCATGATGATGGTTTGATGGAGATTAGTGTTTAACATTAGTCCTGATCATACCAGTAAATAGGTCATAGATGTTCCTTGTTGTAGAGGAGCCTGGACGTGCGGGTGGGGTTTTCACTGTAGCTCTGCTGTTTCACCTGACTGCCAGCCGCGGAGGAGTGGCAGCGGCCCTCGGCTGGCTGCGCTGCGGGTGGGCTGTGGGGCTGGCCCCTGCCTGTCCCCGGCTGTGCGGCCCAGGCCCGCCCCACTGGCTCTGGGGAGGCTGCCTGAAGTGTGGTTGCAGCGTCCTCAGAGGCCACTGGGTGTCGCTGTGCTCCCAGAATCGAGGCCCTGGGGAAGCCTGGCTGGGTCCACCCTCCTCGCAGACTCTGCAAGGAGCCGGCGTGTTCCCCTCTCCCCTCTGTTCCCTCTCTTCAGGTTAAGTTTGAAAAATGTAGTCCAGATATTAATGTCAGCTGTGAGTTCCGGAAGGAGGAGCAGGCCGTGCACGGGACATTTAGAGCAGGACACAAGGCGCCCGCCCCTGAGCCGCGGCCGGTCCGTTTTGGGGGCATGGCGGTTGCAGCGCTTGCTGTCGTGCACGGCGTCCCTGTCAGGGGGCTCTCTTCACTCAGCGCGTGGCTCCGTCTGAAGTCTCGTCAGAACTGGAAGTTGTTAGATCTTTATTTCTGAAATCAGGCAGCTGGCAGGATGGGGAATTGTGTGTGTGCAGATCATCTGTAGAATCCACCCCCCACACCACCGAGTTAATGCAGTCACTCTGTAATTAGGATCTCAGACCTTTACAGAAATGGAAACCGTTGTGAAACGCTTGGTGCGTTTTGTACCGGAGGTGACGTAGGGCACCGTTGCCTCCGAGCTCTGACGCGACTGCTCTGTGCCCTGCTGACGGTGGTCCCTGGAGACCCGCTAGGGACTCGGGCGGCTCTGCCTGGGAGGGCAGCGTGTGGTCAGTGACGGAGGAAGACAGGAAGCGGGTCACGGCGGCTGCTGAGGGTGTGAGAGGGCCTCCTGGAGGGGGCGATACCTGGCCAGAAGCTTCTGGAAGGACAGCTGGAGCCAAGGCGTGGCTGTAGGAGATGCCTGCGGGCGCCAGCTTTCACCCCTCCTGCAGGGGCAGAAGCGAGGCGTGGGGCGGCCCTGATGCAGGCAGGGACTGAGTTCCGGGCACTCTGGTCCCCTCCCGTCTGCTCTGGCCTTTTCCCCTTGAGCAAACACCAGGGTCTCTGAGTTCTGGCACTCGTCAGCCTTCCTCCTGCTGAGTTGCCCGTGCCAGATTCAGGCCCAGGGCCTGCAGGAGGAAGATGGGAGCCTGATGCCAGGGGACCCTGCAGGGCCGGAGACCGTGCCAATGGGAGGGGGCGACTGAAGACACAGGGGATTTCTGAGGCGCCTCCTGAGTTACAGACTTACAAGTTACAGGAGACACAGAACAGGATGACGGGCATTTGGTGAGGCCGTCTCCATGCTCCTGGCTTCAGTGACACCGTTCTGGGTATGTGTAGTGGGTATCTTTCCTGTGACATGTTTATACGGTCTCTGAACACAAACATGCGCTTGTAAAGTTGTTTAATCTGTTTATATAGTTCAAATAAACGAGCCTTTATTGGAATGCCTGCTTGTTTCTGAACCGTGTAAACCTAGGACTTGACTTTTATCTTGTAGCCTATTTTCAGACATTTTCCTAAATAGTGAATGTAGGCATTGGTCCCCCTTTTATGGACCCGAAAATATAAAAGGTAAAGACATGTTGTTTGGATCTCAGTGGAATTAAGCTGTGCACACACAGTCGCGGTCCTGATTGTGGGTCTTTGCCATTTAAGGACAGTGGTGAGGTTTACTCAGGGTCATGTTGGGGCTGGACTGTGGCTGCCCCTTCTGGTCAGGTGACTTCTGCTGACACCGTCGGTCAGTGAGCACCCTTGACCCTGCAGGTGGTCAGTGGCAGCAGCAGTGATTCTCTGTGTCGAGTCTCTTAATTGATCAGGTTATTTTGTCCCCTGCTCACTCAGGCCGAAAACCACTATCTGTCTGCTCTCCTGCGTCTTAAGTTCTAGGGGCGGGGAGGGCGAGGCACAGGTGTCGTGGCAGTGCGACATCAGCTTTCCTCTCAGTGAGGGGGCTGGCTGCTTTTGTCCAGTTTTTCTGGAAACTGTCAGAACTTGCAAAAACACGCTGTGTTGCACAAACACATCGTGTTCTACAAACACATTGTCGTCAACTGCCAGTTGGGATTTGGAACTCTGCTTTCGCTGGAAGCTTCTGTTTCCTGGTGTTGTGACCCCAGGACCATACAGCCCTGGTCCTGCCTCTGAGCCCAGCCAGCAAGTGGGCAGTGTGGGAGACCACCTTCCGTGACGGGGGTGGTTCTTGGCCTGGTGGGCACTGACATCGCTGTGGGGGGGTCCCAGGAACACACCTCGGCCGGTGATTCTCAGCCTGTGTGTGGCCAGGGCAGGGGCCAGGCCATCATGGACACGGCTGCGCCGTCGGGCACCCGTGCATCTGGGTGCAGAGCTCGGCTCCCAGGACCCTGCCAAGAGCACAGCCGCCTCCTCGCTGCTCGGCCCCCTTGCCCATCTGAACTCAGGCCCAGGGGCCTGTCAACTGGTGATCAACAGCGCACAGAAGGGAACCTGCAAAAGTTTCTGTGGGTGGCAGATGCTGCAACCCACGTGACCTCCTGTGTCCTTTCCTGCGAGAGGAGCAAAGAGGTGGTCGGGGCAAACCTTGGGGGCTGTGGGTTTTGCTGTTGCCAGACCCTGGGACTCCTCTGGTTTTGCCCTCCTCCTGGCTCCCTCCCCAACCTCCCTGGGACATCCTGGCAGCTTTAGAAACAAACAAAGCTTCCCCTCCACCACCCCCACCAGAGTTTTGTTGTTGGTGACTCTTTGGCTCCGAGGTCCTCTTGTTGTCTCCAGTTGGGTCAGGACTGGGGAAACAGGAGTAGAGGAGGAAGCAGGGAGGGGGATTTGTGTCTCCTGTTTCATTCCCTCGTCCATCCTCCAGAGGCAGAGGAGGGAGCGGCCAGGGCCAGTGGGTGAGGCTGGGCGGCCAGGAGGGCCGGGGCCTCCCGAGAGGCAGGGCCGCGGACCTTGTGTCTGAGCCGTGCACGGCTCTGGAGCCGATAGCAGCGGGGCGAGCAGGGCAGACCTGAGCATTGGCTTCCGGCCTTAAGAGAAAGCACTTTGTTTTCCAGGATCTGTGACGGTGTCCAGTTCGGAGCTGGGATCAGGTTCCTGTAGCGGATGCGGCACGTCCCCCGGCCCCGCAGCAGCGGCTCCAGGACCCGGGCAGCACTGACGTTCTTGGGGCCACTCTCTCTCTCCAGACAGACATGCTTCATGGATCCTTCGACTGCAGTCCTTGTGGGAAACCATGTCAATAAATTTTCAAATACAGATCCTCGGCCGCGTCGTGGATGGGATTTCCTCTCTGAGGCTGCACATGCCGCTTTCTCTGAGGTCAGGGGCCCTTGTGCGCGTTTCTTCGTGCGTGCTGCCGGGTGGGGCCTGGTCAGGCATCTCCCGATTCCCCTTTCATCCCGGACTCTTTGGGCCTCAGTGCTCAGTTCCCACAGATTAGGTGGAATCAGCAATGGGATGGCTGTTTGCAAGCTGTAAAACAGCATTAGAAAGCCTTATTAGTATCCTCATCCCTGGGCTTCCCTGGTGACTGGCTCCATGGTGAAGAGTCTGCCTCCAGTGCAGGAGATGCTGGTTCAACCCCTGGGTCGGGAAGATCCCCTGGAGGAGGGCACGCACGGCAACCCACTCCAGCATTCTTGCCTGGAGAGTCCCGTGGACAGAGGAAACTGGCGGGCTACAGTCCATAGGGTCTCAGAGTCAGACAGGACTGAGTGACTAATAACTCATTATCATCATTACTATTATATTTTTTGGTGGGTTGACTGAAATAGTCTGTCTGGGCTGTTTCTCAAAGCTACTGTGAGCCCCCGCCGATGGGCATTCTCCATGAAGCAGTGCGGAGAGCCCGCCGCTGGGGGGCGTGCGTGCTTTGATTCAATGCTGGCTGAGAAGGGTCTGTGCGGGGTTGCAGGCTCAGGGCCATGTCAGCCAGTGCGAGCGTCCTGCAAGGATGAATCAGCCTGATGGCAGGGAGGCAGGGAGGGAGGGCGTGTTCTTGGGAGGGAGGCGCAGCCGCCTCCAATGCGCTTCTGTGCTGCCCTAACAAAGCACCGCAGACCTAGAGGCTCAGCGTGACACAGAGCCGTCCCCTTGCAGTCCATACGCCAGGAGTCCAAAATGGGTCTTGCTGGCCTGAAACCAGCAAGTCCGCAGGGCCGAGTGCCTGCTGGAGGTTCCAGGGGAGGGTCGGTTTCCTGACCTTTCCCAGCTTCCCGAGGCGCCCACGATCCCTAGCTGATGGCCTCTTCCTGTGTTTTCAAAGCCCGCAGCTCAGTCTTCCGTCTCCCTCTGACTCTGCCTCATCTCTGGGCCCCTGTGACTGCTGGGCCCACCGGACACTCCAGGCTGGCCTGATATTACCATCAGATGGTCAGCATCCTCAGTTCTAGCACAATCTAATAATGCCCCGGCCACACTGAGTCAGATACCCACAGGTTCCAGGAGTTAGTTTGTGGGCATCTTTGGGGAACCTTTATCCTGCCTAACACACCTAGTATCTATCTCTCTATATTTTAGGGTAGACTGAATTAGCCACATGAAAAGAAAGTTTTAACAATTTAAACCTCCTCTGAATTCTTCTAAAAATAGTACCCTTTAAAAATGTCCAGGGGTGCAGGTGGTGCCCCAGAGGGCCTTAGCCAGAGTTTCCTATTGGATATCCCTTTCCACACCCCTCACCACCCCGGCTGGGCTCAGCTTCATCCTCCCATTACCTGGTTAATATCCCCACCAAAGCCACCCAAGTCCAGGGACCCACCTGTGCTCAGGCCTCCGAGGCGTATCTCCCCCTCACTGCCCACGTGAACTATGGAGATTTTGCAGAGGATATTTAAGGAGAAAATTTTACCTCTCTTAATAGTTGGGAACCTGGGAGAACATACTTTTTTCCCCTGAGTTGCTTTATTGTTTCCAGTTTCACGTTGATACTCTTGGCAAAATAAGAAACCCACAGTATAGCTCTGTTGTGTTCAGGCTACAAATTAGGAACAGTAAAAATCCAGATAGCCCAGACTCTCGGACTCTATGACCTTTGTGAATTCATCTCCTACTCTGGTGGAGAATCCAAAAAAAAAGTCACTTTTGAAATGGTGCGTCTTTAGTCACGCAGGGCCAGGTCACCTCAGGCCACCGGCCCAGCTCCTTAATGAAAGCGTGGCAGGTCGGCCGTCTGTCGGGTCAGGAGCCGCTTTCAGTGGCAAACACACTTCTCAGGCTGCTGCGTCACAGGGTGGCGTGGAAGCAGTGGAGACGGGTGAGATCAGAATTCTGTCCCTTTTCGGTGGGGTTCAGTGGGCAGACCGGAGCAGGAAGCCAGGAGCCCTTCACAAAGGGCCGTCCATGGAAGACCAGAGCCCAGGCTGGTGTGGACTGAGCTTCATAGCTGCTGTTTAGAGCGAAAGATGTCATAAAAAGGAGCGTGACGAGCACCACTCTGCCTCCGTGAGTCTCTGTGGCTGCGCCTCCTGCCTTGTGGGATCTTAGTTCCCCGACCAGGGATTGAACCCGCGCCCGCTGCTCGGCAGTGAAAGCACCAAGTTCTAACCACTGGACCACCAGGGAATTCCCTTTGCATCTTAATTTGACTTCATTTTTCTCTAAATACCTGAGCGTTTGGGATTAGACCAGAGTTCAATATTTGTTCAATAAGGCTTTCACGTCACTCTGCAAAGGAATGGAATGGGCCAAGACACGAAGCCTTCCGTGTCTTCATTCTGAAGGGGAACACTGCCGTCTCCCTTGCTGGAAACATGCTGGGCCAGTCTCCTTGTGCATGTGACCGAGGCTAGCTTCAGCAAAGGTAGTTGTCTCAATGCCCACAGAAGAAAACCCGTCCGTGATGCATCGTGTCGCCCGCTTCCATGACCTTGTGGCGGTCTATGCCCACGCACTCTGACCTTTTACACAGGTTTCATCAGCCACGTGCTCCTGGAGCTGAGCCACCAGCCACCGCCCTCCCCCCGTCCATTGTCTGCAAGGCTTTTTCTATCCAAGGAGGACACAGGCTACCAAGGGTCTCAGGCACTGGAGCAAGGGACAGTCAAGCAGGCCCTGCTGACGAAGATCAGGCCACACTTCCCCTTAGGTTGATTCCTGCATAGACCCTGCACTTTTGACATCTTCCTCACACCCCCACAGCTCCTGAAGCTAAGAATTCTCTTTAGTTTGTGAGTTTGCTTCTTTTTTCAAAATATAAATTTATTTATTTTAATTGGAGGCTAATTACTTTACAATATTGTATTGGTTTTGCCATACATTGACATGAATCTGCCATAGGTATACACGTGTTCCTCATCCTGAACCCCCCGCCCACCTCCCTCCCCATACCATCCCTCTGGGTCATCCCAGTGCACCAGCCCCAAGCATCCTGTATCATGCATCGAACCTGGACTGGCAATTTGTTTCACTTATGATATTATACGTGTTTCAATGCCAGTCTTCCAAGTCATCCCACCCTTGCCCTCTCCCACAGAGTCCAAAAGACTGTTCTATACATCTATGTCTCTTTTGCTGTCTCGCATACAGGGTTATCATTACCATCTTTCTAAATCCCTTGCAAATTTGCTTCTTTAAGACCAGAGAAATGTCCCTTTAGGATAATTAGGTGTGCTCAAACACACAGTGTGGTTCAGTCCAGTTCAGTTGCTCAGTTGTGTCCTGACTCTGTGACCCCATGGCCTGCAGGACGCCAGGCCTCCCTGTCCATCACCAACTCCTGGAGCCTACTCAGACTCATGTCCATTGAGTCAGTGATGCCATCCAACCATCTCATCCTCTGTCGTCCCCTTCTCCTCCTGCCCTCAATCTTTCCCAGCCTCAGAGTCTTTTCCAGTGAGTCAGTCCTTCGCATCAGGTGGCCAAAGTATTGGAGCTTCAGCTTCAGCATTAGGTTAAAGATCACCAAAGAGGAGTGGATGCCTTAGTCTAGAACAAAAAGCAGAGAGCGGCATTTGAAAGAAAATGAAATATTTGAAATCAGGTGGCTGGGGACTCCCTAAGGTGGTGCAGTGGCTAAGACTCTGTGCTCCCAATTCAGTGGTGGGGGGGGGGTGCTGGGGAGG
>SJYG01000009.1:7039465-7120443 GCA_006410535.1 Litocranius walleri
GGGGGGGGGGGGGCGGGTTTGATCCCTGGTCGGAGAACTAGATCCCACGTGGAAGAGCTCACATGTCACAACTAAGGATCCCACATGCAGCAATGAAGACCCGGCGCAGCCAAAAAATAGGTGGCTATACCCAAGATTTCCATTTCTAGCTTCTCTAAAGAAATGGGTCTGACAACAAGAAGTCTTCATTGCTATAGGCAGCAGAGGGCTGGAGCTGGGCGTGGTTCTCCTCCAGCATGCATCTCCACCCCTGTGTGGCTGTTTTAGCATCTATATAGTTCCTGCCGTGGGCCCGCCAGAAGTGGGAGCACCTGCGCGTGTCCAGGGAGGAGGCACAGAAGGTAGATAGCCACGGGCCCCACATCATGACACTGCTCTGGCCCTTCAGGCTCTTCACCAGCCTCACCCCCTCCTTCCCTCTGGCTGCAGCCCTCTTCTGTCAAAGGACAGGATGTGGGTTTGGCCCCTTCAGGTGCTGGATTCCCAGGTCCCAAGGATGCTGCCTGTGGGTTTTCTGAGGCTTTATGCCTCCGTGTAACTCACAGGTGACATGTAACACCATTGATTGCTTTGCCTATGTTTCAATGTTGGATACAAGGAGAAAGCAGTGGGTACTTTGACTCGAACTCCAGCGCTGTCCCCAGCCAGACGCAGCATTTTCTGAACCAGATGATGCTTACCCAGAAATTCTCTCCCAGGCCATCAGTACCGCTTAATGAAATATTTACATAGTCGATGATCTCCATGACACAACCACTTATTAGACCATTTTTAAAAGCTTGTTTATAGCACCAGCATTTAATCTCAGGGACAATAACTAAATATTGCCTCTTATCTTTTTACTGATCTCTTCGGATGATTGTGTACAACTGTGTTTCTCAGATTTTTTGGCCCTTGGACTCTGTAGCCCTGCCAAAAATTATGGAGGACCCTCCAAAGAGCTTTTGTTGGTGTGATGGATATGAATACTTACTGAACTAGAAATTAAAACAAAATTTTGAAAAATATAATTCATTTAAAAATAACAAACCCATCGCTTGCTAACGTACATAACATTTTATGGGGGAAAGGAAAAAAACTATTCCAAAAACTAGAGTGAAAATTCAGAGTGGCATTGTTTGCAGTTTTGCAAATCTCTTTATTAGGTGTCTTCAAAAAGACATGGTTTCTTATATCTACTTCTGCATCAGTCTCTTGGACTTAAAGTGGTTTCAGTATATAAGAAACTCTAACCTCATATAGATAGGTATTTGGAAAAGAGGAGAGTATTTGTTTTTAATCTTCATTGTGGTGCACGGGCTTAATTGGTCCTCAGGCATGTGGAATCTTAGTTTCCCTACTGGGATCAAACCCCGTCCCCTGCATTGGAAAGCAGATGCTTAACCTCTGGACCACCAGGGAAGTCCTTAGAGGTGGCTACTTTAATAGTCTTTTCAGATGACTTGGCTGAATATTCTTTGATAATTCACCAAAACTCAACAAGTGATGGTTTTTCAAAGGTCAGTTGCCAGTTGGAATCTGAAATCACATCAGTGACTTCTCACACTCAGTCACATCAAATCCATGGGTGCATCTGGCACTGTAGCTGGGGCTGCCGCTGCTGCTGAGTCGCTTCAGTTGTGTCCGACTCTGTGAGACCCCATAGACAGCAGCCCACCAGGCTCCCCGGTCCCTGGGGTTCTCCAGGCAAGAACACTGGGGTGGGTTGCCATTTCCTTCTCCAATGCGTGAAAGTGAAAAGTGAAAGCGAAGTCACTCAGTCATGTCTGACTCTTCACGACCCCATGGACTGCAGCCCACCAGGCTCCTCTGTCCATGGGATTTTCCCAGGCAAGAGTACTGGAGTGGGGTGCCGTTGCCTACCCAGGCACAATTTTGTAGCATCATACATTGATCGTTTGGGAAATACTGGCCCACAGAGTTGTGCAAATCTTCCAGATACCAACCAATGGCATGATTATGCAAAATTAAAAGATCACATTCATTAATGTCACCACCGATCTCATCAGAAAAATCTTGTAAGTATTGCGAAGCTGCCAAGCTCACAGTGGTAGATACAAGTTTCCCCAAGTTCCAATTTTCACCTGAAAGCTCCCATGGTCTCCTTGGCAGCAAATTCTGTTAGTTGCTTTCCTTGAAGCTCACTTTAGTCATTTTCAAGGAAACATCTGCCAAGTGACCCATCTGAATAACCCCAGGTCATCAGTCATTCCTTAAGTAAGGATGATTGACGCTCCGTGGGAAGAGTGGCTGTTTTCCCACAGCCCAGCCACTCAGCTTTTCCCTGAAACAGACGTGCTTCTGTGCCCCCGTGTCAGCGCGCAGAATGTTAAAGGGCTGGAATTTAATGAAATCCAGTGTTTCTGCCTCACCGAGGATGTTCTCCAGTGAACCCGGCATTTTTGCTTCCGTCCCCAGTGTGTAGGGTACAGTGACCTCGAGTGCAGGCTGGGGCTCAGCCCTCCCCCATGTCCAGGCCCCAGAGCTTGTACCCACTGTCGTGCTCGCGTGAGTGCACATGTCACCCCAGTGAACTGAATCACCAAGTAACATCTTTGTTGTCGTCGTTCAGTCTCTCAGTCGTGTCTGACTCTTTACCACCCCATGAGCTGCAGCACACCAGGCTTCCCTGTCCTTCACTGTCTCCCAGAGGTTGCTCACACTCATGTCCATGGAGTCGATGATGCCATCCAAACATCTCATCCTTTGTTGCCCTCTTCTCCTCTTGCCGTCAATCTTTCCCAGCACCAGAGTCTTTTCCAGCTAAGTGGGCTCTTCACATCAGGTGGCCAAAGAATTGGAGCTCCAACTTCAGCATCAGTCCTTCTAGTGAATATTCAGGGTTGATTTCCTTTAGGATTGGCTGGTTGGATCTCCTTGCAGTCCAAGGGACTCTTGAGAGTCTTCTCCAGCACCACAATTCAATGCATCAATTCTTCTGTGCTCAGCCTTCTTTATGGTCCAATTCTCATATCTATATATGACCACTGGAAAAACAATAGCTTTGACTATATGAATCTTTGTCAACATCTTAGTGGGCTTCCCTTGTAGCTCAGCTGGTAAAGAATCCGCCTGCAATGCGGGAGATCTGCGTTCAATCCCTGGGTTGGGAAGATCCCCTGGAGAAGGGAAAGGCTACCCACTCTAGTATTCTGCCCTGGAGAATTCCATTGCCCGTATAGTCTGGGGTCATACAGTCTATGGGTTTGCAAAGAGTCAGACATGACTGAGCAGCTGTCACTCACTTGCTGCTGCTGCTGCTAAGTCGCTTCAGTTGGGTCCGACTCTGTGTGACCCCATAGACAGCAGCCCACCAGGCTCCACTGGCCCTGAGATTCTCCAGGCAAGAACACTGGAGTGGGTTGCCATTTCCTTCTCCAATGCACAAAAGTGAAACGTGAAAGTGAAGTCGTTCAGTCGTGTCCGATTCTTCGTGACCCCATGGACGGCAGCCCACCAGGCTCCTCCTCACTCACTAGTGTTATAAAAATTGCTTTGACCTCAAAAACCCTCTGAAAGTCTCAGGGGCCCCCAGGGGCCCATGGACCACACATTGAGAAACCCTGATCTATCATCATCCAAAGCAAGTTATTTCAGGGACTTCCCTGGCGGTTCGGTGGTTAGGACTTCAGGTTTCCACTGTTCAATCCCTAGTCAAGGAACTAAGACCCTGCAAGCCATGAGCCGCGGCCCCCCAAACAAACAAACAGAGTCCTCAGCCGGCAGAGGTCTTCCACAGAAAGTGACCCGATACTTGCACTGGAATAGCTGCCAAAGGACCAGACTAATTCCTAGAGTACTTGAGAGGGCTCTGTATGGACCCGAGTGAGAAGGGACTCTTGTGTTTGCTGAGGGACAAGCTGGGAATTAAAAGCCCTCCTTTTATCACCAGATATAAACCATGTTCCCCTCCCTGCCCTCACATTTCTCTTCTGTGAAATGGGGCTGATGGAACCTCTGTGTTGCAGGAAATGTACGTGGAGGGCCTGGCACACAGTAGGGCTGAGACCCGCGATCCGCATTGGGGTGGGTGGGAGTAGGAATGAGGATGGGGTGGGTGGGCTTTAGCTTGGATTGTAAATACCATCCAGAGTGTGGTGTGAGCAGGGGAGAAATGTTGAATCTTTCCTGAAGTGTCACCTGGGTGTACCGTAAAGAGAAAAGATTAGTTTAAATTTGGAATAAAACGTAGTCACGTTTTACGTTTACACTCACACATGTGGGTCTGGAAGTGAACTGTGGGAAGCTGTCTCGACTCTGCTTCCCTGGGGTCAAACCAGCCGCCTAAAAGCACAAAGGATCCCCTGCCAGAGGGCCTGATGGTCACCGCGTCCCCAGGCCTGGTTGTGATTCTACATGGCGTTCCCCTGACGAGTAAATTACCAGATTCCTTTGCCAAATCATTAGATAACTTTAAAGAACAAAGACTGTTCTTGCAAAAGAGGACTCAGCATTATCCTGCTGGGGAAATAAACAGTAATAATTTTTGAGAAGAATGTACATTCTATGAATCTGGATCAACTATGAAAATTGCAGCCTCTCTACCCAGTTTTTCCTCCTTTTCCATCAATCCGTTTCTAACAGGAAGCATTTTCTCTGCCACTAGATGGATGGGCTTGGTCAATTAAAATATTCCGACTTCGCCTGGCTGAGATGATAGCCAGCCTGGCTCCATCCGTCATGTGAAATAGAAGGTGACCTCCCCAGACTGAGTCAGAGACCCAAGAACAACAGCTTCAGTCTTATTATCACACCCAGAAATTACCGCTCATCTAAACATAATTTCCCTGAAGCACTAAGCAGGCAGAGCCACGGCTGGAAGTGTTAGAACGCAGTCAGGAGACCGTGGCGTGAGTTGACATTGAACAGGTAGGGGTGAAAGTGGACATGCTGTCCTTAACGGGGGGACGTGCTGAGATCTGATGCGGGGGGGTGGCTCCTGAGCTGCTGCTCTGGTAAAGGCGAGGTCGAGTTTGGCTTCAAGCTTGCATGCACAGCCCTCACCTGAGCACCGATAGGAACCAGCTGCAGAGTCAGGCCAGGGCAGAGCCACCGGGACTCCGACCCTTCCCACCCTCGGCTCTGGGCTCGGCCTCGCCTCCTGTCTATCTGGAAACAGCCTCCTCTGGCCCTTGCGGGTGTGGGGAGCAGGAAAGGCTCATGCTCAGGAGCCAGGAGCCAGAGGCCTTGAGTCCCCACTTCCTCTGTTCATTTGCTCATTCACTCAACACACGTGCTTGGTGCTGGGCTCAGAGCAGGAGTGCAAGGGGCTTCCCCACCCCCATCCCATAACCACCCACGCAGCCTCCTTATTTATCCCCAAAGCCCTGGGCCTCTTGTGTCTGCTCATCACTCATCCTCGTCCTGCCCTAGGTGCCCGCTCCCCTCGGCCATTTCCAGTGACCTGTAGCTGCCAGCCGCTGGTCCTCCTTTCTGCAGGGCCTGCCCCTTGCCCTCTCTGAGAGTTGGCTCCGCCCCAGTCTTGTGGTCCCACCCCCCCCTCGCCCGTCCCCCACCTGAGGGGAGCCCGGGCTGACTCTCCAGTGGGTCTCAGAGATCCAGAAAGGTGCTGGAGGAGTGTGTTGATCCTGTTCTGAAGGGTCTGAAGAGGCTCCTCTGAAGACTGAGATGTGAGGAAGGAGAAGCAAGCAGGCAGGGCAGCAGGTGAAGGGAACAGCAACTAGGAAGAGGAACAGCCTATACAAAGGCCTCAGGGGCAGAGTAGCAGGGCGTTTCCAGGAGGTAAACTGTGGTGCTGGAGAAGGCGCTTGAGAGGCCCTAGGACTGCAAGGACATCAAATCAGTCCATCCTAAAGGAAATCAACCCTGAATACTCATTGGAAGAACTGATGCTGAAGCTGAAGCTCCAATACTTTGGCCACCTGATGCGAAGAGCCGACTCCTTGGAAAAGACCCTGATGCTGGGAAAGATTGAAGGCGGGAGGAGAAGGGGACGATAGAGGATGAGATGGTTGGATGGCATCACCGATTCAGTGGACACGAATTTGGGCAAACTCCGGGAGTTGGTGCTGGACAGGGAGGCCTGGCATGCCACAGTCCCTGGGGTTGCAAAGAGTTGAACATGACTTATCGACTGAACAAAGACAGGATTCTCCAGAAAAACAGAATCAGTAGGATATATATACATACAAAAGGAGATTTAATCAGAGAATTGGCTCACTCCATTACAGAGGCCGAGAAGTCCCTATCTGCTGTCCGCCAGCTAGAGACTCGGGAAGGCTGGTGGCACAATTCAGTCCAAGTCCCGGGGCCTGAGAACCAGCAGAGCCGGGGGTGTAAATCCAGCTGAGGGGCAGGAGGGGAGGAGAGGAGATGTCCCAGTTCAACAGAGAGGCAGGAAACACAGGGCCACTTCCTTCTTCCTCTGAATTTGTTTTATTCGGATCCTCAGCGGGCTGGCTGACACCCGCCCTGGGATCTGTCTCTGTCTCTCTCTGATTATATAGGAGGAGACTACATCTGTCTAGCTGTCTATCCGTCCTGAGACACATGTATCGATATGTCACCTTCCATTGGTTCTGCTTATGCCACCTTCCGTTGTTTCTGCTTCTCCGGACACTCCCATGACACACAGTCCTCCCCAGTCCTTGGTGTCTGAGACTCTGGAGCTGGAAAAGAGCTCATTTCTCTGCATGTCATTCTCCTGTCAGAGAACATAAGGAAACAAGTCCCACCTCTTCTAGGCTTGAGTAACTTGAAAAAGAAACTAAGTGATTGCTGAGGGTGGACATCAGTCACTGAGAGGCTGAGCCAAAGGCAGAGGAAGGGCAAATGCATCTCGAGACCTGAACGCCCTGCCGGCAGCAGGTGGGGGACAGGTGAGCAAGCTCTCAGGTGGACTGTGGTTGTCTTTTCGGAGGGCACCGCGTCTGCACGGCCACTCCCCTGGGTCCCCGCAACCTCCCCTCGGTTCGCTTGCAACTGCTCGTGTCTGCTGACAAAGCCAGAACACTCAGGAGGGTTAACACCTGAAGTCCATTTAAGGGAAATTAAGAACCACAGATCCAAAAGGATTCCAAAAATACCTAATTGATTTGCAAAGGTTTTGGGCGGGGACAGAGGGTGGAGAAGAAGGCTGCTGCCTGCTCATAACAGATTCCCCACTTGACTTCCTTATGAGCTTTGAAAACTTGGAAAATGGAAACCTTTCCTTTGAAATGAAGGTGAAAAGAGTAACACAGCTCTTTAAAAATCGATGATGAAATTTTTAAAACTGAGCCTTCTGCCTTGCAGTTCTATATTTACAGACATATTTTGAAAAGAGGGCAGAGTTTCCATGCCACCCTCAGCCCGCTTTCCCACATTAATGAGCCCGTTAATCACATTCATTATTAATGAGCAATTATTGCAATTATTAATGAGCAATTAATTACATTCATCACATTAGTCTGGGTCTGTTTGTTACAACTAATGAACCCACATGCACACGTTACCATTAACTCGTCTAGTCTCAGATTTTCTTCGTTTTCACCCGATGTACTTTTCTGGCTGAGGTCCCACATGACTCCCAGTTGTCCTGTCTCCTTAGCTCCTCTGGTGGTGACGATCTCTCAGACTTCCTTTTTTTTTTGATGACTTTGACAGCTTGGCGGAGGCCTGGGCCGATTGTGCAGAAGCAACTGGAGTTTGCCTGCTGTTTTTTCTCCTGATTAGACTGGAGTTGTGGGCTTGAGGGGGATGACCACAGGGGAAATTGTCATTTTCATCCCATCACATCAGGGCACATGCTGTCACCGTGGCTGATGGCTGTGACATTGGCCGTGAACACTTGGCTGAAGGTGTGTTTGTCAGGCAGGCTCTATTAAAAAATATATATATTGTTTTAAAAGAAAACCTCGGATGAGATAGGCAAAGTGTGTGTTATTTAGTGATTTAAGTCAGATCCAATCTTGATGTTTATCCTAAGACGTATACATGAAAATCTGTAGCTTGCCTTCTTCAGGAATGAGATGGAAATGCCAAGACAGCCTGGAAAACAAGTGGAATCGATTTGAACTGCACACAGAGCTCAGAAGACTGGTAAAGGCCGGGAAGGAAAGCGGCTCTTTCATCAGGCCTGACTCCAGATCTGACAGCCCCCACGCAAGGCTGCTGGCGCCTGTCGGAGACCGGACGGTTCAGGGAGACGCGGTGATGGGAGCTGAAGTTAGCGACTCTCTTGCAAGTTCCTGACTGCTCCGCGGGGAAATGAATAATAGATCTCTGAAATTAATAAGGCACACTAGACCCACAGACAAAAGGCTTCAGGATAAAGAACGTTCCAAGTTCTATACAAGTTTCAAATCCAGCCATGAACATAAACCTCGAACAGCACCCACAGCCTCTAAGGCCCCTTGCTCTGGAGTGTCAGCTGTGAAAGCGTTAGTCAGTCCTGTCTGAGTCTGTGACCCCAGGGACTGTAGCCTGCCAGGCTCCTCTGTCCATAGCATTCTCCAGGCAAGAATACTGGAGCGGGTTGCCATGCCCTCCTCCAGGGGATCTTCCTGACCCAGGGATCCAACTCAAGTCTCCTGCATTATAAGCGGATTCTTTACTGTCTGAACTCCCAGGGAAGTAGTAAACTTCTACTTAAAACACAGTTCTCTCAAATATTCTGGGTTAATATTTCCAAATAATTGGTAGCAGAATTAAGGAAAAATCAAGCATTTAAAAGATATGTTCATGGGACTTCCTTGGAAGCCCAGTGGTTAAGACTCCACACTTACAATGTAAGGGGAGAAGTTTTGCTCCCTGTTTGGGGAACTAAGATCTCGCTTGCTGCATGGTGCAGCCAAAAAAGAAAAAAAAAGTGTTCATTTCTCCAAGGAGCATAATTTTTCTTATATTAAAATCTGCAATAGTGGCAAAGAATCTTATTGTTAAAAAAGAAAAAAAAAAGAAAAAGAGCAAGAAGTTGCCAGGAAACATTCTTTTGTTGATATATTTTCACTATTTAAAAACCACCGTTAGGTCTCGGATCTTACAAAACAGGCACAGGCTGGATAGCTGGGCTGGTCGTTTGCTAACCCCTGAGGTTCGTGGATCTGGAGCCCAGTGGCTACAGGACCAAAGAGGGAAGCGTGGGAATCGTTAATGTCAATGCGGTGTTTAAACCTACATGGTCTTTTGTTACAGCCACATGGCTCATGGGACCTTATCAAACCCACACCCCAGGCAGGAAAAGCTCGGAGTCTTAAGCACTGGACCACCAGGGGATTCCCATAAACTCGCATACCTGCCCATCGCTTATGACCTTCCATTCGAACTCTGTGTGTGTGTGAGCTTTGGTCACCTAGAACAGAAGCTCTATATGAGCAGGCACTTGATACGTTTGTTGAATGAATGAACGAGCAAATGAATGATAAGTAAATGTGACAAACACTCGTGTCACCCAGTGTGATAACTCAACCAGAAGGGCCTCCAGGCAATGGAGGGACACCAAGAAGGAGGTGAGCCGCTGGGCCTGGGAGGGAGTCAAGTCAGAGAAGCAAGGCCTGGGGAGTCAAGGAGGGCTTGTTTAGGACAGCTGTGAATCGGGTGAAAAGATGGGGAATCAGGAGGTGACGAGACTATGGAGCGCTAAGGAAGGACTGGGGGCCTTGGGAAGCCTTTGAAAAATGAAGCCAGGGAGCGCCGTGATCAGATTTGGGATTTCCTGGCTGGGAGACCCTTCTCTTGATCCAGGTGAGTGATACAAAAGCATGAGCTCAGGCTTGTAGAGAGGGGGGCTGATAACGAGATTGAAGACAAGCGACTGACAGGTCCAGGAGAAAGAGGAGTCCCCGATGACCCCATATCCCAGATGGGACTGGCTGACTTCACTAAGTGCGCAGTAAGTCACAGCCAGCTCTCTGCGACCCCATGGACTGTGGCCTGCCAGCCTCCTCTGTCCATGGGAGTCTCCAGGCAAGAAAACTGGAGTGGGTTGCCATGCCCTCCTCCAGGGGATCTTCCCAACCCAGGGATGGAACCCAGGTCTCCTGCAATGCAGGTGGATTTTTTTTCCCCATCTGAGCCACCGGGGAAGCCAGACTGCCCTCCAAGCACATATGGTCCTTGGTGGGTAATCACCCTGCTCCCCTGGGGCTGGCTGTATCCAGTCCGAAATCAAGGTCCAAACCCAGAAGGCCTCTCTGAAGCCTCTGGGAGGACCTGCCCATGCCTTTCTCTAGCTTCTGGTGTCCCAGGGGACTCTTGGTGTGTCTTGGCTTGTGGACTGCCTCCAGCTTCCCAGGCACTCTACCGGTCTGTGGACGAAGGCCCACCCTAACGACTCATCTGAACTCCGTGACATCTGCAAAGACCTTACTTCCAGGCACGGTCCCAGTCCCAGGATTGGGCTTCAACACACTTTGGGGAAACAATGCAACCTGTAATTAGATCATGCGAAGGACAGTTGGAGATGAAGGCATGAAGGGGGCGGCAGAGAACAGAACACTCTTTCAGCAGGAGTGTCAGGAAGGGAGAGGAGGTGGAAGGTGAAGAAGGGGGTCAGGATGGGAGAGACGCCCCCAACCCCGGCCTGGCCATCGGAGCCTCGTTCTGGTGACAATGGTTCCTTTACTGAAAAGGGGAATCCGGGTTTCAAAGGGAGACCTTCATCCTTTGGTGGGGGGACGACTGACTAGTCTCACAATGGCCTTTCTGTCCCTTCTTTTGAGCAGATGGCCCAGGCGCCTCCTCCCTGGCAGGGGTCTGCCCCTCCCATCCCTTGGCCCGGCCCCCGCCAGGTCTCCCTTTCCACGAAAGGGGGAGGGCAGGGGAGCTGCATGCATACATTTTTTTTTATTTTAATTTTTTATTTTGGAGTTTTTAAAATTTGTATTTATTTATTTACGGCTGCACCAGGTCTCTGTGGCTACGCACAGGCTTTCTCGGGCTGCGATGCATGGGCTTCTCGTGGCTGTGGCTCCTCTTACTTCGGAGCAGGGACCCCGAGTTCAGTAGCTGTGGCTCCTGGGCTCAGTTGTCCCACGCCATGTGGGATCTTCCTGGACCAGGGATCGAACCCATGTCCCCTGCATTGGCTTCTTAACCACCGGACCACCAGGGAAGTCTAACCAGCATACATTTTAAAAAAGTAATTATTTGAGTAGTTGGAGGATTTAAAAAATACGTTGAGAATTCCAGAAACCCCCCAGGCTCAGGCTCAGTCACGGGGGTTCCCACTGGGCCCTGGAGGACTGGTGCTGTGCGCCATTTTAATACAGTGAATGCGTTAAAGGGGATTCTTTTAGCATCAGACACTTGGAAATTTCTGAGAAAACAAGTGACATTCCGAGGTGGGAGGGGGTGAAGGGCGGCGATTTTCTTATCCCAGAAGCCCATGGTGACCTTTTAATAAAAGAGTATTGTGTAGCCTTTCCACTCAGAGACTGACACAGGAACCAAAAAGCCAGAGGCGTGAGCTTCACTTGGGGGCGTCAGAAATGCAGAGTCTCAGGCCCGGTCCAGCACTCCTCTTCCAGATCCTATGGTTTCCCACGACCCCAAGCAGCCAGCTGGTGTGCATTAACTCAGAGGCGCCTGGGGGGTTTGGGGTGGACGTGGTTTGATCCTTTCCAGTCCCTCCTTGAATGCTAGACCCTGCTCTCCCCCAGCACAGGCTTTGTCAGCCCCCCTTTCCTTTCTGAAGAGGCAGCCGGAAAGCAAGCTCCAGTAAAGTTTTGCTTCCTAATGTTTCCATGTCACGCCTTCTTCTCTAATTTCCTCATCCCCACATCTGTCACTGGGACTGAGTGTACGCAGAAGCCGTAAACAATTTGTGTCCATCGATAAAAGCTTTCCTGGGAGGATGCAAACGTCACAGTTATCCCAAGTGGCAGGAGTAACCTCCTGCCATAATTACCACCAGCCTCCTGTCATCCATCATTTGCCCTTCATCCATCCATCCATCCATCCTTCCATCCTTCCAACCATCCAGCGAACACTGATTGGGCTCTGAGTGTGTGCAAGGCTCTGTGTGGGGTCCAGAAGCAGAGGCGACACTGCCTGATTGCAGGGGAAGGGCCATCATGGGGTCAGCGGGGAGCTCTGGGAAGCTGGAGGCTGGGAGACCAGGATAGGGAGGAGGGTGGGGAGGAGGGCAGGGAGGAGGGAGGGAAGGGCAGGGACCGTCTGCAGCCCCTTCTTCCCAGAAGCTGGTTACTCTCTCCTGCGCCCACTCTGCAGTGCAGCCGGGGACCTTCTCACCAGGCCACGCACCCCACTCTGCAGCAGGGCTTACATGCGACTCTCCGCGTTCCCATCGTCCCCTCGGGGCTGGTGGTGTAGCAGTCCTTCATTCTCTCCTTCTCCAGGGCTGGCCCTCCAGTTAACCCTCTTCTGTCGCTAGGGGACTATCCACCCTGATCTTCCACCTTCAACTGCTTGGTTTATTCATCCATCTCTTTCCTATTACTTCTCCTCCCTGGGAAAGTCTTAGCTTTTCCCACTCAGTACTTTTACGCTTGTTACATTATCTTTATTTTCGGGGCCTGATTTATTTGGGGCCTTAGACACAGGCTTAAAGAGTGGTGGTAAAAATATACTTAAGATAAAAGCTACCATTTCAACCATTTAAAATACACAGCTCAGTGGCCTTAAGTTCACTGTCGGACACCATCACTGTGCTTCACCTCCACACTCATTTTATCTTGCAAAGCTGAAACTCTGTCCCTATTAAACCAACTCCCCGTTCTCTCTGTCCCTATTAAACCAGCCCCCCACGACCCCCATTCTACTTTCTGTCTCTGGGAACTTGAGTCTTCTAGGTGCCCTTGTGAGGGAAGTCGTACGGTATTTCTTTTGTCTCTGGCTTATTTCACTGAGCATCACATCCTCAGGGTAGTCCCTGCTGTTGCATGGGTAGGCATCGCATGTGGCTGTGTAGGGTTGGACCACGTTTTATCCATTCATCTGTGATGGACACTAGGCTGTCTCCGCCTCTAGGGGCAGGCTTTTCTGATTCATGAAATATTTACTGCATCGAAGGTACGATGCATCTAGAGAAAATAGAGACTCATTCTGCCTTCTTCTTTCAGATAACAGGGAAACTGCAGGGTGTCGCTGTAGGAAAGCGTTTCCAGTTGCAGTCTGTGGGGCTGACTTTAGAGCGCTTTGTAGGTTATATTACAGGTAGCTTCACGGTCAGCCACCTGGAGGGCAAGGGCCCAGGCTACTGCTGCCATGGTGTTTCTGGAAAAAAAAAATCAGCTCCACATTTTAGTAGTTTTTTCATAATTAATTTTTTTTAACTTTTAAATTTATATTGGAGTATAGCCAATTAACAATGTTGTAATAGCTTCAAGTGGACAGCAAAGGGACTCAGCCATACATTTACACATATCCATTCTCCCCAAACTCCCCTCCCATCCAGGCCACCACGTAACACTGAGCAGAGTTCCCTGTGCTGTACAATAGGTCCTTGTTGGTGATCCATTTTAAATTTAACTGTGTGTACACATCCATCCCAAACTCCCTAACTGTCCCTCTCCCCTACCCTTGCCCACTGGTAACCATAATTTCATTCTCTAAGTCTGTGAGTCTCTTTCTGCTTTGTAAGTAATAAATATTTAAACAGCACTGACAATCGAATAGCCTTTTCAAGTCTTGCATTTTCTGATTTCCTTGCAAATTTGAAATTTTGACAGTCTAAGATAATTTATCACACAGAGCTGAGCTTCACAGCTTAATACTCTCCTGATTCCAAAGCATAATTCGCTTACAGCTGCTAAGCCTTCAGGGCTCAGTTAGTGATGAACTACTGTAGGTGTGAGAGGTGGATAGTCATGGAACATACTTTAAAACATACTTTAATATACGAGTCGTGACCCTGAACAAATGAAAACTGATCTCCCTTATGCATGAGATGGTGTGTTTTCCTGATGATCACATGCTTTCTGAGTATCTGCTTTCTCAATCAAAATGTATTCTGATTAGTCCTGGAATCAGTTCTATTTGCTCTGCATAAATTTCCACTTGTTATTGTTAGTACTCCCAAATAGAAAGGCAGAGTTCAAAATCAGCCGTTTCCCCTTGACAAAGTGTTTGAGGATTAAAAGGTGGATTTCTATAAACGTTCACATATGTGTAAAATGTGCGTATGTATAACACATATATGTACTTGGGTTATTTTTTTTGAAAATTTCCTTTAAAATTTTTTATTTGAAACACAGCTGATTTACAATGTGGTGTTAGTCTTCGATGTACAGCAAAGTGATTCAGTTATACATCTATGTACATTCTTTTTTAGATTCTTCCCCACTTTAGGTGACTACAAGATACTGAGTATAGTTCTCTGTGCTGTACAGTAGATCCTTGTTGGTTATACATTTTATATATGATGGTGCATATATGTCAGTCCCAAACTCCTAATTTCCCCTTTCCCCTTTGATAACCGTAAGTTTGCTTTTTATGTCTATGAGTCTATTTCTGTTTTATAAGTATATTTCATAATATTTTTTAGATTCCATGTAAACAATATCATGATGTTTGTCTTTCTCTTGTACATGGGTTTTCAAAATCACTAACTTTATTCCTCTGCCATGAGAATGTAAGCTCCACTGGTCAAGTCTTCTCAAGTTTGTGCATGATATGTCCCGAGGCCTGGAGTCATGCCCAGTACCTACCTTGACACCCAGGGTGTGTGCGATCAATGAGTACAAAAGCGTGGAAAGTGGAAGCGCAACCTGCTTTTCTATTTAATCCCACATTGTGGATGGAGTCACACATGTCAGACAGCCCTGCCCTGCTCCATGTCCTATGGTGTCGCTGGACTCTGCTTTAACTTATGTGTTCAGTGATGTATGTTGAAGTGGTTCCTATTTTCCAGAAAGACAATCTATCCCAGCGGTAAAGATCCTAATGCAGGAGACGTGGATTTGACTTCTGGGTCAGGAAGATCCCCTGGAGGAGGAAATGGCAACCCATTCCAGTATTCTTGCCTGGGAAATCCTACGGATAGAGGAGCCTGGTAGGCTACAGTCCAGAGGGTTGGAGAGTTGGATACGACTTAGAGACTAACAACCGCCACCACCACCACCAGCTGCAACATACTGCTACCTCTGTACAACGGTGTGGAGGGTCTTACAGAATAAACAAGTCTTATAGAATAAGTAAGACATAAGAAGCGCAATTGTTACTGACCTACGTTGGAAGAGGTGTGCTAACAATAACTTCCAACGCATGGGAAGCTTTTGTGTACTGCTTTGGAGTTACAAACAACAGAGTCTGAGTCACTGGCATCTTTGGGCATTGATTTTTCGTGGCGCCATCATTATTACCACTATTAGGGCTTTCTGGCAAAAACATGCAGATAAGAAGTAAAAAAAGAAATTAAAAAAAATGCAGTTAAATGAAATGCTGTTTGGGTATAATCTGCTTCCAAATCCAGACTGCTTTTTGTATCACCTGTGAGCTAAGAATGGGTTTGTGTTTTAACTGTGTTGATAGAAACATCAAAAGAATGTTTTGTGACACATGAAAATAATGTGGACTCCGAAGTTCAGAGTGCAGAATGAGCTCGTATTGGAAGAGAGCCGTGCATTTGCTTCCGTATAGTCTGTGGCTGTTTTCAGATTATGAGAGCAAAATGAGGAGCTGCAAAGGCTGTCTGGCCCAAAAAGTGGAAAATATTTCCTGTCTGACTCATAGATCCCTGCCCTGGCCCCTGTCTTCCCAGCCCCGGTGATGTTCTCATGATGCGCTTGGTGGCTCATTCCCCTGCTCCATCTGGCAGCAAGCTCACTGCCCTAGAGTACCCTACCATTCATCATTTCCCCCCCCATACAAAGCACGGCTCTCGGGACTTACCCGCTGGTCCAGTGGTTAAGAATCTGCCTTCCAAAGCAGGGGACACGGGTTTGGTTGCTGGTCTGGGAGCTAAGATCCCATATGCTGCGGGACAGTTTACTCTGCAGGCCACAACTGCCGAGACTTTGTGCCAGTTCTGCTGCAATTAAGACCTGATATAGCCAAATAAATTAAAAAAAAAAAAAAAACAGCACAGCTTTTATTCCCTTACTGTGCCCAGTGAGACAGGAGGAGGAAAGTAAAGCCTTTTATTTTCTAGGCAGGTGATAATACATTATGATAAATGGTGAAAGAAATTTAGACTAAAGTGTGACTGTCTAATAGACTGGGCCTTTGTTCTCCCACCTGCATAAGAGGTGTTGGCATTTTTCAAGGAACTTGCTCTCTGAAAGCTAGGGGTCAATCTTTTTTGAAGGGGGCATAATCTTTTAGAGGACTTTCCCAATCTCTCCCCCATGCAAGATGAGGAATTAATAACTTGGTGCCAATCTTTCATGCATTCCTCATCTCTAAAATAGTTACAGGAACAAAGTGTATGTGTAGTTTAATTTGCCTACTAGGCGAAAAGAAGACTCAGAGGAGTTGCCAATAAATGAAAATCCAACTTCCCTTGTTTTAAAGTGTGCTGATGTTTCCAAAAACGCTTGAGTGAAAAGCTGTTGATCATTGCAGTCAGGCATTTGCGTTTCTCTCACACGTGGTTTGGGGAAAAGTGTTACCACCACAGTTTCAAGATTCCAGGCAAGTGTGGTCATCTTTTCATGCTTCTAGCATTTAAAGCGAAAATCACAGGTTTCTCCCTTGCCAGATCACCAAATTAGCAAACTGATTAAATCACGCCTTTCAAAAGACTACTTTGGATGTTATGATTACAGCACGCTTGAAAATGCTGCTCCAAAGGGCAGAAAGACTGCATTGGAGTGTAACCTGGGGGAAATAAGGCATTTTCTCCATCACTGAATCAATTAAGTATTTCCATCGCTTGCCTACACACTTCTAAGTCTCCTGAAATTGCTAGGTTTGAAAATGAACAGCACAGGGGAACATTTCACAGTTTCATTTCTCCTTCGAACGAGCTCTCTTTTCTCTCCCTGAGAGCTAAAGGCCGTTTCTCGTGTTTTGAAAGATATCTCTTCTTCTCTGGAAGGGAAATGGGAGAAGGCGTGCGGCTTTTAAAACTCCCTTTAAGGGCTTCCTGAGCTGCCGTATTATCACAGGAGATGCGTTGAGAAGGAATGAAACCCAAATGCAGGTGAGGAAGAGAACTCAAATTATCTTGCCTTGGCGTGTCATTCATTTGTTTTCTTTCCCCCAGGCCTCTATGGAGGTGTAACTGACACATAGTGAGATGCACAATTCTCCAGTGTGTGGGCGATGGATTTGTACCCAGCAACAACCTGTGTGACCCCCAGCCCCGACGCTGCCCCAGCCAGCCCAAGATATGTCCAGAGTGCATCACTCAGAACTCTGACCACTCCCAGCATAGGAAAGAGGCCGCCTGCTGCTGAACTTCAAATAAGTGGATTCCCCCAGTGTGTGCCTTTACACTGGCTTCTGTTGCTGAATGCATTTTTTTTTTTTTTCTAATTTGGCCTCATCGCATCACCTGTGGGATATTAGTTCCCAGATGTCGGGTTGAACGTGCACCCCCTGCACTGGGAGCTCAGGGTCTTAGCCTCTGGGCCACCAGAGAAGTCCCAGAGCATTTTTTGAGAAACGGTGACTGCTGCTCTTTCTGATTGCTTGCTAGAATCCCATTACATGGATATAGCCATAGGTGGATTCATTCTCCTGTCTGGTTACTTTCAAGGCGGCTTGTTTGGTCCGCTGCAACTGCAGCGTTAGGACAAATGACATCCGCCTGCATCGCCCAGAGCCTGCCATCTGCAAGGAAGACGGACAGAATGGCCGGAGAACCTGGCTCTGAGTTTGCCCGAGAGCACTCGGTGTGGGGCCTCGCCCAGGGCCTGGATCCAGCTTGTGCTCCTGGAATGTTTGTTTCTTATTCTTATATCCATCCATCATGTGCTCAGTCATATCCCACTCTTTGTGACCACGTGGACCATAGCCCGCCAGGCTCCTCTGTCCATGGGATTCTCCAGGCAAGAATACTGGAGTGGGTTGCCATTTCCTCCTACAGGGAATCTTCCCCACCCAGGGATCAAGCCCATGTCTCCTGCATTGGCAGGAGGATGCTTTACCGCTGAGCCATTTGGGTAAGGAGATGGAACATTTGGAAGCCATAGTGCAAAAGTAAATCGAGGGGTTTCCCTGGTGGTCCAGTGGTTAAGAATCCACCTTGCAATACAAGGGACACGGGTTCAATCCCTGGTCCGAGAAGATCCCATATGCCAATGAGCAGCTAAGCCCACGCGCCACAACTCAGAGGCCTGAGCTCTACAGCCCCTGAGCTGCAAATACTGAAGCTGCAAGAAAGCCACCACAGCAAGAAGCCTGGAGCATTGCAATTAGAGAGTAGGTCCCACTTGCTGAAACTAGAGAAAGCCTGCACACCAGCCGCAGAGACCCAGCACAGCCAAGATCGATCAAGCAATCATTTTTTTTAAAGCAAATCAAATGGTTTTCTATCATAGGGGTGTCTGCATGTAATCTGATTTTCATAATGATTTTCTAAATGTAAAGTTCATGCCAAGCTGTGACACAGGCAATATGCATGTGGCATGCTAAGAAGTGGAACAAAGCTACGAACAAAGCTAGTGGAGGTGATGGAATTCCAGCTGAGCTCTTTCAAATCCTAAAAGATGATGCTGTGAAAGTGCTGCACTCAGTATGTCAGCAAATTTGGAAAACTCAGCAGTGGAAAAGGTCAGTTTTCATTCCAATCCCAAAGAAAGGCAATGTCAAAGAATGTTCAAACTACCACACAATTGCACTCATCTCACATGCTGGCAAAATAATGCTCAAATTCCTCCAAGCCAGGCTTCAACAATACGTGAACCGTGAACTTCCAGATGTTCAAGCTAGATTTAGAAAAGGCAGAGGAACCAGAGATCAAATTGCCAACATCTGCTGGATCATCGAAAAAGCAAGAGAGTTCCAGAAAAACATCTATTTCTGCTTTATTGACTATGCCAAAGCCTTTGACTGTGTGGATCACAACAAACTGTGGAAAATTCTTAAAGAGATGGGAATACCAGACCATCTGACCTGCCTCCTGAGAAATCTGTATGCAGGTCAAGAAGCAACAGTTACATGGAACAACTGACAGGTTCCAAATTGAGAAAGGAGTACATCAAGGCTGTATATTGCCACCTGCTTATTTATATGCAGAGTATATCATGCGAAATGCTGGGCTGGATGAAGCACAAGCTGGAATCAAGATTGCTGGGAGAAATATCAATAACCTCAGATATGCAGATGACACTACCCTTATGGCAGAAAGAAGAATTAAACAGCCTCTTGATGAAAGTGAAAGAGGAGGGTGAAAAAGTTGGTTTAAAACTCAATATTCAGAAAACTAAGATCATGACATCTGGTCCCATCACTTCATGGCAAATAGATGGGGAAACAATAGAAAGAGTGAACAACTTTATTTTGGGGGGCTCCAAAATCACTGCAGATGGTGACTGTAGCCATGAAATTAAAAGGAGCAAGTGAAATTAAAAGACACTTGCTCTTTGGAAGAAAAGCTATGACCAACCTAGACAGCCTATTAAAAAGCAGAGACATTACTTTGCCAACAAAGGTCTGTCTAGTCAAAGCTATGGTTTTTCCAGTAGTCATGTATGGATGTGAGAGCTGGGCCATAAAGAAAGCTGAGCACTGAAGAAATGATGCTTTTGAACTGTGGTGCTGAAGAAGACTCTTGAGGGTCCCTTGGACTGCAAGGAGATCCAACAAGTCCATCCTAAAGGAAATCAGTCTTGAATATTCATTGGAAAGACTGATGCTAAAGCTGAAACTCCAATATTTTGGCCACCTGATACAAAGAACTGATTCACTGGAAAAGACCCTGATGTTGGGAAAGGTTGAAGGCGGGATGAGATGGGGACGGCAGAGGATGAGATGGTTGGATGGCATCACCAACATGATGGACATGAGTTTGAGTAAACTCCGGGAGTTGGTGATGGACAGGGAAGCCTGGTGTGCTGCAGTCCATGGGGTCACAAAGAGTCGGACGTGACTGACTGCTCAACTGAACTGAAGAAGTGGAAGGTCGAGTAGGTGGGGACAGGAACTAAGATCATTTTTCTGCTTCTCATTAAATTCTTTCTCAATCTTAACGAGCAGCACTTTCCAACCTTCAAGTGAATATAGACATTTGCTGCTCTGAAAGCAGTTTGGAAAGTTGTTTCAGTTAGACTGCTCTGGAGAGAATGCTGGGCAAATCCCCCAGGAGCCAGGCCTGGAGCGAGGGAAACTTTCTGGGGTTTAGGTTAATCCCTCCAGCCTCTAACCCTGCAAAAGAAACCCAAGTTCATCCACAGCCACTAAGTCATTTCTTGATTGTTATCTGCAGCATACAAGAGTCAAAAACAAAAGCAAATACGTTACAATTAACACAGTAATTGCAAAAAACCTTGTAAGCTGCATTTGATAAGAAACCAGGACTTCCCAGGTGGCGCAGTGGATAAGAATCCTCCTGTCAGTGCAAGGGACACAAGTTCTATCCCTCATCTGGGAGGATCCCACACACTGAGGAGCAACTAAATCTGGGAGCCACAAGCTCTGAGGCAGCATCTCCTAGAGCCTGTGCGGTCGGAAACAGGAGAAGCCACCACAACGAGGAGGCCAAGCATTGCAAGGAAGAGTAGGTCCCGCTTGTCACAACCAGAGAAAGCCCACACAGGCAATGAAGACTCAGAGCATCCAAAAATTTAAAAAAAAAGAATGAAAAAAAGGTCAAAGGTCCAAGACCGTTAAAAACCAAAAATCAGACTATCCTCCAGTCCAAGAGGTGCAAGGGAAGCAGAGCCCATGGTCCAGCGTCTTTGAGGCTGCCAGGACCATCCCTCACCTCAGGGGAGGGAACGACAATGAATTGAACCCAGAAGTCTCTGCTTTGCATGGATTTCTCAGCAGTACGTATCACTTTGCACTGGAAACATGATTATGTTTCTACACACATGATGTCTACAAAATTCCAGAACCCCGTTGTCATGTGAGGCCCAAGTCAGTTCCTCTTCCAACTGAGAATCACTTGACTGCAGCCAATAGTTCTTTCTGAAATAGGTGGGCGGTTGGCAGGATTTGAGTATCTTCTAGAGAGGATCTTCCATGGTGTAACAGCATCTTTTAAAGTAGGCTGCAATCTGTCTTTGTGGTATTCAAGGTAGCAGTGACCGAACGGAAATTGTAAATTCTGTGTGTCTGCTGGGAAGCTGGAGCCACTGATGAAATATCCAACCAATCATCGACTGGGCAATTACAAGGTGTCAGGACCACGCCCGGGAGCTCAGCTTTTCCTATTTTGTTTCCCAAGAGTTTTTTCCCTCCCCCTCCCCTGATCGCAAGGTCTCCTCCCGGGTTCTGTGGCTGTGCCCAAGGCGGTGGGAGGGTGGGCTGGCTGGGACATCCGTAAACAGCGTGCAGCATCTCGTGTGTGTGTGTTTCCTTAGAGGAGACAGTCTGTACCGCACACCAGATTCTCAAAGGGGCCAGAAACCCCTGCCCCAGACATCAGTCTCCCTCAGCATTCAGAGCATTCTAGCCTTGACTGTGCCATGATCCTATCAGGATTTAAATAACCATATTCACCATCTTTCTGTGTTATCCCCAGTGTGATTAGTGACACCCCAAATCAGGCCGTGCAGGTAAGAAGCCTCAGAGCCCTCTGACCCTTCCCTGTCCCTATATCAATCATCCAAGGATTCCCCCCGGGTTGTGGTTTGCAGCCTTTAAAGTTTATTCTATCTGTCCCTTCCTTCTGCCACTGCCACGGGAAACTCTGGCCTCGCCCCTTACAGTAGCTTCTGAATTGGTCTCTGGCTTGGGGTTTTGCTTTAATCCATCCTCAGGGTTCCTAGTAGAGAATCACTGATCTCCCTACCTCATCTGCTCACTCAGTCACGCCAGGCAGCCTGCATCCCTGGCTCGCCTCTCCTCTCCCGAGTATCTGGGTCTTCCCTCGAGTTCTCTCCATCCTGCCTGCTGCTAATGAGAGGATGAGGGCATCCATATCCCTTCTCTTCTTCCTGAGATACGCCTGGACCCGGGACACTTTGCTGCAATGCCTGCACCTGGACACACTTCTCCTTCAGCAACAAAATACCAAAAAACAATACAGGACTAAAAATAACTGCACGCATGTGCAGTTAGGGCAAGTTCTGGACAAAACACACAGAGAGAGCAAGAAGAGCCCACTGCCACTTTTGAAGAGCCAGGAGCAAAAGCACTGCGCCTGCCCCCTGCACTCAGCAACACCTCAGTTCAGTTCAGCTCAGTTGCCCAGTCGTGTCTGACTCTCTGCGACCCCATCGACGGCAGCATGCCAGGCCTCCCTGTCCATCACCAACCCCCAGAGCTCGCTCAAACTCATGTCCATCGAGTTGGTGATGCCATCCAACCATCTCATCCTCTGTGGCCCCCTTCTCCTCCTGCCTCAATCTTTCCCAGCATCAGGGTCTTTTCCAATGAGTCAGTTCTTTGCATCAGGTGGTCACAGTATTGGAGCTTCAGCTTCAGCATCAGTCCTTCCAATGAATATTCAGGACTGATTTCCTTTAGGATGGACTGTTTGAATCTCCTTGCAGATCACCTAAGCGGTGACAAGCCACTTAAGCCACCTCTCCCACCCGACCCTGGACATACCCCCTACCCTCACCCCATATAAAGAACCAGTTTGCCTACCCCCCAGTAAGTGAGGAAGGGGGCTTGTGGTTTGTTCTTTCTCCCCCTTGCTGCACAGAACCACAGTAAAGCCCTGCCTGGAAGCCTTGTCTGGCCTCTGATCAGTTTCTGTTGGTTAAGCAGGGCAAGCACCCTGGTCTATAACACTCCGGTGCCCTCCCACCTGGCTGGGTTCCTAACTGCAGGGCATGAGTGTCCCCCTGGATCACCAGCTCTGGGAGGGCAAGGCTCTGCCCTTGTGGTGAGCGCATTCTCCGTAGGAGGGCAGGGCCTGGCACCAATCAGCTGGCCAAAAGAAACCTCCGCTGCCGGAACTGTAGAGGGCCAGCCCCCAGGGAGACAGAAAAACAATGTTACCCACACCCAGACCTGGTAGCCCCATGCTCCTCCCCTGACGGGCCTCCTCTGATAGTCTCTATCTGCTGGGGAAGGCCCCCATGCTGCTGGCCTGGGCCCAGCAGGAAGCAGGCTTAACTCCTCCCACCCCTTCCAGCCTGGGAGTCCTTCCACCTATGAGCTTCTCCACAAACCTGTTCACATCTCTCCTGAGTCACTGAAGCCTGGGACCTGGTCTCCAGGCTCAGTCCTTCCCCACCCACCTCACCCAGAGTCAGCTCTGCAGAACCCACAAAACCCACGTTCACCACATTACCTCCACAGTAAACCTCTTCCTCCTCATCTTCTCCCTCCTCCTTGGAGCCCCTACACTGCCCCCTCTGGTCCTCCTGCCCTGCCCTCCTCCTGAACACCCGCCCCTGATTCCACACTAGGGCTCATTCCTCAGCGGGAATCACCAGGAGTTCCCCTGGGACAGGGCAAGGTGGCAGGAGGGTACCCATGTAGCCACTGCCTACCACGTGGCAAGCTTCTAAGGGCCCGCACAGGTCACAAGGGCTCCCCCAGCCCTTCCCCTGCTTGTGGGGAAAAGCTCAGCAAATGACCCATTTGTGCGCTTATCTGATGTGCCACGGCTGTGCAAAGGTGGACCCCCCACTCCCCACCCCGGCGCCCAGGTAAGGTCACCAGAGTCCAGGGCTCAAACGAGTAGAAGAAAAGCGGGGGCAGAGGGCACGCGGTCTGTCCAATTGGCAGCATTTAGGAGCGGAACCACCGCTGCGCTTGGAGAGTGAGTGTGACGCGGCGCGTGGGAACCGCCGACGGCTCTCGCGGGCTGGACGTGGTGACCCAGAGCCAGACCTCGGGCGGCGGACGCCGCCGGGGCCAGGGGCGGGCGGGGGGCGGGGGCCGGCGCCGGGGCCGCGCCCTCCCGGCCACTCCCCGGGGCGAGCGGGCGGCGGCAGCGGCGCAGGCGACCAGGGCGGCTCCCAGACGCGTTGCTCCCGGCCCGGCCACCGGGGTCCCCGTGCGTCCCCATGTCCTCCGCGCCGCTGCGCTCGCCCGCCCTGCGGCCCCACAGGATGAAGAAGGACGAATCGTTCCTCGGCAAGCTGGGCGGCACGCTGGCGAGGAAGAAGAAGGCCAAGGAGGGTGAGTGCGCCCGCCGCCGGCCTCCAGCCGCGCCCGCGCCGCTCTCCGCTCAGCGAGACCCAGGCGGGCTGCCGACCCGCCCCGCGCGCCCGCGCGCGCACAGCGCCGAGCCCCGCCTGGACCGGATGGAGCGCAGCGGGGACCACGCGGCCCGAGTCCCCGGCGGACCCGATTGAGCGGCTGCAGGCACCACGCTGCCTCTCCGCTCCGGGCCCCGCGCGCACGGTTGCCCAAACCCGCCGGCCCCGCGCAGCGCGCCGCCGTGACCTTCAGGACAGCCCTTGACCCCCTTTAAACGCCGGGCCGGGAACCAGCCGCCAACTCGGCGGCGCCCCCTCCCCGGGCGGCTCATGGAGACCTCTTTGGGCTCCTGGCGTCATCGAAACGCGCATCACCGGCTCCTGCTGAGGACAGGACGCTGGGCAGCCGTGGGGACGAGCCCCCCGGGCCCGCTGGAGACAGCCCTGCGGCCACCGCGGCCCGGGTCACCAGCCGTTTCTGTAGCCCCCTCCCCCTGACGCAGGCCCATGCGTTCAGCCCTGCCTGGGGGCCGCTCTATGGGTATTTATTGGACCCCACTGCGGGGTGAGCCTACTGTTGGGGCCCCGCTGGTTTTCGAGGTGCGGTGCACTGCACGGATTGCGCCCCCAGCTTGGGCGAGAGGGGAGGAGGAAAGGGATGCCCGAGGCCGCGAGGCCCTTCCGCACGGACTGCACAGGCCCCTCCGTGTTTGCCTCCACGTGTCCACGAAAGTTATCTTAAAAAACTTGCTGCCACCTCTTACAAGTCTTTTTTGGAAGAGTTGTGGGGATGTGACTTCGGGCCTCTTGTTTGTGCTCTTTAAACAAGGCTGTTCCCTGGGCCTCTCCCAGGACTGCATTCCTGATTTTTCCTTTTGTTCTAGCCAGGGGAGTCTTAGCCCTGGCCCAGATTTCCTGTGGGGAGGGTGGGTTACTCTGCAGTGGCTGTGAACCAGGCTGGTGGGGGGCAGCTGGCCGCAGTCTGGACCTGGGGAGAGAGAATCTGGAGTCAGGGGTGTCCAGGAGCCTGACTGAGCTTTAGAGAGTCTTCCTGTACCTGCCAGGCAAATGTTCCCCCCAGGAACATGTGTACCCCAATGACAGGCTTGCAGGCTTATGTGGCCACATGTTAATTTCTCTCTTTGACGTGTGTATTCCTGGGGATGTCTGTGACCTTTTACCTCGAGGGCTGAGCAGATGTACAGACAGTGACACACCTTCCGCTCAGGGGTGTGTGTGTGTTCTCGTGTGTTTAGGTGTGTGTGTCTGTCCATGCATTTCCCACCAGGGTGTGTGTCCGTGTGTGTCTGTGTGTGTGTGTCCATGTGTGTGTGTCCATGCATTTCCCACCAGGGACAGTTTTACCACATTAGATGGTTCCCCCTGAAGGCAGGGCCTTTCACTTTTAGTTTATCAATGAAAAAATGTTGTCTGCCGTATCAGTAATGGAAAGGATGTGGAATTGCGCCCGGAGGAGGAAATTCAGGATGGAGACAAATCCTGCTGAGCAGCCCCTGCCCCAGTGATTCAGCCTGGGAAGCGCAGCCGCTGGCCTCAGGAGCTGTGGGGCGGCTCCGAGGGGTGACCTCAGCGAGCCCGGGCCTGGGCAGCTTCCCGCGCACTGTTGTCAGTTGCTCAGTCGAGTCCGACTCTCTGTGACCCCAAGGACAGCAGCGCGCCAGGCCTCCCTGTCCATCGCCAACTCCCGGAGCTTGCTCAGATTCACATCCATCGAGTCGGTGATGCCATCCAACCATCTCATCCTGTGTTGTCCCCTTCTCCTCCCACCTTCAATCTTTCCCAGTATCAGGGTCTTTTCCAATGAGTCAGCCAAAGCACTGGAGCTTCAGCTTCGGCATCAGTCCTTCCAATGAATATTCAGGATTGATTTCCTTTATGATTTACTGGTTTGATCTCCTTGCAGTCCAAGAGACTCTCAAGAGTCTTCTCCAGCACCACAGTTCATAAGCATCAATTCTTCGGTATTCAGCCTTCTTCATGGCCCAGCTCTCACATCCGTACAGAGAAAAGTACTACATACTTTAACTTGAAAGTATCTGATTTTCCTTAATTAACAGGGATCTTTTGATGTTTGGATTCCCTGGTCTTTGTTGCAAAAACTCCTGCATATCCGGGCTCCTCCCTTGCCTCTTCTGGAGCCCTCTCTCACAGCTAGCTGAGTCCCGCACTTATGTCCTCAGTTTTGTCCACCAAGTAAAACATAACTCTCGACTTTGAGGCTGTGCATTTTTTTTTCGGTTGACAAGTTGTACAAAGCAGATGAGTCACTCCTCTCTGAAGCCTGACATTTTGGATCCAGACTGGCTGCTTTCTTCTATCAAGTCACGCCTTCTAAAAGAGATGATAAATGGCCTTCCCCCACCTTAGGTCATTCCCGATACGTCTCTGATCTGCAGATCGGAAGGGCAGTGTGAATGATCCGTCACGCTCACCAAAATCATTTCAGTTCCTCTTTATGCCTTACGGCAATTATGAACACAAACGTCATACAGTCTCTAATTCATCCACTGCCTGCCGTGGGACCCTAGGAAGAAAAGATGGACAAGGCTCTTCTTTCATGGACCAGGGACTCAGTCATAATAAATAAAACAGATTTATAATAATATCTGCTAGGAAGAAGGTGTAAAAATGCAATCTGGTGCCCGGGGAAGGCCTCAGAGCAGGTAATGTTTGAGACCCGAAGGAACCAGGAAAGCCATCTCTCACAGACCAGCAAGTCAGCGGAATGTTCTGGATGATGAAAGCTTTTTATAGGTGACATTTACTCCCTTGGAATATGAAGAGCAAATGCCTGAACTCATGGACTAACCCCAAGTTCCAAAGCAAAATGTTTGCCTTTGTGAACTAGCATGTGTCTAGAAAATCAAGGCCAAATCTGGTTTAATTTGAATATACCAAGAATAGTCAGAATCATCCAGTGATGAACAAGTCATGAAATAGCAGAAGGAAAGAGATATTTCTATAGTATAGATTTTTTTTTTCTGTTTGTTTTGGCCACACCACACGGTTTGTGGGATCTTAGTTCCTTGACCAGGGATTGAACCCAGGCCCTCGACAGTGAAAACGCTGAGTCCTAACCCCTGGACCGCCAGGGAACTCCCAGCTGCTTTCACTTTGCTCTGTGAGTTAGCTGGGTCCCCTGCCTCATTTCTCAAGATTGGGGTGCCTGGCACACTCAGGGTCCGCCCCCCCACCTCCATGCAAACAGAAGGTCACAAACACTTATCAAGCTTTGATGCAGGAATTCCAAGAGGACTGACCTTGGAAGGGCTCTGTGGCTTCTGCCTGTCTTGTGGGAAGAGCGGAAGGAGTGGGGAGTGGGAGGGAGGCCAAGGTGTGAAGGCTGGAGAAGGAGGTCCTGAATGATTGATGGAGAGTTGCTGGTCTCCCTCTGGGCCTGTTGCCTTGGCAACCTGCCCTCCCTGCCATTCATGTGGTTCACTTGCAGCAGGTCCTGGCCCCACCCAGGCCCCCTGTGGGCGGGCGCTCGTTTGCCTGCCAGGGACCGATGGGAAGATGGTGATTCGAGGTGTGCCGGGCGCTGCCAGCTGCATGGTGGGTTTCATTTCCTTTTTGTTAGAAAGTCCACAGTGAGTTCAGTAGCGTGGGTGGAGGTGAGGGGGAGGACGCCGGGACAAGGACAGCACTGCTGGGAAGTTAGAGATTCGGGTGCGTGGGGCATTTGACCCTGCAGAGCTTGGGGCTGTGACAAGCACCGAGGCACGTATTGGGGGTGAACGTCCTGTCACTTGCCAGGGGAGGTCATGTTCAGAAATGTGTGCTGGGGTTGCAGGAAGTGCCCTGGGTGAATTCATAGCATGATTAAGGCTGTGATAGTCTATGGGAGGGGAGCAAGTCGCGTCATGTGGTGGCCCGGCTTAGAAAACGGAACTGTGATGAACAGTGCGGTGTTGGGAAAAGTGGAAAGGAACACTTAAAAAACCCCAGAACTCCCCTTAGAAAAGTCCGGGGACTGTGAAGGGCCACGCGCGAGTCATTCGGTTTACAAGCTGGACACAGCAGGCGCAGGGGTAGACTCCCCGCGGGGTCCCCAGCAGTCCCGCAGGCCAGGACGGGGTGAGGGGCGCCCCGGGACGGATGCCCCTGCAGCTGTGTAAAGTCCTTAGAGGCAGGGGTCCAGCTCTGGGGTCAGGAGGCCCTGGATGGAAGGTGGGGATGGGCTCCCCTCCACCCGTTTGCCTGAGAGGTTCTTGCCTGCCTTGACCTCTGCCCTCTGCCCAGACCCCAGGGACCAGTGCCGGCCTGTGAGAGCTGAGCCCACCACGGCTGAGCCAAAGGCTCTGTCCCTGCTGCTTTTCTGGAGAAAGCAAGTTTTCAGGAAGTTGCTGTTCCCTGATTGCTTTCCTTCTTATAATTATATTTTTTAGAGCGGTTTTAGGTTCTCATTCTCTAATGACATGACGTGGAGCTTCTTTTTCTAGGCTCATGTGTCATCTGTACATCTTCTTTGACAAATTGTCTGCTCAGATCTTTGGCCCATTTTCTTGTTTAATGTATCCTTTATTTTATTTGTTTTGGCCATGCCTTGTGGCATGTGGGATCTTAGTTCTCTGACCAGGGACTGAACCGTGCCCCTGCCTTGGCAACTCGGAGTCTTAACCTCGGAGTCTTCCCCTCCCAGGGAAGTCCTTTATTCTTTAAGTCAAGTGGTTTGATTTCTTGTAGTTGAGTTTTAGGACTTCTTGGTGTATTTTAGATACAAATCCTTTATCAGATGCATCTTTGGTAAACACTTTCTCCGGCCCTGCAACTTGTTTCCTGATTCACCCTGGTCGTCTTCTGAGCCCTTGACGCACACGTAGAGATAGATGAGCAAATATTGACTGAAACCTCAGGAACTAGATCTAGAGAGACACCAGGTGACTGCAACTTTGCACTGAGGGTTGAAAGTATTGAGTTGCTTTTCTGGGTTTTAAATAACTTCCAGGAGAGACTGTCAGTCGAAACCAGCTCTGCCGACCCCAGTGTGTTCCCTTCGGTTCACCCTGTTCTTTACAGAATGACCAGCTGCGTGGACTCTGGGCTGTCCCCAAACACCGTCCCACGTCAACCCTTCTCTGTAAGAAGAGCATTTGGACAGAGGTGCCCGGCAAGGGTAGGACTTTTCACCTGCCCACAAGTTACCTGCAAGGCAGGACTTTTGCCCTCACTTTATGGTTGAGGAAACACAACCTTACTTGGTAGCTGCAGTTTAAACCAGTGGTTCTCAGCTTGGACTTGCCTGGTGGCTCAGACGGTAAAGAGTCTGCCTGCAATTTGGGAGACCCGGGTTCGATTCCTGGGTCGGGAAAATCCCCTGGAGAAGGAAATGGCAATCCACTCCAGTACTCTTGCCTGGAAAATCCCATGGATGGAGGAGCCTGGTAGGCTACAGTCCATGGGGTTGCAAAGAGTGGGACATGACTCAGCAACTTCACTTTCTTTCAGACTCTCAGCTCAGTTTCCTAAGGGGAAGAATCTGGACTGCCCACGGGGGCCCGGGTACCTGTGCTGGGCCAGCTGGTTACAAGCAGGTGTGGCCCAAACGCAGAGTCACCTGGGGGGTAGGGGTTCTGGAGATAGATGGGGTGTCCCTGGCAGGCCCCCCTCCTCTCTGGACAGAGAGTGAGGAGACACGGAAGACTTCCATGAAGGTTCAGAGGAAACTGCAGTTGAGTCCTCCATACTCGCTCTGGGTGGGAGATGGATGGGAGGTTGGGGTGGGGAGGAGAAGGCCTGTTCACCTCCGTCCCAGGGCAGCGGAGCAAAGAGGCTCCCGGAGCTCCCAGGACCTAAGGACACAGGTGGGGAGAATCTTGACCTGGCAGCTGGGAGCTGGTGGCCTGCAGGGACCTGACCCAGGCCTGTCCTCGGGAGTCTGGGCACTGTGGGGCCGGGGGCAGGTGTGGTAATGAATACCCAGGGGGACACCCAGTCTGAATGGGAGGGGCCGTGAAGGAGGCCCCAGCTAGTCCCACTGGGGAAGTGCAGGCCGTTCAGAGCGGCCAGACTGTGGTGTCTGTGGGCCGTGGTCAGCCTCAGGACAGGCTGGAGTGGTCACCGGACCCTGTCATCCTTGGTGAATAGTGGGCACCAGTGTCCAATCAATATCCTTGCTACTTTAAAGAGTCTGGTGTGGAGTGAACTGGATTGGGGCAACTGGTAAGGAAACAGCTGCAGTGTAGGTGCAGGCAGGGTGGGCTTCCTGGAGGCAGTGTAGGGGGCTGGGAGCAGCAGGATCCCTGAGACGTGAGGAAGCCACAGCTGCAGGGCTTGAGGTAGAGGCAGTGACCCAGAGGCTGCTCTGAGAGGGAAGGAACTTTGCATAGAAACAGGTTCGACGAGGCCCCGCCATTCTCCAGGGCCCCTGACCCTGCTCCCAGTTACTCCCGGGGCTGAGGCACCTGGGGAGGTGTGGAGTTCACAGCTTTTCGGGGTGTTTGCATAAAGAGCTTATTGGGGGCAGATGGCGACTTCAAAGTGATTTCCACATCCTCTTTTAGGCAGATCTCAGCACTGTCCCGCGTACCTTTGAAAATAAGGATGGAATAGTGTCTTTCTTTGCCGCAAGACGAAGGGAAGGGATTTGTACTGAGTATGGTCCCCTTTGTCCAGGGAGGTGGGACTTACCTGGGGCTTTTTACTGACAGGATCACCTTGATGAGGGACAAGAAGCTTAGGAAGTGATCACTAGATCACACGGAAGGTGGGTTGGACCTCCTGACGTACAAGGAGAGAAAGGGTAGCTGGTGAGAAGGGGAGGGAGGTGAGCGGCTGAGGGACTGGGGCCATGTGCCCAGTGGCTCTAGGATCTTCAGTGGGAAGAGAAGTCAGTGTGGGTCCTATTTGAACGCAGTGGGCTGTGAGCTTCCCAACAGACCCAGCCACGTTTCTCGCTCCAAACCCTCACGCGTCCTCTCTGAGCAGGGCTGCCTCCGCCCGTGGGAGCTGCTCTTGGTCCGAGAGGGGGTCAGTCTGTCGGCCCCTGTAATGTGCACACTCCTTGGGGAGCCACTGGAAATCACCCCTCTGTTTTCCTCTCTCTCTGTGGCTGAGAGGAAGTGGCTTTCAGGGGGCCTTGGCAGGGCTTTGTCAGGTTTCCTTTGCTTATTATTCTGTTTATAATCTTCAGATCCAACATTCCTCTTTGTTTGTTCCACTGTTGTCCAGATGCACCTGGGGCATTTCAGAGAGAAGCACGTAGGCACGTCAGCATGTCCCACGCTAGGCTTTTTTTTTCCCCCTGGCCATCTGCTAAAATCTCTAGGAAACTTTGCTTCGGTAGAGATGCTGGGCCCAGAGTGATGACTTTGTGTTCATTACCTTTCAGCCAATTCTCTGTGGTCCTCCTAGCATCTTGGTTTTACCTGAGTGGTCCCAGGAGAGTCAGGTTGCCTTGGCAACCCCACACTCATCAGAAGAGCTCAGCTTTGAATTCGTGTCCCCAGTCCATGGAATTAATATTTATCGTACATCCCGAAGTTGCTTACCCTTGCATTCCCTGTCCAGTCGTCAGAATAATTAAAGGATGGTTAGCGGATGTAAGTGGGTAAGCACCAGCTGTGAGCGGATTTTAAGTACTCTGTGTGATGGATTTCCCCCCTGCTGTGGTCAGCAGAGGGCAGGTACTTTTACGCAGCTCTTTTCTTGTTTTAAAATGTGCAGTTCCATCACAGCAAGGATATGCCCAAAGAAAACATGTTTTCTCCTTGAATTAGCCATATGCTTGACCTTTTAGGTTTCAGATGAAAAATGGCTTTACTTCCTAATGAGTATATTTATTATTTACTATATTATGTAGTGACTGAAGAGACATTTAGTAAGTCTATGCAGTTCTTAATTGCTCGGTCGTGTCTGACTCTTTGCGACCCCATGGACCGTAGCCCACCAGGCTCCTCTTTCCAGGGGCAGGAACACTGGCATGGGTTGCATGCCCTCCTCCAGGGGTTCTTCCCGACCCAGGAATCGAATCCAGGTCTCCTGCATTGCAGGCGGCTTCTTTACCAGCTGAGCTACCTTGGAAGCTGATGAATACTGGAGAGGGTAGCCTATCCCTTCTCCAGGGGATCTTCCCGACTCAGGAATCAAACCAGAGTCTTCTGCATCACAGGTGGATTCTTTACCAGCTGAGCTTCCAGGGAAGCCCATTAGTAAGTCCAGGAGCGCCTTACAGACATTTGTTGACCCAGTAGTGTTGATCTGCTGGCCAGAACTCAGCGCTATTGGGGGAAGAGGATATAAATGTGAGCTGCAGTCAATTCTAGGAGCTTTTGGTCGCTTCTGACTCATTGAAATGTTGCTTTATTTTTTAAAGTATAGTGGATTGACAGTGTCATCTTAGTTTTTGTGTATAGCAAAGTGATTCAGTTATACATACAGAAGAGGAGAAGGGGATGACAAAGGATGAGATGGTTGGATGGCATCATCGACTCGATGGGCATGAGTGTGAACAACCTCCGGGAAATAGTGAAGGACAGGGAAGCCTGGCTTGCTGCAGTCCATGGGGTTGCAAAGAGTTGGACATGACTGAGCAACTGTACAGCAGCGACATATATATATGTCTGTGCGTGTGCTAAGTCACTTCAGTCATGGCCAGCTCTTTTTGACCCTGTGGACTGTAGCCCGCCAGGCCCCTCTCTGTCCAGGGGCAGGAACACTGGCATGGGTTGCATGCCCTCCTCCAGGGGATCTTCCCGACCCAGGAATCAAACCCGTGTCTCTTCTGTCTCAGGCATTGGCAGGTGGGTTCTTAGCGCTAGCACCACCTGGGAAACTCACATATATAAATATACATACTTATATTCTTTTCTCGGATTCTTGTCCGTTACAGGTTATTATAAGATATTACATATAGTTCCCAATGCTATACAGTAGGTTTTTTAGATTATTTTATATATAGCGATGTGTGTATGTTAATCTCAAACTTCAAATTTATCCTCACCCTTTCCCCTTTAGTAACCATAAATATGATTTCTGTGTCTGTGAGTCCGTTTCTGTTTTGTAAGTAAAATTCATCTGTATTATTTTTTCTAGATCCCACGTGTAAGCAGCGTCTTATGATATCTGTCTTTGTCTGGCTTGCTCCACTCAGTATGATCATCTCCAGGCTTATCCATGTTGCTGCTGATGGCCTTATTTCATTCTTTTTTTTATGGCTGGAGATGCTCCTTGTTAGTAGCATTAAAGGAGGTGCCGCTTCCTGGTTAGAAGAGCAAATGGAATGAGGGGCAGGCTCTAGCACCTTCTGATTTCTGGGGCTCACGGCATCTGGGGCGTCGTGTGCCCGGCTCCTGGAAGCCAGGGGCGCTTTCATTTTCTGCCTTCTTTCTCCAAGCGTCCGGGTCGTGGAGTCCCCTTTGACGATGCTGTGTGGTTTGCCGTCTTTGTGTTACAGCTTTGGGGCGTCACTTCCTCATTTGTGAGTTGGAAGAATGTGGGGGAGACACTGGCTCTGCATTTCAGAGCCACGAGACCTCTCTGGTTCCCAGAAAGGCGGTGCATTTATGAGGGAGGCGGCTTGCCAGTGGCTGGAGCCAGCTCTCCTCGCATCCTTGCTCTGATTGCCTGTTCTTCCATATCCGTCGGCCTCTGCCTGACCGAGCCCATGTGGATCACGATGACTCTTGCCCTTAGGTGATATGAGGAGAAAATGTGATGAAGGTCTCATCAGCAACTGATGCTCGTAAGCGCGTGCGAAGTTTCTTCAGTCGTGTCCAGCTCTTTGCAACCCCATGCTGCCCACCAGGCTCCTTTGTCCCCGGAATTTTCCAGGCAAGAGTACTGGAGTGGGTGGCCATTCCCTTCTCCAGGGGATCTTCCCGACCCAGGGATCGAACCTGGGTCTCCTACGTTGCAGGCAGATTCTTTACTGAGCCACCAGGGAAGCAAGTGTGACTGATAATGTTGAAGGTATGATATTGACACAGAGCTGGTTCCTGGTGGGGCCGGGCTGGCAGGCCATTTCCTCCTGACAGTTCTAGTGGTAATGACTGTCTGTGTTATGGAGGATTCTGAGGCTGCATCTGGGCTGGGGAAAGGATGCTGGGCCTAAGTTAGTCAAGCCTGGTGTGAGTATGGGCGGGTTCACTGCTGAGTGAGTGTCCTCCCCGGAACAGAAGCCTCTTCCCACTCTGTTCCTGCATCATGTCAGCAGCTCTGGGCTGCTTCTCTCACGGCGTGTCCCATGCAGGTGCTAGTGGGTGGCTGGTGTCAGAGTGACACAAACCCTTTCAGTCGTCTGCCTTTCGGGGACTGTTGGGATCCTACCCCTTGTCCTGCCCAAATGTGACCAGGAAGCATCGTGCACACTCCCTTGAGGTGTGCGCTGCTGAGAAATGGAAGTCCCTGTGTCTGCGAGGCAGCAGGTGTCTCTGAGCTGAGGTTCAGTGGTCCTTGAGGGTGAGACCATCTCAGCAGCCGTCCTCGCCCATCTTGGCCCCCCGATGGTGCTTCCTTGCCAGCAGCCTAAAGAAGCAAAACGTTAGGCGAATCTGAACAGATTCTTATGCTTGCAGGTTAGTAGTTGGAATGCTTGCTTGTCAAGCTTGGGTGTTTCAAAATGATTGTCTGCATCTTTGAAGCTTTACTTGCCCATCAAGCAGAGCAGGTCAGGGATGCTGGTTTCCCCAGGTAATACCATCTTAATAGTTGATGCCTGTTGTTTTCATAAGTTCGTTGTTTTCATACTTTCATCTGAAAAGTTACGGTTCCAAAGGATCTAACTTTTAGTTTGAAAAGCAAAGGAAGTGTCAGTCACTGCTATGTCTGACTCGTTGCTACCCCACAGACTCAGCCTGCCAGGCTCCTCTGTCCGTGGGATTTTCCAGGCAAGAATACTGGAGTAGGTTGCCATTTCCTACTCCGGGGGATCTTCTCAACTAAAGCTTAAACTAAGCTTTTAGTTTAATATTGAGTTATTAACATGGTGAAGAGGGATAGACGGTTTCCTAAGTCTCAGGGCTTGCTTGAATCCAGCAGTCCCGGAAGCAGCTGTCTGGTTCAATGGAGCCCAGGCCACCCTTGGTGTTTGCTGCTTCTCCTATTACCATGGAGTCTGCTAGAAGCATCCAGGTGCTGCTTTAAGTATGGGGGCAGAGTATCCTTTGAGCAGGCTGGGGAAGAGGACACCAGGCTTGTGGTGGTCAGAATTCATTGTTGCTATAAATAGACTTGGAAGGACAACTTTCCCAAAGCCTTAAAGTGTCTTCATCTCTCTGTTTTTTTGTTTTGAAAATTAATATTACCTTTCAAAGTGAGACCTGAATGAAGTAAAGTCTTAACTTTGAAAGACATACCTTACTTTTAAAGTAAGACCTTAATATATACAAGCTTAAAAGGCATTCATCTAAGAAGTGAGGGAAAGATTTTTTTTTAATTACCCAGAACAGAGTCCTCAGGTCAGGGCTCACAGCTGAGGCTTGTTGGCACCTGGGATATTCTAGGCATAGCACTAACCACTCCATGCATGACTCAGTTAATCCTCATGCACAGCTGATAAGTGGATACTTCTTATTTATTCCCATTTTTCAGATGAGCAAACAGAGGCCCAGAGAAGTAAAGTCCTGTGCAGGAGGTTACACTGCTGGGCCAGTGAGATTAAAACCTTGGCAACCTTGGCTCTTAATCTCCACCAACCTTGTCAACTGGAAGAGCCATTCAGATGCCAGTAGCCTTTCCAGCTGGTCTGCAGCAAAGTCATTATCATTCCTGGCATAAGTTACACTCAGCCCCGGTGGTAGAAAGATGCTCTGGAGATAAACGAGATCCACTTTGTGCTGAACGGGCTCGTTGGCTTTTGCAGAAAGAAGGCAGAACCACAGCAGCTTCGTGCTGCTCTGGGACCCAGGCCAGGCCGCTGCTGCCCTCCACCGCCTGCCCGGCGCCTGGCCCATCCCCCATCTTCCTTGGCTCGGGGCCCTCATATGCGCTCTTTCTTCTGCCCCGTTGGCTTGAAGGTGGAGCCCCGTGCTGCCCATTTGCCCACCATGTCCCGTGCCTTCCTCCCAGAGGCTATGGGCTCTGTGGCCAGCTCCCAGCTCATCTGGGTCCCCCGGCCTGGCGTGTCACCGTCCCCTCTCCAGAGATGATAAGAAATGCTCTCGGCCACTTATCATGGTCCTTGTGTATTTGCTGTGTGAGCAAGAGGCAGTCTGCGCAGTGGTTAAGGCCGCTGACCTGGGGACCTGCCTTTGAGGGTCGCAACTCGTCCTGCTGCTCTTGGGGGCCCGGACCTGGGCAAGGTACTTCCCTACCCCGTGGCTCAGTTTCCTTTTCTATAAAAAGTACTTAAAGGATTTGGGGGGAAATTGGGTTATTCAATGAAATGATGTAAGTTCAGCTGGGTCTGATCAAGCAATCGCATGGAAGGAAATATTCCTATGACTTGGGTACCAATTCCACTTCTGAGCACCAGCTGTGATTCTGACGCCAATTCCAATGTGTGTGGGTATTTTTTAATCCACATCAAGCAGTTCTCCAGCGCTAGCCGGCTGCCCAACAATTCATCCCATCCTGTCTGTATAAAGTACATAACAAACAAGGACCTATAGTTTAGCTCAGGGAACTCTAACAATATTTTGTAATAACTTAGAAGAAAAAGAATCTGAAAAAAATAGACATAGATGTTTGTATAACTGAATTGCTTTGCTGTATGAAGTGAAGTCAGAGTGTTGCTTCATCCATCTCCGACTTTTTGTGACCCCATGGATTGTAAGCCACCAAGCTTCTGTCCGTGGACTTCTCCAGGCAGGAATACTGGAGTGGGTGGCCGTTCCTTCTCCAGCGGACCCTCTTGATCCAGGGGTGGAACCCAGGCCTCCTGCATTATAGGCAGATTCTTTGCTGTTGGAGGCGCCAGGGAAGCCCTGCTTTGTTGTATGCTTGAGAACTAACACAGCATTGTAAATACCTCAAGTGAAAAATACTCAGCTCAGACGCCATCCAGAGACAGCACCAGACGCCACAAGTCAAGGGCTCCGTCCCACGAGACTGCCCCCGACTTTGGTTGCTGACCATGAGTTCAAGTTGTTACCTGTGCTTTCGACCGACTGGGTATAAACCTGAGGTTTCCACAACCCCCTCCTTGGGTTTGATTACTTTGATAGAGCAGCTCACTGAACTCAGAGGAACATTTTACCCAGTAGGTTGCTGGTTTATCATAAAGATATGTAAGTCAGGGACAGTCGGATGGAAGAGATGCATGGGGTGAGGTATGTGGGAAGGGGTGCCCCCCCAGTACCTACTTTGTTCACCAACCTGGAGCCTCTCTGTACCCAGTCCTTCTGGGCTTTTATAAAGGCCTCATCATGTAGGCACGGGTGATTAACTCCCTGATCATTAGAGACTGAGCAGGTCCATCTCTAGCCGTTCCCTCCTCCCTGGAAGTTTCGTGGAGTGCCTGCAAGTACCAGCTCTCTGACCACATGGTTGGTTCCCCTGGCCTCCACTCCCATCCTTAGGGTACCTAGGGGCTTTGCACGAGTTACCCCATTCACATAAGATGCCTTTATTGCTCTCATCACTTAGGAAATTCCTAGGGTTTAGGATCTAGGGCCAGGAATTTGGATGAAGATCAGATATATATATTTCTTATTACAAATCACCATTATCACAATTTCCAAAACACATGTCTGATAAAGGAATGATGTCTAGGATATAAAAAGAACTCCTTCAACTGATAATAGAAAGACAACCCAGTAAAGGAATAAAGGTTTGAACAGATGTTCCATCCGAGGCGATATACAAATGACCAACACGCATCTGGAAAAGACCTCAGCTCAGCATCGTTAGTCACCCGGGAAACGAGCCACAAATTAGAAGCAGAGAGACACACTCCACACCTGCCAGCATGGCTGAAATGATCCCACTGCAATTAAGGGAGAAAGCGGAGCAGACAGAGGGTTCATACACACTGGAAAAGTGAAAAATACTCAGCTCAGACGCCATCCAGAGACAGCACCAGACGCCACAAGTCAAGGGCTCCGTCCCACGAGACTGCCCCCGACTTTGGTTGCTGACCATGAGTTCAAGTTGTTACCTGTGCTTTCGACCGACTGGGTATAAACCTGAGGTTTCCACAACCCCCTCCTTGGGTTTGATTACTTTGATAGAGCAGCTCACTGAACTCAGAGGAACATTTTACCCAGTAGGTTGCTGGTTTATCATAAAGATATGTAAGTCAGGGACAGTCGGATGGAAGAGATGCATGGGGTGAGGTATGTGGGAAGGGGTGCCCCCCCAGTACCTACTTTGTTCACCAACCTGGAGCCTCTCTGTACCCAGTCCTTCTGGGCTTTTATAAAGGCCTCATCATGTAGGCACGGGTGATTAACTCCCTGATCATTAGAGACTGAGCAGGTCCATCTCTAGCCGTTCCCTCCTCCCTGGAAGTTTCGTGGAGTGCCTGCAAGTACCAGCTCTCTGACCACATGGTTGGTTCCCCTGGCCTCCACTCCCATCCTTAGGGTACCTAGGGGCTTTGCACGAGTTACCCCATTCACATAAGATGCCTTTATTGCTCTCATCACTTAGGAAATTCCTAGGGTTTAGGATCTAGGGCCAGGAATTTGGATGAAGATCAGATATATATATTTCTTATTACAAATCACCATTATCACAATTTCCAAAACACATGTCTGATAAAGGAATGATGTCTAGGATATAAAAAGAACTCCTTCAACTGATAATAGAAAGACAACCCAGTAAAGGAATAAAGGTTTGAACAGATGTTCCATCCGAGGCGATATACAAATGACCAACACGCATCTGGAAAAGACCTCAGCTCAGCATCGTTAGTCACCCGGGAAACGAGCCACAAATTAGAAGCAGAGAGACACACTCCACACCTGCCAGCATGGCTGAAATGATCCCACTGCAATTAAGGGAGAAAGCGGAGCAGACAGAGGGTTCATACACACTGGAGGTGGGGTTTACAGTGGAGCCGAAACTTAGGGCATCAGCTTGGTAGTTTCTTGAAAAACTAAACCTCCCTCCTCCCTGTGACCCAGCAGCTCCAATGTGAGATACTCAAGAGACATAGACGCCTGTGTCCTTATGAAGCCTTGTAGCACAGTGTTCATGGCAGCTTTATTCACGGTAGCCTAACCCTGGAGACAGCTCGGCTGCCCGTCAACAGGAGGGTGGAGAGGTGGGCGGGGCTCCTGGGAGTGAGAAGGATCAGGTGGCCCGTATGCACAGCACCACGACTCTCCAAAACCGCTGTGTTGAGCAGAAGCAGCCAGGCCCAAGGAGTGCACACCGTAGCCCCGTTTCTCAGGATGAGGAGGTCTAGGTGGACACGGCTAATCTCTGCTGGTTGCCTTGGGGGTGGGCTGGAACCTGGCTGGGGGGTGGCAGGTGGCATCCTCTGTTACTGTGAGGATGTCCTCTATCTTGATGGGGATGTCCTTTATCTTGATGTGCATTCCAACGTATGCACATTTCAACTCGAAAAAAAGAATTATAAATAAATACAGCACTCTAGATAGAGATGTGTGTGTTTAGGGGCAGAGTATCTCTGTCTGCAGTTTACTCTGGAATGCATGAACGTTACAATGGTGCGGCAGGCTGATCACAGAGGCGTCTCAAGAGATGTCCACATCCGTTACCCAGAGCCTTAACTCCATCACCTTACATGGTCAAAAGCACTTAGCAGACGTGATTGAGTTGAGGGGCTTGGGTGGGCGATGATCCTGGATTATCCCCGTGGGCACAGGGTTCTTAGAGGAGGAAGGCAGGAGGTCTGCGTAAGGGAAAGAGATGTGTCAATAGAAACAGAAGTTGGAGTGATACAGGACCACGGGCCAGGGAACGTGGGCCCCTGTAGAAGCTGCAAAAACCAAGAAACAGATTCTCCTACACCCTCCAGAGGGAACACAGCCCTCCTGACACCAGGGGGTTAGCCAGCGAAATTTAGGTCCTTATTGGTTATGTATTTTATACTACTACTACTACGTCGCTTCGGTCGTGTCCGACTCTATGCGACCCCATAGATGGCAGCCCACCAGGCTCCCCCGTCCCTGGGATTTTCAGGCAAGAGTACTGGAGTAGGGTGCCATGGCCTTATCCGTGTTTTATACAGAGAGAGTGAAATTGAATTGTTACGCAGCCGGCCAATGCTCGAGAATTGCTTGATGTGGACAAAAACCCCCATACACATTGGAATTGGTGTTAGAATCACAGCTCGTGCTCAGAAGTGGAATTGGTACCCAAGTCAATTGGACTTCTGACCCCCCAGAACTCGAAGATAATAAATATATGTTGTTTAAAGCTACTGCATTTGTTGTAATTTGTTAGGCAGCCTCAGGCAACTAATACAGATAGATTGCTAGACAGAGCGATGGATCGATGGATACATAGTGAAATAATTACAGAAAAATGTTAGACTCCAGGCAGTGGTGTACAGGTGTTCATGGTCAAGTTCTTTATATGCTTCTGCACACTTTGAAAATTACAGTCGTGAACATTGAGAATGTCTAGGCTCGCACATCATGAGCTCTACCTAGATGTCAACCATCAGCCTCATCAAAATTACCACTGTGGCCCCTCCCCACTGTATCCATCAAATACAAACAGGTGCAGAAAGTGAAGGCTGCAGGCGGCAGTAACTGAACAGAAGGAATATGATACAAGGAGACCATCATGGCCTATTAATATTCAGATGATTGCTTGCATTTTTTTAAGAAAACTGGAGAGAAGAACTCAAGTGAAGGGACTTCGCCGGTGGTCCAGTGGCTGAGACTCCTCGCTCCTAATAAGGGGAGGGGGTGGGTTCCATCCTCAGTCAGGGAACTGCGTTCCGCATGCTGCAATTAAAGAGCCCTCTGCCGCAGGGAAGGTCAAAGATGGTGCGTGCCGAGAATAAGACCCGGTGCCACCAAATAAATAAAAACATAAAATAAACACTCGAAAAAGAACCTAAGTGAAGGGAGGGGAGCTCAGAAGCCAGAGTACAGTTGTTGTGTTGGGCTGGCCAAAAAGTTCGTTCAGATTTTTCCATAACATCTCATGAAAAAACCTAAGTGAACTCTTTGGCCAGAACAATAACTTCTGCCAGTCGTCTGATCGAGTGCAGGCAGCAAGCAGCATGCAGAGACAGGCGGGGAGACCAGGTGTCCCAGGGGACTGCACTTTCTCCCCAAACTCCCTGCGCTGCGACCGTTTCTGGGAACGTCTCCACTTTGTTAGGGGAAGAGAGTGTTTTAGTTAAGTCGATCTAGAAAACATATTATTAGTATAATGAGATTTTAATGATTTGAAATTTTGTTGGAGACGCACACAGCATTTCAATCTTATTGTGTGCAGCTGGGCTTGGTTTTATTTTTTACTCGGGCCCCATCACAAGGACACATTTCTACAATTATTATTTAGATTTTCTTTCTGAGAGCCCTGCTTGTAGGCTGCTCTTAATTTTCTTGTTTAGAAAAATCCCTTGGAAGAAAAGAATATCCTTTCTGTAAACACTTAGCTGGCTTGATCAGAAGCAGAGTGTGAGCGCTGTCCCTGAAGAGACTGAAGTTTGTTTAAGGGTTGTGCCAGGTCTTTGCTCCTTGTTCAAGATTGCCACGAAGTGGAGACAGCTCAGGTGTCCATCAGCAGCTGATGGACACATACAGTGTGGCCTCTCCATATGGCGGAATGTGGTGATGGTTTTTTGGTTGCTGAGCTGTGTCTGATCCTATGGACTGCAGCCTGCCAGGCTCCTCTGTCCATGGGATTCTCTAGGCAAGAATACTGGAGGGGCTTGTGATGTCTTCCTCCAGGGGATCTTCCTGACCCAGGGATCGAACCCCGATCTCCTGCATCGCAAGCTGGTTCTTTACCACTGAGCTACCAGGGAAGCCCCATATGGTGGAATACTATTTGGCATTAAAAAGGAGCAATATACTGATTCAGGCTGCACTGTGGATCAGCCTTGAAATCCTGATGCTCAGTGAAAGAAGGCAGACACAAAAGGCCACATGCTGTACGATTCCTTTCGAATAGCATGTCCAGAATAGGCAAATCCACAGAGACAAGAGCTAGACTAGTGATTGACAGGGGCTGTGGGCAGGAGAGACAGGAGTGACCGCTGATGGGCCCAGGGCTTCTTTGTGGTGTGATGGGAACGTTATTAAATTGATGGCGGTGATGTTTCCAAAATTCTGTGAATATAACCCAAATCATTGAATTGCACCCTGTCAAAGGGTGGATTGCATGGAATGTGAATTCTATCTCAATCAAGCTGTCAAAAAAAAAAAAAAAGTGTGTGGCTGAGAGCAGACCCTCAGAGCTCCTCCTGCTTCCCCCATGTAGATCAGCATCTCTGCCTGTTTCCGAGGTGGGATCCCTAGCCCAGAGGGGAGGATGGGATCCTCCATGAGGCACGTGGACTTTTCCTATATGATTCTGCTTCGTGTTATTGGAGAAATGTGCCGATCATAGCTTACAGAACTGACTTGATGACCCCCAGGGTCAAGACGATGATTTTAAAATGATGCTCTGAGAGATTCAGGGAGGGGGAATGAGCCATATGTGTTAGGGTCCTGAGTATTCTCAGGGGTCTTATTGTTGGCACAGATGTGTGCTTCCCAGGCTGCTGAGGAGCCTGCCTGCCCATAGAGGAGACATAAAAGATGCGGGTTCCATCCCTGGGTCGGGAAGATCCCCTGGAGGAGGGCATGGCAACCCCCTCCAGTACTCTTGCTTGGAGAATCCCCATGGACAGAGGAGCCTGGCGGGCTGCTTTCAGTGGGGTTACAGAGAGTCAGACAGGACTGAACGACTAACAGTTTCCGTTTCACTGCTGGCCCCGCTTCTCATCTCTCGTTTGTTCCCTGTGATTCGTTAATCTTTGAGCCTTCCAGGCACACTGTCATTTATCAGCGCGTTCACTGAGCTCCCTCGACCAGCTGCCATGGTGCAATTGGTGACCAGTGGAGTGACCTTGAGCTCTTGTGGTGTTATTCTCCCTTTGCTCTTACTGTCCACTTTTTGAAAAAGGGAAGGTGAAAGTCACTCAGTCGTGTCCGACTCTTTGAGACCCCCTGGACTGTAGCCCGCCATGCTCCTCTGTCCTTGGAATTCTCCAGGCAAGAATACTGGAGTGGGTGGCCATATCCTTCTTCAGGGGATCTTCTTGACCCAGGGATCGAACCTGGGTCTCCCACGTTGCAAGCAGATGCTTTACCGTCTGAGTCACCAGGGAGGCCCACTCTTTACTCCCCACCGAATGAACACCAGTTCACTGTTGGCTGAGGGTGTATTTTGGGCTCTGTGTGTCTAGGCTGTGTGCCAGCATCGCACTCTATGTAGCTTCGTAGCAAATTTCTTCCACTTTGTTCTTGCTTTTTCAAGATTGTTTTGGCTCTTCAGGGTCCTTTGAGAGTTCATATGCATTTTAGGGTGGATGTTATATTTCTGTAAGAATTGCTGTTGGGATTTTGGTAGGGATTGCATGGAATTTCAAAATTGGGTAGGATTGTCATGTTAGCAATACTGAGTCTTTCAATCCAGGAACACGGGCTGTCTTTCTGTTTATTTAGGTCTTTCTTCCTTAGTGTCCTTCTGCAGGGGTGCGTAGTTCTCAGCGTGCAGGTCTGCCTGCTTGGCTAGATTTGCCCCTGGTGGGCTGTCTCTGGATGCTATTGTAAGTGGAACTGTCTTGTGTGCCAGCTGTTAATGGCTCCTGCACTTCAGGGACCCTCTCTCTTGCCCACTTGCCTGGTTCTTACCATTCTCTGGGGTCTTGCCTTTATGGATGGAGGTCCCTGACAACCAGGGGAGATCACTCAGCTGGCAGGGCTTGGCCAGTGGGGGTCGGGGGCCGGGCAGGGGGCTGACTGCAGGAGGGGATAAGCCCATCACCCTGGAGGTGGACCAAGCCGGCTCTCAAGTGGCCATGTGGCGAGTCTGACAGAGGCTGGGGTCAGGGCACAGAGGATGGTGCAGCTGACAGTCATGAAGCCAAGGCAGGCTGTCTCGGTGACACCTTATCTCATTATGCAGCCCCTGGATGCACCTGATTAAAAGAGAGGCGCTTACTGCCCTGGCAGCATCAGCCAGACTGGGTGCTAGCCAGGGATTGTTGTCGCTCAGTCGTTAAGATGTATCCAGCTCTTTGCCACCCCATGGACTGCAGCACGCCTTGCTTCCCTGTCCCTCACCATCTCCTGCAGGTTGCTCAAACTCATGTCCATAGAGTCAGTGATGCCATCCAGCCATCTCATCCTCTGCTGCCCTTTTCTTCTTTTGACTTCAATCTTTCCCAGCATCAGGGTCTTTTTTTTCCAGTGAGTCAGCTCTTCACATCAGGTGGCCAAAGTATCAGCTTTAGCATCAGTCCTTCCAATGAATATTCAAGGTTGATTTCCTTTAAGATTGACTTGTTTGATCTCCTTGCAGTCCAAGGGACTCTCAAGAGTCTTCTCCAGCACCACAGTTTGAAAGCATCAATTCTTTGGTGCTCAGCCTTCTTTATGGTCCAACTCACACCCGTAAACGACTACCAGAAAAACCATAGCTTTGACTATAGGGACCTTTGTCGACAAAGTGATGTCTCTGCTTTTAATATGCTGTCTAAGTTGGTCATAGCTTTTCTTCTAAGGAGCAAGTGTCTTCATTTCATGGCTGCAGTCATCATCCGCCGTGATTTTGGAGCCCAAGATCTCAGTAGGGTCAGCCAGAGTGGGAGCTAGACAAGGATGGTTCTGCAGAATCCCGGCTGAGACTGCAGGGCGCTCTCATGGGCTCATTACCTCCACTGGTTCAAGACAGAGCAGAGGGCGTGGCTGGGGACTTGGAGGCGGAGGCTGAAACCAAGCAGGACCCTGTGTGGCTCCTGGGCACAGAAGCTTTTTTGCAACGCCCCCGCCGCCCATTTCTTGTAGGCAAGACTCTAGGTTCCTCGACCTTCCCTGAGTTCCAAAGGGCAAATTCTAACAGTTGCTAATCGAGGGAGGAGCCCCCAAGAAATCACCTGAGGCAGGATGAAAAGGGCCCTAGAAGCTTCCTTGATGAGCAGCAGGGTTTCCGTGCCAGAGTCTGCTGACCAAGCCTCAGGGCTCTCGCTGATAGCCACGACAGGGGCGTGGCAGCCTGGTCTCCGCTGGCCTTGAGGATAAGCGAGGACCTGCACGGAAGGCTGGTGGGAGCTGTGGTTTGCCTTCCTTCTCGTTTTTGGTGCCTCCTCCGAGCCAGCACCCTCCCCAGCCCTGCACACTATCTGCTCCTCCGTCCTCGCAGCAGCCCCAGGGCATGTTATGATCCCATTTCACAGATGGAGAGTAAGGACGGAGAGGCCCCCAGGGCTTGTGCGAGAAGACCTGGGCTGCATGGGAAACCTTTGCCCACTCCTTGGTCTGGACCACACCCTGGAAGCTCAGTGACCACACTCTGGTCACTCCAGGATGTAGTTTTAATGGCATAGACTAGCAAGAAGAGATAAGAAAGCCTTCTTCAGTGATCAATGCAAAGAAATAGAGGAAAACAACAAAATGGGAAAGACTAGAGATCTCTTCAAGAAAATTAGAGATACCAAGGGAATATTTCACGCAAAGATGGGCTCAATAAAGGACAGAAATGGTCTGGACCTAACAGAAGCAGAAGATATTAAGAAGAGGTGGCAAGAATACATGGAAGAACTGTACAAAAAAGATCTTCACGACCAAGATAATCATGATGATGTGTTCACTAATCTAGAGCCAGACATCTTGGAATGTGAAGTCAGGTGGGCCTTAGAAAGCATCACTACGAACAAAGCTAGTGGAGTTGATGGAATTCCAGTTGAGCTGTTTCAAATCCTGAAAGATGATCCTGTGAAAGTGTTGCACTCAATATGCCAGCAAATTTGGAAAACTCAGCAGTGGCCAGAGGACTGGAAAAGGTCAGTTTTCATTCCAATTCCAAAGAAAGGCAATGCCAAAGAATGCTCAAACTACCGCACAATTGCACTCATCTCACATGCCAGTAAAGTAATGCTCAAAATTCTCCAAGCCAGACTTCAGCAATACATGAACCGTGAACTTCCAGATGTTCAAGCTGGTTTTAGAAAAGGCAGAGGAACCAGAGATCAAATTGCCAACATCTGCTAGATCATGGAAAAAGCAAGAGGTTCCAGAAAAACATCTACTTCTGCTTTATTGACTATGCCAAAGCCTTTGACTGTGTGGATCACAATAAATTGTGGAAAATTCTGAAAGAAGATGGGAATACCAGACCACCTAACTTGCCTCTTGAGAAATCTGTATGCAGTTCAGGAAGCAACAGTTAGAACTGGACATGGAACAGTAGACTGGTTCCAAATAGGGAAAGGAGTACGTCAAGGCTGTATATTGTCACCCTCCTTATTTAACTTATATGCAGAGTACATCATGAGAAACGCTAGACTGGAAGAAACACAGGCTGGAATCAAGATTGCCTGGAGAAATATCAATAACCTCAGATATGCAAATGATACCACCCTTATGGCAGAAAGTGAAGAAGAACTAAAGAGCCTCTTGATGAAAGTGAAAGAGGAGAGCAAAAAAGTTGGCTTAAAGCTCAGTATTCAGAAAACAAAGATCATGGCATCCGGTCCCATCACTTCATGGGAAATAGATGGGGAAACAGTGGAAACAGTGTCAGACTTTATTTTTTTGGGCTTCAAAGTCACTGCAGATGGTGACTGCAGCCATGAAATTAAAAGACGCTTACTCCTTGGAAGAAAATTTATGACCAACCTAGATAGTATATTCAATAGCAGAGACATTTCTTTTCTGACTAAGGTCTGTCTAGTCAAGGCGATGGTTTTTCCTGTGGTCATGTATGGATGTGAGAGTTGGACTGTGAAGAAGGCTGAGCGCCAAAGAATTGATGCTTTTGAACTGTGGTGTTGGAGAAGACTCTTGAGAGTCCCTTGGACTGCAAGGAGATCCAACCAGTCTATCCTGAAGGAAATCAGCCCTGGGATTTCTTTGGAAGGAATGATGCTAAAGATGAAACTCCAGTACTTTGGCCACCTCAAGAGAAGAGTTGACTCATTGGAAGAGACTCTGATGCTGGGAGGGATTGGGGGCAGGAGGAGAAGGGGACAACAGAGGATGATAAGGCTGGATGGCGTCATGGACTTGATGAACGTGAGTCTGGGTGAACTCCGGGAGATGGTGATGGACAGGGAGGCCTGGCGTGCTGCGATTCATGGGGTCGCAGAGAGTCAGATACGACTGAGTGACTGAACTGAACTGAACTGGGAAAGTGGCTGTGAGAGGATGGGGCAGACTTGTGGTTCCTCTGTTGTTCAGTTGCTCAGCTGTGTCTGACTCTTTGTGATCCCGTGGACTGTAGCACGACAGCTCTCTGTCCTTCACTATCTCCTGGAGCTTGCTCAAACTCATGTCCGTTGAGTCCGTGATGCCATCCAACCATCTCATCCTCTGTCGCCCCCTTCTCCTCCTGCCCTCAGTCTTTCCTGGCATCAGGGTCTTTCCCAGTGACTCGGCTCTTTACATCAGGTGGCCAGCGTACTGGAGCTTCAGCTTCAGCATCAGTCCTTGCAATCAATATTCAAGGTTGATTTCTTTCAGGATTTTTTGGTTTGATGTCTTTGCAGTCCTAGGGACTCTCAAGAGTCTTCTCTGACACCACAGTTCAAAAGCATCAATTCTTCGGCGCCCATCCTTCTTTACTGACAACTTTCACATTGGTCCACGACCACTGGAAAAACCATAGCTTTCACTGTATGGACCTTTGTCGGCAAAGGTTCCTCTGCTGCTTTCGTCAGGGAAAACGCAGTGAGGCCCTGATTCATTCATTCATGCTTTCATTGGGCAGCCTCGGGAACAGAGCCCATACAATGCTGGCGCAGTCCCTAGGTGGTCCCAGAACAGACAGACCAGACCCAGATGCTTTCCAGGGACCAGCGGGCCTTAGCACATGTGTTGGTCCAGCCCTGGCCTGGGGTCAGGGAGGCAGCGCTCCTGCAAAGGTGCACTTGAGCTCTGAGCTGGGGCATGTGTTGGATTTAGCAGGAAGTGAGGACAGACGGGGGGAATAGCGTGTGGGAAGGCCGAGAGGTGGGTGTGGGTGTGGTAGGTGGGCAGGGGAAGGTCGTGAGGGGAAGGTTGTATCCTTTCCAGTTCAGGTGTTAAAGTCCTAACCCCTGTCCCTCGGTGTGACCTTGCTTCGGAGGGAGGGTTTTGACAGAGGTAATTAAGTCAGAGTTAGGGCGGAGGGTGGGCTCTCATCTAGTGTGAATTGTGTGCTTATTTTAGGGGAGCTCAGGACACAGGGCTTCCCGGGTGGTGCTCGTGGTGAAGGAAGCGCCTTCTAATGCAGGAAGTGTAAGGGAAGCAGCTTCAACCCCTGGGTCGGGAAGAACCCCTGGAGGAGGAAACGGCAGCCCACTCCAGTATCCTTGCCTGGAGAATCCCATGGACAGATGGAGCCTGGCGGGCTAGAGTGGACACAATTGAAGCGACTTAGCGCACAAAGGACACAGACTCACAGAGGGAAGCAGTGAAGACGCGGGGAGCAGGCTGCGTCCAGAAGCCCAGCAAGGAGCCCTCAGGAGAAACCACCCTGGCTGGCGGACCCCCAGCCTCCAGGACTGGGAGACAGGGCACTTCCATTGTTTAAGCTGCCCCCATCTGTGTGCTTCCTCGGGGCAGCCCCTGGACAGGAAGACAGTGTCTGGTTGGATCACGGAGTGGGGCGGGGAGTGTGACCGGTGAGGCATGAATCACACAGAGGACCACGCGGAGGCCAGTTTCTGGCCATTGGCAGAAGCAGCACTGTCCACACAGGTCAAGGACCAGAGCCAAGCCAGTCCCACAGCGTGGGAAAGCCTGCTCCCTCCTGGGCCACCTCTTTCACGGTGTGTTTATTTTTAGAGAAGAGGACTGGCAAAGATGCCGAGTCATGGAGCTTTGCTGCCTTGAGACAGGAGGGAGGCAGGGTGTCAACTTAGAGGCAGGCCCGGGCACGGTCATCCGTGGGACCATTCCAGCCCAGTGATGGATGAGAACAACCTTTGCTGGAAACCCAACAGAGAGAAACATAACACCCCAACCCAAGAGAAACCGGGCTGAGGGCCTTGCACTTGAATAGGGTGAGACTTAAATCCTCCTTACTTCCTTATGGAGGGAGAGTCAGCTTTGAGCCAGAGAAGCGCTGGGCAGGATCCTTTAGGTGGTAAGTGACGCAGATGCGGCTGCCCCGCAGATGCGGCTCCAGTTGTTTCAAGCAGAAAGGTTTGGCTTAGATAAACGAGCCTGAGAAGAGACAGAAGGGGCTGGTCTGAGAGGACCGGCCCAGAGATGCGAGCTGGTGCTGAAACGGAACAGGCCCTATGGCCCCTGTCCCCCATGTCCTCTTCCTGCCTTTTGTCTGTGGAAAAACTTTCACCAAAGAATGAGTTTAGTCACAGACGTGAGAAAATGCAGAAACAAAGGAAAGCAGTCGGAGGAAACAGGCGAGGACCTGTAGTCCCTTCTCAAGGGCTGTAGATGATATTCTGAGCCATATCCTGTGGGCTGTCTTATAGACACAAGCCCTCACCGGGTGGCGAAGTTAGCTACCTTAGGACCAGACTCTAGCCATGGTGTAAGTGGCTGCAGCTCCGAGAACTGGCCTCAAGGAAAGGGACCGAGCCGACCCTGGTGCGGAAGATTAACTGCACTTAGAACAGTCAAGGTAAGGCCGGTCAGACCACTGATGGCCAATTTCAAGACGACTGTTAGAGCTGACTGCTCTTTCTGCGTGGAGCTTCTTCCCTCCGCCAGTAAAAGCTCCAGCTCACGGAGGTGGCTGTGTGTGGGGAGTCTGCCTTCGGACAGGCGTCCAGCCCCTACCCCACCCCCTGGCTGTGCATGCTGAGCGTGCAAGCTCAGTTGTGTCTGACTGTGAGCGACCCCATGGACTGTGGCCCGCCAGGCTCCTCTGTCCATGGGATTCTCCAGGCAAGAATACCGGAGTGGGTTGCCATGCCCTCCTCCAGGGGGTCCTCCCAATCCAGAGATCGAACCCGAGTCTCCAGTATCTCCTGCATTGGCAGGCAGATTCTTTACCCCTCAACCACCTGGGAAGCCCCCGGTTGCCAACATCTGAAATAGAGCAAACTTTCCTTTCCACCAACCTTGCCTCTGTATTGACTTTTGAGTGTTGAGAGCAGCCGGATCCCACTTTCGGTTTCAGTGAGACCCTGCCCGCCTGCTTCGCTTGCCCACCTCCCCTCCCCCTCCCTCCAGTCAGGTCACCTGAGCACCCTCAGCCCATGCTGTCCCGTATCCTGTGTGTCCCATCGTGTCTCTGGGGTGACCAGTGGGCTCCGCTTCAGATTATCTGACTCTAGCCGTGAGGTCCGGAGAGGGCAATGGCACCCCACTCCAGTACTCTTGCCTGGAAAATCCCATGGACGGAGGAGCCTGGTGGGCTGCGGTCCATGGCGTCGCTAGGAGTCAGACACGACTGAGCAACTTCACTTTCACTTTTTACTTTCATGCATTGGAGAAGGAAATGGCCACCCACTCCAGTGTTCTTGCCTGGAGAATCCCAAGGACGGGCGAGCCTGGTGGGCTGCCGTCTATGGGGCCGCACGGAGTCAGACACGACTGAGCGACTCAGCAGCAGCAGCAGCCCCGAGGTCTCCAGCTGCAAGTCCAGTTCTCTGGCTCCAAGGTGAGCCGCCTTCCAAAACAGTGAGGACTGAGTCTCATTTGCAGATGAGGAAGCAGAGGCCTCGAGATGGGGTAGGGATCCAGGGCTCTGGTTGGGTTATCTTCTCAGTGTAGGTCCTGCGTGAACTCAGAGTTCTCGAGTGTCGCAATGAAGGGCGCAGACCATGACTGTGATTGGCAAGAGGCGTCAAAGGGACTCCTTTTCTCCCTGGCCTTGTCCTCTTTTCCGGCCCTGCCTGAGAATGGAAGGTCCGTTTCTCCAGGTTAGCCCGGTCTGATTCAATTTGAATGTTGTTTCTCACTTTGGACGGGCTTTAAAATATCCACCTGGTGAAAATGTGAGCAGGGGGGCCCCTCTGAAGGCAGAGGTTGATTTGGTTTCTCCAGCGGTAAAAGGCCCTGTGGGGCTGCATCCCCACGGCTGGTGTCGCTCCAGCCCTGACTTTTATTGTTCTCGCGGTTGGAGTGACCCAATTTGGAGCACGGTTTCTGAGCGTTGCAAGGAGCTTTAGGGACTGCAGTAGCCCTGGAGGTTCAGGCTGGAAATCAAACTCAAACTGATGCTTCATTCCTATTAAAGGTAGCCGATTTCCTCCCAGAACACAGGCTCAGCCATCGGAACACAGAGCCAGTGGAGGCTAGTGCCCAGGCGGTTGGCGCCTGACTCAGCCCTTGCTTGTCTCCATTGGGGATTGGGGATTGCATCTGGAGGCTCCTGCTGTGAATGAGCCTGGCACAGAGCTTCAGATTTGCTGTCGTGGGCACGCAAGATCCTGGGTGTGCACCTGGGGCTGGACTTGCCCAAATTTCTTCCTCTGCCTCCCAGCCATCATCTAGAGAGGGGTCTGCAAACCATTACTGTAAAGGGCCAGACAGCAAATATTTCAGTCTTGTGGCAGCTACCCAACTCTGCCCTTGTAGTCAACAAGCTGCCATAGAAAATACACAACCGATGCGCCTATGTTCCAATAAAGCTTATTTACTGAATGCAGCCAGGGACCAAAATTGGGCCCCGGGCCACAGTTGACTCCTGATGTGTGTGTGTGTGTGTGTGTGTGTGTGTGTGTGTGTGTGTGTGCCCCGTCACTTCCGTCACGTCTGACTCTTTGTGATTCTATGGACTGTAGCCCACCAGATTCCTCTGTCCGTGGAGTCCTCCAGGCAAGAATACTGGAGTGGGTTGCCATGGCCTCCTCCAAGGGGTCTTTCTGACCCAGGGACTGAACCTGTGTCTCCTCCATCTCCTGCATTGCAAATGGACTCCTTACTCTGAGCCACCTGGGAAGCCCACTCCTGATCTGTGGTGTAGATCCGACTCTCTGGATGTGGGGTATGTTTTTAGTCCTTTCTGACTTCTCAGATTTATTTAAAGAGAAACCCCCCCACCCCCTCCCCCCTACAGTGATGTTCGGCACCCTTTAAGCCTCCGTGTGCAGATCGGTGGTGAGACCTGGGTCGTTTGTCCCCTCTTAGCTCGGTGACCTTGAGCCGGGCTCAGCCCTGTCCTCTTCTCTGAACAAGGGATGGCAGTGTCTCCCTCATCAATCTCCAGGTTTGCTTTGAGAATCACACTCAATAGCGTGTGAGGAAGGACCTTGTGAAGCGTCACAGGTCATCTGAGTGTGCACACATAAGTACTGGTGGAGGAGTGCATTGGGCAGAAGAGTGAAACCAGAAGCTGAGACCAGGGAAGGGGGATTTATTTCTGCCTGTGCCACGCTCGCACCCCGGTGTCTGGCCTTGGCCGTCTAATCTGCCGGATCGAGTCCCCGGCGGCCTGTGTCTGTCCCTGGAGCAGCCGGCTTCCAGGCTCCATCTGGGCTGAGTAGCAGCCACGAAGGGAGAGGCATAGATCTCCTGTGACAGTTCAAGCCATCAAGGTTCTCCTGCCAGTGAGTGGAAAAGGTCTCCTTTGACAGGTGCTGTGTAATCAAAGACATGGGCTTTGTAGCCGCGAATTCTCTGCTGCAAAATAGACATAATTCTTCTGAAGCGAGAGCGAGGGCCCGGAAGAACTGTTCCGCCGCTCGGACGGTTTATAGGCACCGGGGGGATTATGACAAAGAGGACAGTGTCCTGCTGGCCTGGCTGGAGCCGGATATAGCCTGTGACTCTGTCCCTGGGCGTATGGCCACGGGCTTGACCTGTGCTGGGTCAGTGAGCCTATAAGCAGGGGCTCATAACAAGTGGGGGTGGCCCCCGTGGGGACGGGAGACAGGCAGCTATCAGTGTCCCCTCTCCCCTCTCAGGGGCAGGAGTCTGTGGATAACTGACTCTGCACTTAACACATTATTGACCAGAGATGTCTTCATGTGTTTTTAGAGGATGTTACAGTTAACATCTCTGGGCAAAGTTGTCAGAGCTTAAAATTGATCAAGCGTTCATTAGACAACTTATGATCACCGTTATCATTCACATTTTTGCTTCATTAGGTTTTCATTTCGGCCTTGTGTGTGTTATAAAGGTAAAGTTTTCGAAAATGACACATTGCAAAATTTTGATAGAAGAATTTTTCGGTGAATTTTATGCAGCTCCTGTATCTGATTGTTCAAGTGATTTATATTCCAGTGTCTCAGAAGATGGTAGTTCTTCAGCATATAGTTCTGATTTAGATGATGTGAGAATTAAGACCAAGAAAAAGACAAAAATCTTAGTGATTGATTCTGATACAGAGAGTGAAAATGAAACTCATGGTGCTGGAGAATATGCCTTTGCTTCTTTCTACAGAAGAGTGGACTAGAGATAACATTTCCCGAAAAATAGAAGACTTTACGGGCGTGTCGGGTACACTATTGAATGTAATAAGCTGCAAAGTGTTAGTGAAATAACAGAGATGATTTTTGGCTGGCCAAAATAAAAATCACTGGTCGCAGGTGTTAGTCACTGCAAAAATCCCCGGGTTAGTAATTAGTAAATGAAGCTCAGGGCAGAAACGCTTTGCTTCTGTGAATGTCATCAGCAGACCAAGAAGGGCCGGAAAGAAAAAAGGGTGAAGATCTCTGTTATGGGGCGGAATTGTGGCCTCTGAAGAGCTGCTCAAATCCTAGTCCCGGGACCTGTGAATGTGGCCATTTAGGGTAATAGGATCTTTGCAGATATGATTAAGATGTAAGTAAAGGGAATTTCCTGGCAGTCCAATGGCTAGGACTCTGTGCGGTTGCTGCAAAGGATATAGGTTCAATCCCTAGTCCGGGAACTAAGATCCTAGAAGCTGTACACGTGGTATGCCCCTCCTCCCCACCTCCCCTGAAAGATTAAGTAAAGATGAGGTTGTGCTGGGGTGGGATGGGCTCTATCCAGTGTGACTGGGGCCCTTAGACGAGGAGGAGGAGAAAGACACGGGCACGTGAGGGGAGAGGCTGTGTGAGGAAGAGCAGGGGGCCGAGGGATGCAGCCACAAGCCAAGGACTGAGGGCCACAGCCAGACACCAGGAGGAGGCAGGGGGCATCCTCTCGGGGCCTCTGGGTGTGTGTGGGGTACCGTTCTGCCTACACCCTGGCCCCAGACTTCTGGCCTCTAGACCGTAAGTGAGTGAACATCTGTTGCTTTCAGCCACCCCGTCTGTGAACATTGGTCGCAGCTGCCCTGAGACAGGCGTACAGCCTCAGCTGGCCTCTGACCTGCCGGTTGCCTGGTTCGGGCCAGTTGAGGTCGTGAATGAAATCCGAAGGTTGCAGGGAGAAGTCAGGTTAAACTGGAGGCCTTGGCCGAGAGGTGGTGTGGATGGGGACAGACAGGCAGGCCACGCTGGACTTGCTCAGATGCTACTGGCTAGACGTGGGGCGGAGGGAGGGCTTTAGCCTACTCTCCTCCCCTGGTTCTAAGAACTGAGGAAAGAATTCCCATTCCTGCTGTTACCCCAGCCCTAGATCCTCCACGCATGGCAGTATTAAAAGATGGTGTTGTGATTTCTGTTAATCATTGAAAAGCCGGCAGGCTTCATCTGTGCAGGTCCAAAGAACAAGCGCTTGAGACTTTGTAAGCCCTCTGGTTTCTATCGGAACCGCCCAGCCCCGCCCTTGATAGTGTGAAAGCTGCCGCAGATGGCACCTGAACATCCAGGTGTGGGTGCGTGCCAGTAAAAGCAGGTGGGGGGCCTCCCTGGTGGCCCGCTGGATGAGGGTCCGCCTGCCAGTGCAGGACACACGGGTTCAATCCCTGGTCCGGGAGGATGCCACCTGCTGCGGAGCAGCTCAGCCCGTGAGCCACAACTCCTGAGCCCACGCACTGCAAGTACCAAAGGCCGAGTGCCTCGAGCCCAGGCTCCCCGACAAGAGAGGCCCCACAGTGAGAGGCCCGGGCCCTGCAATGAAGAGTAGCCCCTGCTTGCCGCAACTGGAGAAAGCCTGTGCAAGGCCTCAAAGACCCGGCACAGCCAAAAATAAATGCACTAAAAAAATACAATAAAAGAACTACATTAGAGAAAAAATGGGGTGGTGGGCTGGATTTGGCCCCCTGGCCGCATCTTGCCAATCCCTGGTTTAAACCAATGATGAAAAAAGCCCCGTTTGCATGACCTGTTCTACTTTCTAGAACGTTCTTAGATGACCATTTAAGGTATTGCATCATCACTACCTCTGCCTTTTCCTGGAGCTTCTGAAGCGGCTATCAGAGCATACCGTGGGCACTGTGGGCCAGCAACCCTGGGTACTTCCCGTGTGAGTGGACGCAGGGCCTGGGACCAGGGAGTACTTGGTGTGTCTTTTCCCAAACCCTCTCCTTCTTGGGAAGCTGGCCGTTAAAAAATAGATCATGACACAAACTTGACAAGCAACAGCCCTGAAGTGAAAATAGCTCGTGAGTCCACGGATGGAAGAAATTAAGCAGATGTGGCTTATCCATACAAGGGAATGTGACTCAGCCTGAAAAAAGGAAACCCTGACACCAGGCTGCACCACTGATGAACCTCGAGGACGCTATGCTCAGTGAAATAAGCCAGTCACAAAAGGACAAATACTGCGTGATTCCACTCACACGAGGCACCGAGAAGAGTCACGTTCACAGAGTGGTGGTTGCCAGAGGCTGGGGAGGGGAAAGGGGACGTTCCCCCCTCTGTTTAATGGGGATGGAGCTGGGAAGAGGCAGTGTTCTGTGGGTGGCGATGGCCAGACAACAGTGTAAATACACTTGATGCCACTCAACTGTCCACTTAAAAATGCTGAAAATGGTAAATGTCATGTCACGTATATTTTACCACAATTTTAAATTTTGTTTTGTTTTTGAATTTTTGACTGCTGCCCATGGCATGTGGAATCTTAGTTCCCTGAGCAGGGAACTGAACGGGTGCCTCCTGCGCCACAAGGTGGGGTCTCAACCGCTGGGCCGCTGGGGAGCCCCTACTTTATCTTTTAGATTTTATTTTTATTTATTTACTTTCTTGGCCATGCCGAGCGGTTTGCAGGATCCTAGCTCCCTGACCAGCGATCGGCCCCTGTCCCCTACAGTGGACGTGCTGAGTCCTAACCACTGGACCACCTGGGAAGTCCCTACCACAGTTTTTTTAAAAAGTGAAAAACTGTTGTGCGATGTATTGCACTTGCAAAAAAAGTGTACATGTGCACAGTGTAAAGAATAACAGAGAAGTCCCTGGAGTCCTACCACCTGGCTTAGAGTGCGCTGTCTGCACCCCGCCCTGTTGGGGCCTCTCCCTCCAGCGGGTGGGACCCACAGCCCCTCAGATGTGCCCCTTAGCATGTTCTGTTTCCCTGTGGCGTGGCCACACATGCACACACGCTCTTCTATGTGCTTGGGCTTTGCCTGACTTCGAACTTGATTTGTCTGGAGCCACGTGTGTGCGTCCCCGTGACTCTCGAGGTCGCCCACGGCTCTGCCCAGGCAACCAGGCCGCCCACCTTGGCCCCTGGTGCCTCATCACTCGCCGGGACCACCGTCACTCTGGAGCTCAGGAGGGGGTGACGTAGCTGCATGTGAGCTTCCTGTGGCCCAATTCGGATCCGAGGCAGGAGGGCAGCTGGGGACAGGAGCTGGCTCTGGTGCTGTGGATGCCTAGCTCCTGGCTCTCCTCCTGGGAGCTACTCTGTCTCTCTGTGCCATCACTATTTTTCCAAAGCAGGAGATAAGGCAGCGTCAGGGTGTGAGGGTGACCACCTAAGATGCCCAGAGAGGCGGCGGGGCGAATGCAAGTGGCGGAATTCTTGTTGGATGGGCCCTGATGCTAGCAGCTTCTCTTTTTTTTAATCACTCCGCAAGGCGTGCAGAACCTTAGTTCCCCGACCAGGGATTGAACCCACGCCCCCTGCAGTGAAGCGCCGAGTCTTAACCTTCGGACCACCAGGAAAGTCCCCTCTTCTCCCTCTTTCACGTCTTGTCTCAACCTGGCAAAAATGCTCGACTTGTAATCTCCTCGTCCCATTTGTGGGGAAATTAAACACCTTTAAGAGCAAATTTAATTAGGGGATTTGTGATCGTTAGCTAAGTTAATTATTTTTAGAAAAATGTAATGTACCAAGCCGAATATAGCACACGGTGGCATGCTCAATAAATATTTGTTGGAACAAAGGGTAATTTTACAAGCCAGTCAAGTCATAAATAATGGGGTTATTTGGCTCTAAAATTAATGAAGTGACAGGAGAGCAGTGATGGCTGCTAAAAATAAGCTGCGTGCTCATAGGACGTCAGAGAGCCGTCAAGAGGCTCGTGCTGGGTCTCAGCCCGGAGCCAGGCACAGAGCGAGCTGGTGCGCTATGTCCTGGGAGACATGCAGAGGGCATCTCTGACCAGGGCCCGAAGCCTGAGCTTTTCAGCACTCTGAGCAGGCCTGCCTGGGGGCCGCGCCTGCCCTAGCCACGCTCAGGAGCCAGTGGACACAACCAGGGAATCCACTTCGTAGTTTATGTGGGTCTCAAGTTCAGCTGGGGTCCTGGGGGTGGGGTGCTGGGGGTGGGGGCCCTTCCTTGCCTTTTCCTAGCTCCTGGTGGCTCTGGAAGTTGTCCGTGTCCTTGGCTCATAGGCACATCACTCCAATCTCTGCCTCTGACGTCACATGGCCTTCTTGCCTCTGTGTGTGTTTAGATTTCCCGCTTCTAAGGACACCGCCAATCCCACTTGTAGGGCCCACTCCAGTCCTGTAGGCCCCACCTTACTTTGATTACCTCGACAGAGGCCTCGTCTCCAGATAAGGTCACACTCATGGGTTCCGAGTGGATGTGAAACATTGGGGGACCCTATTCCATCTATTCTGGGCTTCTCAAGTGGCTTAGAGGTAAAGAATCTGCCTGCCAAGCACAGGACAGGGGTTGGATCCCTGGGTAACCAGGCCGCCCACCTTGGCCCCTGGTGCCTCATCACTCGCCGGGACCACCGTCACTCTGGAGCTCAGGAGGGGGTGACGTAGCTGCATGTGAGCTTCCTGTGGCCCAATTCGGATCCGAGGCAGGAGGGCAGCTGGGGACAGGAGCTGGCTCTGGTGCTGTGGATGCCTAGCTCCTGGCTCTCCTCCTGGGAGCTACTCTGTCTCTCTGTGCCATCACTATTTTTCCAAAGCAGGAGATAAGGCAGCGTCAGGGTGTGAGGGTGACCACCTAAGATGCCCAGAGAGGCGGCGGGGCGAATGCAAGTGGCGGAATTCTTGTTGGATGGGCCCTGATGCTAGCAGCTTCTCTTTTTTTTAATCACTCCGCAAGGCGTGCAGAACCTTAGTTCCCCGACCAGGGATTGAACCCACGCCCCCTGCAGTGAAGCGCCGAGTCTTAACCTTCGGACCACCAGGAAAGTCCCCTCTTCTCCCTCTTTCACGTCTTGTCTCAACCTGGCAAAAATGCTCGACTTGTAATCTCCTCGTCCCATTTGTGGGGAAATTAAACACCTTTAAGAGCAAATTTAATTAGGGGATTTGTGATCGTTAGCTAAGTTAATTATTTTTAGAAAAATGTAATGTACCAAGCCGAATATAGCACACGGTGGCATGCTCAATAAATATTTGTTGGAACAAAGGGTAATTTTACAAGCCAGTCAAGTCATAAATAATGGGGTTATTTGGCTCTAAAATTAATGAAGTGACAGGAGAGCAGTGATGGCTGCTAAAAATAAGCTGCGTGCTCATAGGACGTCAGAGAGCCGTCAAGAGGCTCGTGCTGGGTCTCAGCCCGGAGCCAGGCACAGAGCGAGCTGGTGCGCTATGTCCTGGGAGACATGCAGAGGGCATCTCTGACCAGGGCCCGAAGCCTGAGCTTTTCAGCACTCTGAGCAGGCCTGCCTGGGGGCCGCGCCTGCCCTAGCCACGCTCAGGAGCCAGTGGACACAACCAGGGAATCCACTTCGTAGTTTATGTGGGTCTCAAGTTCAGCTGGGGTCCTGGGGGTGGGGTGCTGGGGGTGGGGGCCCTTCCTTGCCTTTTCCTAGCTCCTGGTGGCTCTGGAAGTTGTCCGTGTCCTTGGCTCATAGGCACATCACTCCAATCTCTGCCTCTGACGTCACATGGCCTTCTTGCCTCTGTGTGTGTTTAGATTTCCCGCTTCTAAGGACACCGCCAATCCCACTTGTAGGGCCCACTCCAGTCCTGTAGGCCCCACCTTACTTTGATTACCTCGACAGAGGCCTCGTCTCCAGATAAGGTCACACTCATGGGTTCCGAGTGGATGTGAAACATTGGGGGACCCTATTCCATCTATTCTGGGCTTCTCAAGTGGCTTAGAGGTAAAGAATCTGCCTGCCAAGCACAGGACAGGGGTTGGATCCCTGGGTTGGGGAGATCCCCTAGGGGAGAAAATGGCAACCCGCTCAAGTATGCTTGCCTGGGTAATCCCATGGATAGAGGAGCCTGGCGGGCTAGAATCCATGTGGTCGCAAAGAGTCAGACACGACTTAACGATTCAAGAACAACAAACAACAAATTCTCCCCACAGGCCCCTGCATGTTGTGTCTAAAACCTGGTTATTATTATTACTACTATTGTTCTCTTAGAAGAAAGAGCCATGGGGATAAATTGTACACACACAGTGGGTCGTGTTTCGTCTTGACTCTGCCCACTCCGAGGTTCTTCTGGAAAAGTGTTCTTGGTTTAGAAAGAGCAGAAGGATTCGTGTCTCTGTTTTCCTTTGAAAAAGACTGTGAGGCTTGCATTTTCGCAGTGCCCACAGCTTACAAACCGACAATCGCTTTTAGAGTAACTTCGCCTTTATCATTTCTTTCTGCCTGCTTTCCCAGCCATCAGACAGTCATTTTCTCGGACAGACACTCCACCCACTGATGCCTCGGGACCTTTGGTGATCCGACATCACGTCCCATCCTCGTCCTTAAGAGGGGGGAGATGGCCATCACCACACAGTGTGGGTGTTGGGCATAAACCCAGGGTATCCCGCCCTTGGTGTCGCTTGTGTTGGCTGCAAAGGAGATGCTGTAGTCTCTTCCTTTTAAGACGCTTGCTTCGCTCATGTGACAGGTAATAAGGAGGACGCGCTATTCAGCAGATGCTCAGGCTGCTGTCATTTGGATTTAAGTAGCACTTGTCAATCTCCTTGGGGCGTGTGGCCGAGCGCAATGGCAAGGGAGTGGGGGGATGCTGTCCCACGTCGCGTAGTTCCACTGTGATGCCTTTTCTACTTGTCATGGGCAGAGACCTTCTTGCTTATGTTCTGAGAAGGTGGAAAGGACATCCAGAAATGGCAGGTGGCTTTTCCTGTGAGAATTCCGTGGCTGGTTGTCGTGGGAGCATCTTTGGCGCAGTGTCTGGGCGAGAGGAACCACTTTCAGTAAGGACCTTGTAAACATTTGGAGCAGGAGAAGCTTGGGCTGAGCCAGAGGTGAAAGAAACAGTGGTGAGAAAGGCGGGCGGAGGCAGGAATTTCAGGGTCCATTCTCGGGGTTTCGGGTGTGGCCTTGAGCTATAGCCAGTGGGACTTCTGGGTGAATATCATCTGGTGACACGGCTGTATTGGACATCTGTGTGTGCGTGTGTGTGTGCTTAGTTGTTCAGCTGTGTCCTATTCTTTGAGACCCCATGGACTGTAGCCCACCAGGCCCCTCTGTCCATGGGAATTCTCCAGGCAAGAGTACTGGAGTGGGCAGCCTTTCCCTTCTCCAGGGGATCTTCCCAACCCAGGGACTGAACCCGGGTCTCCCGAATTGCAGGCGGATTCTTTACCAGCTGAGCCTCCAGGGAAGCCCCTGAATAGGCAGCCTATCCCTGCTGCAGCAGAGCTTCCTGACCCGGGAGTTGAACTGGAGTCTCCTGCATTGCAGGCGGATTCTTTACCACCAGCTGAGTTACTAGGGAACCCCAATTGAAATGGATGTAACCAGCCTGTAAACAGGAAGAAACAGTTAACCTGTGTTGAAAATGAACTTATGGTTACCATGGGGTAAAGGGTGGGGGTAAGCTGGGAGATTAGGGTTGACACACAGGCACACTAATAGGTGGAGAATCAGGACCTACTGTGCAGCACAGGGCACGCACTCCGTGCTCTGCAATGACCAATGTGGGAAAATAGCCTAAAGGGTGGCTGTATTTGCGTAATTGATTCATCTTGCTGCACACCTTCCCTGGTGGCTCAGCTGGTAAATAATCCACCTGCAATGCAGGAGACCCTCGTTTGATTCCTAGGTCAGGAAGATCCCCTGGAGAAGGAATTGGTTGCCTGTCCACGGGCTTTCCTGGTGGCTCAGCTGGTAAGGAATCTGCCTGCAAGGTGGGAGATCTGAGTTCTGTCCCTGGGTTGGGAAGGTCCCCTGGAGAAGGAAAGGCTACCCGCTCCAGGATTCTGGCCTGAAGAATTCCATAGACTATAGTCCATGGGGTCACAAGGAGTTGGACACGACTGAGCAACTTTCACTCTTTTTACTTTGAAACTTACACAATGTTGTAATTAACTACACCCTAATTTAAAAAACAAAGAACAAAACCCAAACAGTAGTTGGTTTAGTGTCTCCATCGCATGGTGCATCCTCTGAAATACTGTGTTTTCTTGTTGATTGGCTTTCTCCCACTTTGAAGCCGAGGCCCTTGTCCTGTCACTGCTGTGCTCAGGCTTCAGGGACACCGGCACATGTGTGCAGTGCATGTCTGGGGTGGGGCCCCGACTCCCCCAGCCTGGAGCACCGCCCTCTGCCTCAGCTTTGTGCTCCGTAAGTGGGGATGGTGATGAGAACTCTTTCTGGCTACCTTAGGGAGCATGATGAGGGTCAGATGAAAGACTGGATGTAGCTCCTATTTTATTCTAAAATAGGCACACGGGGAGCGGGCTTCACCGGCCTGGCCCAGCGTCAGGGACCCCCAGCGCCTGGCAGGCAGGAGTTCCTGGATGCACAGATGGTGAACAAGTGAAAGGTGAGCTGCCCTTCAATTCGAATTGTCTAAACCTGACCCTTTGAGATGACACCGTGGGGCTCCTGACTCTTCTGTAATTTTTCACGCGCACAGCTGTTTGCTGTGCTGAACCTGGGCCGTTCTCCTTTCGTGACTGATGCTCTGTGATTCTTCCCCTCCAGGAGCTGAGCACTGGCTCCCAGCATCTGTATGGTAGAGCTGGCAGACCTGGAGGTTCTCTGGGTGCAGGCCTCCGTGGGGCACTGGTGCCCTCAGACGTGGCCCTTCCGTTTAGGGTGGGTCAGGGCCTTCCTTTCTGAGTGCCCACAGGAGGCCTGGGCCCTGCTGCAGCTGGAGAGGTGTGCCCTTGGGCCCCCGCAACAGAGGATGCCTGGGCAACTCCAACAGCAGCCGCCTGTTGGCTCGCAGCCCTGGGGGCTGGCTGTGCTGGCAGGACCGCTTTCTCTCCTTGGCTTTGGGCTGGGGTCTGCCCTGTGTCCTCCCGTGGTCAGCCCCGTGTGTGCCCGTGTCCCCATCGCCTCTCCTTCCCAGACCACCAGTTGTAGCGCTTTAGGGCCCACCCACATGACCTCGTTTAACCTTGAGCTCTCCTTTAAAGGCCCTCTCTCCAAATTCAGTCATCTTCTGAGGTCCTGGGGGTTAGGACTCCGACAAATGCATTTTGGGGGAAACGCAATTCACCCCTGACAGGCTCCTTCATCGAGGCCCCAAGTAGAAGAACCATTAGACCATGACCAGCTTTGGGACTGTATCAGCCTTGGGTTCCTGGCTGTCTGGGGACCTGGGTCTTGACTCTGGATGACCCTTGGTTTGCACCAAGTCTGGGGGATCCTGTGCTGCTGCTGGCTCAGCTGCTGCCCCAGGCAGCCCTGTCCCATGGTCACCCATGGCCCCAAAGCCCCTGCCCGCAGAGGGCCCACCCCAGGTACCAGTGTCCCTGTTGGGCTCACACGCTCCCTGCTTGAGCAAACTTGGGAATTGATGGGTCGGTCAGGTCGCATGTACAGCAAGCATGCGTTTCTTTCCGGAGTTGGGAGATTGCTTTCTTTTTCAGTCCAACTCTTTGTGACCCCATGGACTGCAGCATGCCAGGCTTCCCTGTCTATCACCAACTGCCAGAGCTTGCTCAACTCATGTCCATTGAGTCGATGATATTATCTAACCATCTCATCCTCTCTCGCCCTCTTCTCTTCCTGCCTTCAATCTTTCCCAGCATCAGAGTCTTTTTCCAGTGAATCAGCTCTTCCCATCAGGTGGCCAAAGTATTGGAGCATCAGCTTCAGTATCAGTCCTTCCAATGAGTATTCAGGGTTGATTTCCTTTAAGACTGACTGGTTTGATCTCCTTGCAGTCCAAGGGACTCTCAAGAGTCTTCTCCAGCATTATGGTTTAAAAGCATCAATTCTTCAGCACTCAGCCTTCTTTATGGTGCAACTCTCACATCCGTACATGACTACTAGAAAAACCATAGCTTTGACTAGACAGAGCTTTGTTGGCAAAGTGGTGTCTCTGCTTTTTAATACACTGTCTAGGTTTTTCATAGCTGATTTCCCAAAGAGCAAATGTCTTTTAATTTCATGGCTGCAGTCACCGTCTGCAGTGATTTGGGAGCCCAAGAAAATAAAATCTGTCACTGTTTTTTCATGTTTCACTCTCCTGTTTCACCTTGATCAAGAGGCTTTTTAGTTCCTCTTCACTTTCTGCCATTAGAGTGGTATCATCTGGCATATCTGAGATTGTTGGTATTTCTCCCGGCAATCTTGATTCCAGGTTTGACTTATCCAGTCTGGCATTGGCATGATGTTCTCTGCATAGAAGTTAAATAAGCAGAGTGACAATGTACAGCCTTGATGTACTTCATATACTCGATGAGTGGCGGGACTTGCCGGGTGGTTCAGTGGTTGAGACTCTGCACTTCCAATGTAGGGGATGTGGGTTCAATCCCTGATTGAGGAACTAAGATCCCACATCTTGTGCAACCAAAAAAAAAATTTTCCTTTTAATAAGATAAATAAAAAAGAGTGAGTAGCACTTCCTAACAGAAAATATATAAATTTGTTTATTCTGCCAACCCTGTTGTCAGTCCTACTTTCTGGATGAGGGAATAGGCACAGACAGGTGGCCTGCCATGGTCGCCAAGCTGGTAGGTGACCGGTCCAGGCTTGAGGCCGGGCAGTGCATCCCATGGCTAAATCAAGGGGGAGTATGGAGCAAAGGCGGGCATGGTTCTGCCCCCCTCAATGCTAGCACCTTCCTCGGCCCCCCACCCTGAGAACCCCGTGCCACAGGAAGCAACATGCCAGCTTGAGCGGCCTCAGCTCCTGCTCCGGCTTGGTTTCTGGCATTTGATTTCTGTTGTCGTGGAAACCGGGTGGCAAGTGTTCTCATTAGCGCCGGCCCTCCTGAGGCGGCCAGCGTCCGGGGGGGCACCGTGGGGCGCGTGGGCCTGTGCTCTGTGTCCTGCTTGGCGTTGGGACAGGTACTCGGGCTGAGCCCCCTCGTGGACCCTCCTGTCCACCTGCCTGGGAGCCAGGCCGAGATCGAAGGCGTATTGGAAGCCAGAGTCTATTGTTGAGCTTTTTGCTGAGCCAAACACATCTTAAGTCACACACAGGAATGGATACTCCCTTCCTTCCTTCTTCTTGTGGTTTCTTTTTTTTTTTTCCTGGGGAGTAGTTTGCCTGCCCATGAAGCCGTTGGCAGCAGAGATAGAAATAAGACTTTGTGGTTAGTAGAGGCCTATCGTGTGAAAACGACTCCATCCTCCCGGTAGCTCGGTCCCCTGGGGCCTTCCTCAAAGTCGCCTTTCCCTGGAATTGCAAGTCATGTCAGCATCCTTGATGGGCCCCCGCGTGACCGTGGTGTGTGTCTCGCCCGCCTCCCCGCCAAGTCCCCACTGGCCTCACGCTCGCCTGCACACCTCACCCCTCCTCCGACCGCACCTGCTTCGCCAGTGAGTCCTCCCTGTTTCCTTTCTTTTTCCTTTAAATACTTTTTGTTCACTTATTTGGCTGCACCAGGTCTTCGTTTCTGCACTTGGGATCTTTGATCTTCCTTGTGGCACGTGGGATCTAGTTTTCCGGCCAGGGATCGAACCCAGGCCTCCTGCGTTGGGGAGCATGGAGTCTCAGCCACTGGACCCCCAGGGCAGTCCTGCTCTCTGTTTTCTTTCCCATCATTTTCAGCAGAAGCCGTGCCCACGCCAGCCCTCACTCCTTCCCTGCTTTATGGTGGAGGGTCATTCATCCCAGAATGGACCCTGGGCTGGTTCTTTGGCCTTTCCCAGGAAGGTGGTGAGGATGTGGTATGAGGTTGGTGGGAATAGGGGCCTCTCTCAGCCCCTCGACCCAGATGGACCAGTGCCTGATTTGCGGAATGAAGCCTGTTGGGAAGTTTGCTTAGCTCCAGTGGGCAATGTGGGTCTTTGGGTCTTGATAGAGGGGTGGTGTTGGGAGCATTGTCGGGGACAAGTAGCAATTAAAAATTTTTAGGGCTCTTAAAGGTGATGAATTTCTCTTTAATGATATGATGGATTTTCTCTTTCTCTTTTGATTCTGTCTTCTCTTTAATGGCGGTTTGGGGCCAGCATCTGGGTCCTCTTGTCGCCACTGGATGAGAGATTCGGTCTGCCTTTTCTTCAGAGGCAGCATCAGTGGAAGGGGCGGTCTGAGGGTTGGGTGGTCTGGGGGTGAGCCTAACTCTGCCCTGATTAGCACTGATTGCTGCAGTTGAAATGGGGGACATCGGTACAGCTGATGTGTGCCGAGATCTTTGGGGCCTAGGAGCTATCCGCATCTCTTAATGTGCTTCGTCTCATGCAATCTGCGTAGCAGTTTTATTTTACAGCAGAACTGGAGCACAGAAAGGCTGACTAACCCACCCAAGGTCACTCAGCAAATGGGAACAGGAGTCTGAAGTTTGGTGAGAGCTCTTAACCTCAGCTTGAGGTTTGAAAGCCGTCTCCTCGGGACCTTTTGGGGGACAGAGTGAGATGATGGTTATTCAGATACTCCTGGGCCACAGACACCGAGACGCTTCCCGCACATGCTCCTTCCCCGCTGATGGAATAAAGAATTCACATCTTCCCTGGCCTCTGCCCGGAGGGTCCTTAAAGAAAAGGTCGGTGTCCAAGTCTGCATGTGACCAAGATACCCCTTCCCTCAAGGAGGTCTCAGATCAGTTTGAACATTAATTAATTACTTTATTTTTGGCTCTACTGGGTCTTCATTGCTGCGTTCGGGCTTTCTCTAGTTGCGGCGAGAGGGTCCTGCTCTCTAGTCCCAGAGCGCGGCTTCTCGTTACTGTGGCTTCTCTTGCTGTGGGGCTCGGGCCAGGGGCTGTGGCTTGCGGGCTCTAGAGCTCAGGCTCAGCTGTTGTGGTGCGTGGGTTTGGTTGCCCCACAGCGTGGAGGACCTTCTCAGATCAGGGATCCAACCGTGTCCCTTGTGTTGACAGCTGTCTTGGGGTCAGAGGCCCAGGAGCATCTGAATAACTACTGTCTCACTGGACCATGAGAGAAGTCCACAGACCGATTTTTGCCTCGACCATTCACATAGCTGTGTTAGGATGATTCTAGGGGGGAAACCAACCATTGAGGGAGCGGTTTAAGGAAGCTGAATGCAGGGAGGAGCCTCGTTTACTCCCTAAAGCTGTTTTTCTGGGACAATAGTAAAAGTCGCTTAGTCGTGTCCGACTCTTTGTGACCCCATGGACTGTATAGTCCATGGATTCTCCAGGCCAGAATACTGGAGTGGGGAGCCTTTCCCTTCTCCAGGGGATCTTCCCAACCCAAGGATTGAACCCAGGTCTCCTGCATTGCAGGCAGGTTCTTTACCAGCTGAGCCACAAGGGAAGCCCCCATTTTACTTAGACTTGATGATAAAAGGCGGAGAGTGACTGAGCCAGGCCAGGTGGCCCTTCCCAGGTGGTGCTGGGAGGGGATGGCTTGAGGGGCTCAGACCCTGTCCACCTTCCCGGGGCTGTGATGGACTTTGTGCCTCTTGCCTTTTCTTCCCGAGGGGATGGATTACTGAGTTCTCCACCCTCTCCCCAGGGGTATCACAAGGTACACAGGCACAGTCAAGGCTCTGAGAAGTCCTGCAGAAGAAAGAAAAACCTCCTGGTTAGCTCTGCTTCACCCAGTATTTCCTCCACTTCTTGAGCCTAAATTCATACAAGACCTGTGAGCATCCTTGTCTATGGAACTCACTTGGGGAAATAACGATGGGGATCAAATAAATAGTGATTTTGCTCAGTAAATACTGCCAGTTTCCAGTTTTTCTCAGGTTCTGTTGGACTTCAAGAAGCTGAAAGTCCTGCTGGAATGTTCTCTCTGTCTGAAAAAGTAACAGTGACTGATGCAAGTAGGAGGTGGTCTGTTAGGTTTTCAGTTAGAAAAGAGGTCCCCAGGCTCTGAAAGCTCGGGGACCTGGGCCGAGAGCCCCCCTTTGTTGTGGCTCCGTGGCCGTGTGCCCCCACCCCCCACCCCCCACCTCTCACAGCCTGCTGATCAGCAGCCCCACCCTGTCTTTGCACTCAGAGGACTTTTGTGGAATAGCGCTCGCCACCAGTGTGCTTTGTCCTATCCTTTCTGCTGACGAGGCTGACCACGAGGACACAGAGGTTATGCTGGGGCTCAAGTCAGTGCATGTGTATCTGTTCTGGCTGCTCAGCTGGTGAGACTGGCAGGCCACATCCCAGCTCCGTTTCCTGCTACCTGTGGGACCTCGGCTTTATCTTCCCTGTCGGCAAAGTGACAGTGACCGAGGCAGCCCGCTTGCTTCGTCGAGGAGCCCTGCGGCCACCCCGCCTGCCCAGAGCAAGACCCGGGGGAGCCAGGTGGCCTCTGGCTCTTCTGTATCACTGCCGACCTCTGCTCGGCCTCCCGCCTCTCCTCCCAGCTAAGTGCCTGCCTGTGGGATCCAACAGTGTTAAGACCTTCCCAAGATGTGTCTGCCACTTCCCCACGGCTGCTGCTTTGTGTCGGGGATGTCGTAGCTGGGTAGCTGGGATCCACTAGGAATTTAGCTTCCTGCCTGGCCAGGTCACTTGTTTGCTGGGCTTCCGTTCCCTGGTCTGCAGTGGCCCCCGCCCCGTTCCCCCAGCTGGCTGTCTCCCCAGAAGCCCGTGTGAACTCATATATCAGGGTGTGGAGCGGGCAGGCCCTCCTCGATAGAGTCAGACTTCCTTCCTCCCTGGAGCAGGCCATAGTCTCCATCCCCACCCTGCAGGCCTTTCTGGGTTGGGAGGACTTCAAGGTGGGCATGGGATGGGACAAGAGGAGGGAAGTCGAGGGTGAAGAGCTGGCAGTTTGCTGAGCAGGGCGTCAGAAGCATTGCCTCTCTTTCCAGCTTGTTAGCCAACCTCATGCTACAGGACGACCCAGGACAAAAGAACACACTTCCCCTGCCTCCTGGGAATGTGGGGATGGAGACTGGCACCCTCTCTCTCTGCCTCATGGGCCAGGCTCCTTTAAGATTAGACTGCAAGGCAGCCTCCTCCAGGAAGCCTGCCTGGACTGCCGCTTGTTCTCTCCTGGATCCCCAGCATCTTCATAGACCTCCATTATCTGTGTCCTCTGGGCAGGGCCTGTGTCTGAGTCCTTGCCCAGTCCTCCTGGTGCCAGGCCTGACTTCAGGGCACGTCCACGAGGTGGTTGTCAGATGAGTGAATGAGCAGGCGCAGACTGAGGCCAACTCCATCGTCATTACGCTGGCAAATGTGCACAAAAATCCAGACTTCTTTTATTAAGGCGAGGAAATCTGCATTTAAAGGCAAGTTAATATATATTGTTGTTACCATCAATTATTTTCTATTACTTGTTTTTGAACTCCTTTTTAATGGAATCGAGCACTACAAGAAAAGGGTATTCATCTAACCACCCCTCCTTTCCCCAGCCCCTGACTATCTAAGGTCCCAGACACATATAAGGACACATAAAGGGGAACAAGAGATGAAGTGTCTCCCTCCCAACAGAAGTTCCTGTGCAGCTGGGGAAGTGGGACACGCCTTTGAACTTGGGGTATACTTGGGAACAGAAGTGTTCATCCTCCTAGAAGGCCTGGGAGGGGAGGAAACACCCCTCCGAAAGGGAGGAAGCTGGCAGACCCCAGCAAGCTGTGTCCTGGGACAGGCTCAGGGTCCTCTTCCCTTTCCTCCAGCCATGCCCATGACTGTCCTGCATGTACTAGATTGTCAAAACTCTCACAGTGTACTCTTTTAAAAAAATTTACCATCTTAACCATTTTTATTTATTGATTTATTTTCGGCTCTTTGTGGGTGAGCATGGGTTTTCTCTGTGGTGAGCAGGGGCTATTCTTTGCTGCGGAGCATGGACTCTAGGCTCCTGGGCTCAGTTGTTGAGGCTCGCAGACTCTGGAGGGCAAGCTCAATAGATGTGACCCACAGGCTTGGTTGCCCCACGGCACGTTCTTCTTGGCCAATGGATCGAACCCGTGACTCCTGCACTGGCAGGCAGATTCTTAACCACTGAGCCACCCGGGAAGTCCCCTTACAACGCACTCACCGAGCATCAGCTGAGGGTTTTACACGTTTTCTCATGAGTCCGCAACCCTGAGGGAGAGGAGATGTGGTTAGGATACGTATTTTACTCAGGACTCAGAGGGCTTCTGTTGAAGGCCTACTGTGTGCCAGACTCCGAACTGGGCTTCCAGAGTACAGACAGAGGCCCCTGGACTCGAGGACTGTCTCTTTAAACTGGAGATAGACAATTTGTTCTTTATTTTTTAAAATATATTTTATCGAGGTGTAGTTGATTTATGACATGTTAATTTCTGCCGGACAGCAAAGCGATTCAGCTAACACGTACACGTAAGAGTTTGCATCGACCATGCAAGTCACAGCCCACCCTCCCCCACCTCTCCTCCTCTGCAGCCGTAAGCCTGTTCTCTCTATCTGTGAGCCTGTTTCTCATGTCGATAGGTTTGTTTGTGTTGTGTTTTAGAGTCCACGTGTGAGTGACGGCGTGTGGTCTTTGCCTTTCTCTTGCTGACTCGCTTCACCTGGTGTGACGCTCTCGGGGTCTGTCCGTGTTGCAGCAGATGGCATCGTTCGTTTTTATGGCTGAGTAGTGTCCATTGTATGAACGTGCCACCTTTCTCTGTTCGTCTGCGGGTAGACAGTCAGGTTGATTCTGTGTCTTGGCTACTGTGAACTTTGGGCCGCGTGTATCCTTTTGAATTACAGTTTTGTCTGGATATATTTGCCCAGGAGACCGGATCATAGGGAAACTCTGTTTCTGGGCTTTGAGAAATCTCCACACTGTTCTTCCTAGTGGCCTTCATAGTGGTTCCAATTTACATTCGTACCAACAGTGTAGGAGGGTTTCTGAGACAGGCCGTTTACTAAAACATAAAAACAACAGTGTGATGGCTTCAGGTCAGGAGTGAAGCGGGCTGCTCTGCCAGTCACCCCGGGGACTCTGGAGTGGGCTTCCAGGGAGGGCTCCCGGAAGTCTAAGAAAGAGCTGGTCATCTAAAGCTGGGGCCAGGCTTCAGGCACATGGGCTGAAGGAAGCCTGGGCTCCTTAGGACAGGCTCTAGTTTGGAGCTCCACGGTCTGTTCTGTGGACCTGGGTGAGCCAGGCCAGCAGAAGGTCCCTTAGTGCGGTGATCCTTGGGCTAGGGCCAGCAGAGCCTCCGGGCAGCAGCTGTCCAGGCCGTTCAGGATGTTGGCTCACACTTGGCCGGTCTGCCTGTCCTTGCCTGCCCCCAGCTGTCAGCAGACTCCAGAGTGCCCACCCTGCCAGAGCCCGTGGCTTCCTTGGGGAGGGAGGGTGCCCGGTTGCCAGGGCAACCAGAGGTGGGAGGCCAGGCCCTCTGGCAAGTAGCCAGCTGAGCTGCTTGCAGCCCTGGGGAGCAAGGAGCAGGGCCGGCGGATCCCAGCCTGTGGCGCAGGATGGCTAGGACCCCCGCCAGCTCCTCACCCCTTAGGAAAGAATGGGGTGTGGGATAGGGGAGCATCTCTCATTGCCCAGCCCCCCAGTCTCCCAGCTGCCCGCTCTGACCCCCCAGCCGGGTTGCTGAGAGTGTCTGGGGGCTCCCCGAGGGCTGGAGGGTCTGGGGTCCGGGACTCTGCCCAGCCTTGGTCCTGAGGCTGAAGGATGCCCATGCTTGTCCTTAGATGCTGACTCCCTGTGGGCGCTGCACGGCCGTGCAGTGTCTGGACCCCTCGCCTGTCCACCCTCTGCGATTCCAGAGTCGGCTCCAGCAGGGTTTCCCCGCCTCAGCACTCCGCACATTTTGCCCTGGATGGCCCCCCATGGGGATGGGGGTGTCTCAGACACGGCGGGTGTCCAGCAGCATCCTTGGCCCCTACGCACCAGATGCCAGCATGACCTCCTGTCTCCACGTGTCACAGCCTAGAGTGTGTCCAGGCAGGGTGCTTGAAAGCCGGGGGCCGTCGTGCAGAGCCGCACGGCAGGAGCACGGGATTGGAGTCCCAGGCTCTGGCTCTGGGTCGTGGCCCCATGCCCGACAAGCCTTGTTTGCGTTCTCACTTTAGGGGCGATACTGTGTCAAAGAAACTTGACCGGGGGCTCTCCCTCCTTCCAGAGAAGCCCTCACTTAAGACCGTGTCCCCATTTCTCCTGACGGGAAAACAGACACTGGGAGAAGTTAACTTGCTCAAGGTCACACACCCAGACGGGTAATTCGCCTGGATCCTCACACCCGATTGAGTCCTTGTCCTCCTCCTCCCCACCCATCCCCACCCTGCCGCCTCTTTCTCTGGCCAGTGTTCTTATGCTGGGAGAAGCAAGGGAGGTGCCTGGATGCAGCAGAAAGCAGCTGGCTTCCTGCGACGAGCATCGTTTCCTCCACTGGCTTCCGAATGTGCTCTGATGCAGGTGTACTCGAGATAGTACAGGAGACATAAGAGACTCGGGATTGATCGCTGAGTTGGGAAGATCCTCTGGACCTGTGTTCAGAGGCCTGGCGACGACTCTGACATCTGGGCTGGTATTTGCTATTTTCAGTGACTTGAGAGATGACCTGGGGAAAGAACTTGGGCACTCTGCCAGTGTCTGAAAATGGCCTGAGGGCCTGGTGGACCTGATTCCTGGAAGGATGGAGGCAGGAGGGAGAAGCCGGATGCTCTGGGGAGACAGAGAGGATACACAAAGGTTCAGGGCCGAGAGGAGTTCTGGGGCACAGCTGTGGTCGAAAAGGTCAAGCAGTTAGCACATCCCTGGCTGTTCCAGGCAGGAGGAGGAGCGCAGTGGGCCATCTGACCCGCCCCCCTCCCACCACCACTCAGCCTTCGCCGGAGGCTGCCGGGCTGAGAAGGCGCTGGCGGGGAAGCGGCTTCGGGTCTCACTGGAGGCGAGTCAGCCCTGCTCTTCTTGCGCCTGTGTTAGTACGCGCTAGTGCGCTCGCTGTCAAGCAGCCCGCCTCCTCCGCCTCACTGCCATGTGAGCCACACGTGGGGACAGCTGTGGTTGCGTCCGCAGCGTTGGCCCGATGCCTTCTTCGTGCTTGTTGGTTCTGTTCCGGTGGCCGAGGTTGTGACCCGTTTCAGTAACTGTTGTGTCCTTGGTGCTTGGCCAGGTGCTCCGTAAGGCAGGTGCGGCCGGAGGGTGTCCTGGGCCCCTTTGCAATGACGTGGAGTGGCTGGGGCTCCTCAGGTCTGTATGAGTGTCTCCTGGTTGCTGTGATGAATCACCATGGATCGGGTGGCTTAAGGCAGCACAGACTTAATATCTGAGAGCTCTGGGGGTCGTAAGTCCTAAAGTCAGGGTGCCTGCTCGGCTGACTCCCTTCCAGAGGCTCCAGGGGAGAATCNGTCTCCTGGTTGCTGTGATGAATCACCATGGATCGGGTGGCTTAAGGCAGCACAGACTTAATATCTGAGAGCTCTGGGGGTCGTAAGTCCTAAAGTCAGGGTGCCTGCTCGGCTGACTCCCTTCCAGAGGCTCCAGGGGAGAATCCTTTCCCAGCTTCCAGAGGTGCTCACGGCCCTTGGCTCATGGTCCCTTCCTCATCTCCAAAGCCAGCGGCCTGCATCTTCCAGTCTCTCTCTGTTTGCGTTGTCACGTTGCCTTTTTCTCACCCGGATCCACCTGTGTTTCTCTTATAAGGACCTTTGTGATGACACTGGGCTTACCCAGATAATCGAGGATCATCTCCCATCGCGAGACCTTTCACTTGATAACACGGACAGTCACTTTTGTTCGTAAGGTCACTATTCCCAGGGATTAGGACGTGGACCTCCTTGGTGGGGGGGAGGAGACATTATTCAGCCTACATGTTGTTGTTCAGTCCCTAGGTTGTGTCTGACTCCTTCCAACCCCATGGCTTGCAGCACGCCAGGCTTCCTTGTCCTTCCCTATCTCCCAGAGTTTGCTCAGACTCCTGTTACAGTGAATGGGTGATGCCATCCAACCATCTCATCCGCTGTCGCCCCCTTCTCCTCCTGCCCTCAGTCTTTCACAGAAAATAGCTCCTACAACTTCCAAAAAGAAACCAGAAAGGGAGGCTGGAGTCCTGAAACCTTCATTCATTCACAAATTCACTGTTTGCCAAGTGTCACTGGTGCTTCCTCTGGGCTGGGCCCTGCGCAGGGAGCTGGAGACCTGCAGGCGTTCCGTCTACCCTGAAGGCGCTGTGGTCACGGATTCAGAAGCACAGAAGCACGTGTGCGTTGAGTGTGTTAACACTGGGAAGGAAAGGAAGGGAACAGATCAGGGTGGAGGGATCGGGGGTGGGACCTGGCTTGGTCTGGGCTAGCAGGGCCGGCATCGCCACGTGCCTGTAGCCCTCTGCTTTGCTCCTCTGGAGCTTTCTCTCCAAGCGCCTGGCCCGGGAACCACAGAGTGGCATCCATTCCGGGTGGGGCTGCCAGCCCCAGAGGTGCATGCTTCAAGCGCCCTCAGAACTGCCCAGCGGCGGGCTCTCAGCGGGGCTGGGCTCCAGGCTGCAGGTGGACGCGAGCCGCCAGAGGGCGCCGTGCTTCTTGTGTTTCCCGGCTGCGGATCCCAAGCTCTCTTCCCCCAGGAGCGTTTGTTCCAGCGGCAGGTGCACAGAGAATCCGTTCTTTTTCTTAAAATGACTTAATGGTTTAATCTGCTTATTTTCTCAGCAGAGCACACTTTGGTCTTGCCTGGGTGCGATAAGACATTAACGATCTGACTAATTAATATGAGTTCCGAGGCTCTGGGACCAGCCCAACTTGCTTCACCAGTTTTATCTTCCCCGCCGTCTCTTGTTTTCTCTTACGAAGCGCATTTCTCTCTGAGTGTGTTGACCTCATCAGGCTGGTCCTGCTGAGGTTTCACGGCATCTCCGAGTGGGTGGGACACATCTCCAAGGGGCTGAGACGGTGGCTGACAAATGCAAGGGGAGATGGCCATGAGACTTGATTTTTTCCTTTTTGTAATTGAAATAGAGTTGATGTGGGCTTCCCAGGTGGCATTAATAGTAAAGAAGCTGCCTGCAATGCCAGAGACATAAGAGACTCGGGTTTGACCCCTGGGTTGGGAAGATCCCCTGGAGGAGGGCATGGCAACCCACTCCAGTATTCTTGCCTGGAGAATCCCATGGACAGAGGAGCTTGGCGGGCTACAGTCCCTGGGGTTGCAAAGAGTCAGACATGACTGAAGCGACTCAGCATGCCTGCACATAGTTGTTTTACAATATTATGTCAGTTTCAGGCCATTTGCAGCAACATGGGTGGATTAGAGATTATCATTCTAAGTGAAGAAAGTCAGACGGAGACGAATATCATATGATGTCACTTCTATGTGAAATCCAAAACAGTGACACAAATGAGCTTATGCACAAAACAACTCACAGACACAGAACAAAAGCTCATGGTCACCAAAGTGGCTGGGGGGTTAAACTCGGGGCTTGGGGTTAGTAGATGCGCACCACCATATATTGGAGAAGGCAATGGCACCCCACTCCAGTACTCTTGCCTGGAAAATCCCATGGACGGAGAAGCCTGGTAGGCTACAGTCCATGGGGTTGCAAAGAGTCAGACACGACTGAGCAACTTCACTTCACCACTGTATATAAAATAGATGTGCCCCTTTTTGGGGTAATTCTGAGTTTTTTGGGGGTTTCACCCCTTTGCTTCCTTCTTCCACCTCTAGTAGACTCTCTCTCCTTTATCGTTCATTAATGACGGATTTTCATGACCGGTGACTGATGGCGCTTCCAGCTACTCACTTAGAACCAGCGTGGCCGATTGGTGGAAATGTGACAGATGGACCATCCCCAGATTAAGAGCAGAGCGTGCACTCCCCGGGATTTGCCATCAGGTTAGGACGAATGTGACCAGGGTGCTGACTGTCAGGGACTTGAGCCAAGGAGGCTGAGAAAGCAGGAGGCAAAGCGGGATGGTCCCCTGGGGGTCGGGGCAGGCTGGCTTCAGGAGTGTGGTCTGGGTGTTCATCAGAGGGGTAGGGTGATGCACATGACTTCCCAGGGGCCCCAGGAGAGCCTGCTATGTGATGGAGGCCCTTGGCGTTCCTGGGGAGACCGGCGCCCTCCACATCCCCAGCCAGGCATGTCACCTGACCGAGCCCGCTCGCTGCCCCCGCCTCTGGCACGCGACTGCGTTTTAATGTCACTCCGAGTCAGATGAGCAATGCTTTAGAGCCTCCTGGGGGCTCCGAGCTTCCTGCTCTGTGTCACGTGTTGATCACTGGGCACGGGTCCTCTGGGTGGTGTCTGGCCCCGGCTCTGTGCTAGCTGACTTCGAGGGGAGGCCCTTCACACTTTGCACTTTTCAGAATGGGCATGGGGGGCTCGGGTCAGGCTGAATGGTGGCCCCGTCTGCCTGCCACCCTGATGTTTTCTGTAGAGTTGCAGTCTTGTTCTGATGCAGCCTAATTAGTGTCTGCTTGAAATGCTCAGCGACCTGAAAGATGGTGGTGGTGATGCCTGAGCAGCGTGTGCAGGATCTTCGAGGTGAGATGTGCCTGGCGTGTGGTGAGGGGGATGGAGTGACGTCTGGATTCTGTAAGAACTGGTGACCCCGGGGAGTGTGGCCCCTTGACATCCTGAACGCTAATTAACGAGACTGTTTCACACCTCGCTGCAGGCAGATAACGGGCTTTACGAGGTCTGCTTTGATTCTGCTCCTGTAGGGGGTCTCCTCTGTGTGCGGGGCCCACCTCTGGGGGCACAGGGGTGATTGGACTTGACCTCTGCCTCTGGAAGCTCATAGTCGAACAGGACATCCGCACGTCCACTCGATCGGTAAACTTGGGAGCGCTGGGCTGCGCGACCTTGAGCTGGTGTGTGCCTGGTGCGCCCTCAGACTTGTTGAGCGGGTGACTCTATAGGATGCTCAGTGCTCCTGGCTGCCCAGCGCAGGTGCAGGTAAGGGGACAAGGACGGGAGAGGCCAGCATTTACCGCATGGCTGCTGCTGGACGCACCACCTCGTTAATGAGTGGTCACGAAGACAGGTCTGGTTCTAACCCCTCTGCAGAGGAGAGATGGTGAAAGGCAGAAGGACTTAAAGCCCAAGGTCACGGGATGTTCTGTGATGAGTCTCCAAATTCTCCCCTCTCTCTGCTATTCTGTCTGCACCAGCACCGACCCTGGGCCAGGGCGCCTCTGAGCAGGACCATGGAAGAAGGGGTGTTTGCAGTGGGCTTTGCAGCCGGGCTCAGCCACTGGACGCGGTGCTCCTGGTAGGGGGGTGGCGGGGCACTGCTGACAAAGACTGGGAGGGGTGACCACACCTGGCCCCGAGCTCTGTAGTGGTGGGGGGTGGGATGGCATGGGGAGGGGTTTGGGGGTTTGGGTTTTGTGTTGGGAGCAGTGGAGGACCAGGGCTGTCTGTGGACAGAGGAGTGACTCCATGGGCCTGCATTTGAGAACAACGTCTGGAGACATGGGCGGGGGTGATGGGGTGGCCTGGAGCAGGGAGAAACCAGGAGCAGACATCCGCAGACCCATCCCCTGTCTCAGGCCCCTGGGGGATTCTTTCTACCTGATACTTTCAGAGAAGTGACTTGAATCAGTTGACCCACTTGCTTTTGGTCTGAAAAAACGATTAAGTCATCATTGGTCCCTAAAGGATCAGCGATCCTTTTATGAGCAAGAAGCCCAGGTCTCCTCCCGTGTCCTGGTTTCTGCTCGCCGGGTGGTTCATACAGTACGCCTCACGTTGAAGGCTCACCTAGAAGTCTTTCTTCCTGTTCTCCTTCTCACAGACAATTCGTTTTTTTTCTGTGGTTCTCACAGTTTTCTGATCACGCAGGGCTCAGGGGAGGAAAAGGACTGCTTCTGGGCAGAGGGAGTGACCTGTGAGAGCTCCAGCCTTTTCTGTGTTTGCATCTAAGCAGGCTTTGGTGTTGGGAAGACCTGGGGTCCTGGAACTGGGGGGAGCGTTCCTCCCTAGTGGCCCTGCTTGGGATGTGAAAGCAGGTGGCCAGTGGGAGTGCACTGTAGCGGCCGAGGTGTGGGAGTGTTGCCCAGAGGCAGCCTGTCCCAGTAGGTTCCTAATTGCAGACCAAATTCCTTCCTCTTGGGTCCTCACCCTCCGTGTAGCCGCATCACAGTAATTGGGCTCTTGGTGACCCACGACTGTCGGGCTAATGTAAGCCTTAATGGAAACGCTCTTTTTCCACCCAATTAAGTGGCTGGAGGTGGAATGTTTTGCAATAACAGCCTGTTTCCAGTTCTTCTGACTTTGCGTCTCTTATCTACATTCTATCCGGCTCCATTTTGCCTGCGTAAATTCATTTACGGTCACTTATTTATTCTATGAATGTTTATCGGATGCTTGTCGTGTGCCAGCTTTCGAACAGTGCCTGGCCAGTGGGACAGGGCAGTGGACACCCACGATTCCCTTTCAGGGGGTAAGGGATGGAAGCTGTCATGCACGCTGGGAGCTGAGGGAACCCAGAGGAGGGACCCTAACTCTGCCCACAGGGTGGGGGGTACAGCGAATGCTTCCCTGAAGAATCTGGGGTCCCGGGTGGAGTTGGCTGGGCATTTCTGGTGGTGAAACAGCTGGGGCAAAGGAATGACCTCACTAGGAGATGAAGAAGCATGGGAACTGCATCTGCCCTCCGACAGGGGGTGGGGTTCATTTACCAGGAGTCTCTGGGTACCACTCTCAGGGGGTTGGTTATCCTGAAGCCAGTGGGAGTTCTGGGCTGCCCTTTATCAGGGAGTGACAGCCAGACAGTCTGCAAATGACAGAGAATCCAACTGCAAGCGGATTAAGAATGAATGGAACTCACTGGTGCATTCGATAGAAAGGCCTTGAGGTCACCAGCCTCAGGTGAGGCTTGATCCAGCAGACAGATGGCATGGCTCAACTCTGTGCCCTTAGCTCTGCAGACCCAGGGCCTTCACTGCAGTTTCTGAGTGGTGGTAAGATGATGGGGGCGGCTTCCACTTACATCCTCTCTAGGTCAAGGCCAAGGCGAAAGAGTGCCCATCATTCTGCCTCCCCAGGGAGTCTCCTTGCAGCTGCTGGCTCTCACTGGGCCAGTCGCCTCCCTGACTGTGTTCTGGGGAGTGAGTGTACCCGCGGGCTGAGATCTAGAATACCTGAGTCCTGCTTCACCAGAAGACAGGCACATGGCTGCTGGAGAGGAAGTGCAGTGCAGGTGGTCACCTGCAGAGGGGAGAGGCTGGCTCGGGGTGGCAGGAGGCTGAGAGAGGGTCTGTGGGAGGCTGGCTGGCCACCCTGGTGCGCTGCGGTCCCGGTCGCCCCAAGGGCAGGACCTGAGCTGCCACCGCTGCAGAGGCTGGCTCTAAGCCCCACGCGTGCTCGCTGCTTCTTTCTTCTTTGCTCTCTCCCACACACTGGGGCCTTTCGCCTGCAGTCTTGGCCCTAGAATCAGCTCCACGGGCAGCCTCGCCTCCTCTGGTAGGCCTCTGATCTCCTTCCCTGAGAACTGCTGTCGCCTCCTTTGAGTCTCTGCTATAGAGCGTCCGTTTGCTGTCCCTTCTTTTGGCTTTAATTTTCGTGAGCCCCGCATGGACGCCGTCGCGGCAGGGCCTCCCCAGCCTCCTCCTGTCCTTGTGTCGTGGCCCTCTCACAGGGGTGCTGCTCTTGCCAGGCTGGTGCACAGCCTTTCGTTCCTTTTCCTATGAATTAATTGTGTACAATAGAAATACATAGCTTTGAGTTTTCTTCTTTACAAATGAAGTTTTTAGTTTTTTTTTTTGTCTTTTTTTAGCTGTGCCATGGAGCATGCAGGATCTTGGTTTCCCCAACCAAGGATGGAACCTGTGCCCCTCTGCAGTGGAAACCTGGAGTCCTAACCACTGGACTGCCAGGGCATTCTCAGTTTTCAGTTTTCTGATTCCGTATTTTGCATAAATATCACCCTGTCGTATTTTGGAACCTGCTTTTTAAAAGTCAGCACCACCACACCACTTCCCTCGTGGTCCAGTGGGTTAAGACTCCACTTTCCACCGCAGGGAGGGGCGGGCGCGGGTTCAGTCCCTGATCAGGGAGTGAAGATCGCATGTGTCTTGTGGCCAAAAAAACAAAACATAAAGCAGACGCAGTATTGCAGCAAATTTGATGAAGACTTTAAAAAATGGTCCTCATTGAAAAAAAAAAAGTGCCAAACTCAACACCGTCATACGCATTGCGCTTAATTAATTGCCCATTTGTTCCTCGAGAGTCTTCTCTGTGCCAGGGGCTGAGCCAGGCGGTTGGGCGGAAGTGGCCAGGACACACCCTCCCTCGTGTTTGCGCCCACACCAGCCTCCCCCCAGGACCAGCTGGCCCCGTTGGCCACCAGCGGTCGTCAGCTCGGCCGCTGTAAAACCAGAGGCTGGCTGAACAGGACCGCTCTTCAGCTGCGGGCTCTTGCTGTGGGGTCAGCTATGCCTATTGACCTCCGCTGGGCTTTGCCTTATTGAAATGCTCACATATTTCTTTTCGCCTCTCAACTTATTTCATCTCGAGAAATGACATGGAGGCTTGTACTGCAGCAAAGCAAACCCCATCAATCAGACAGGCTGAGTAATCCTCACGATGCAGGCAGCAGTCACGGAGCTCTCTTATTCCCAGGGTCTTGTCAGACGCTCATCCTACGCTGAGAACTTACGGCGGGTTAAATGTACATAAATACTCCGAGCTCATTACGTTGGGCTGGCAACCCCGAGACGGGGCCAGCTTGTCTTCCTCAGTAAAAACAAACCAGATCCGCCACTCGAAAGGTTAAGAGGCTCTTCCTCTTACGTTTTGCTGCGTGGATGGCCGAGAGTCTCTTTCCCTATGTCTGGGTCGGGAAGGGCAGCGGCCGTCTCTGGGACTGTTAGCACTCCCCGCCATTTACCCTGGACAGCATGCAAGCATCCGTTTGTCGCAATCCTGAGAATCCTAGAGCTGGAGCCTAGAATCTTGACTTCCCGGAAAGGGTCAGGCCTCCTGTATCAAGGCCTTTACGAGGAGGATACGGTGGAAGTAGCTCACCCCCTTGAAGTATGACATCTGGTCATTTGATCACCTGGTCTTTGGCTGTTAGGCAGGGGGGTCGAGTCTGCGTTACCCCCGCCTGTTGTCGAGTCTGCGGGCATCACCGTGCTTGTTAAGGTCTTATTTGGGCCCTGTGGTCTCTCCACTGAGTTGTGAGCTCCCACGTGAAATACAGCTTCATTCATTTTTAGAAGAGCTGCTCTGTTAGGAAGACCTTTATGGCTGATGAATTTAGTTATTATTCTGATAAACTGTGTAACTTCTGTGAAGAAGTGATCCCTCTGAGCGCAGAGAGCTGGTGGAGAGTCATGCAGAGCTCTCCCTTCCCCGGGGAAGCATGTGTGGGTGCTAAGTCGCACAAATCAGTCGTGCCTGCCTCTTGTGACCCTGCGGATGGAGGGCTTTGTTTCAGAGAGATTTTGTTGGGTCCTTCTAACACACACAGAGTTAACCTTGACTCTCCCTCCCCAGCCTATGGGGGTGGGATGGGAAGACAAGGGTCTGGGGTATGTGTGG
>SJYG01000009.1:7130161-7144626 GCA_006410535.1 Litocranius walleri
AGAGAGCTGGCTGGTGCGGGGGGCGGGGGTGGGGGTGGGCTCTGGGTTGTTTGTTTGCATTGAAAGGCACTCACAGGGGACACATTTGCTGTCTTGGGAGTCAGCTAGCTCTGAGCAGGGAGTCCCCATAAGTCTCTAAGGCCTCAGGATGTCGAAGCATCTGAAAATACAGAAAAGGGGCTTCCCTGGTAGTCCAGTGGGTAAGAATCTGCCTGCCAATGCAGGGGACACGGGTTCGATCTCTGGTCTGGGAGGATTCCACTCGCTGTGGAGCAGCTAAGCCCAAGAGCTGCGACTACTGCGACTTTGTGCTGCCACTGCTGAGGCCTGCATGCCCTGGAGCCTTAGCAAGGGAGCCACAGGAGAACAAGAGAAGCGGGAGGAGCCGTCGCAGTGGGAAGCCCATGCACCACAACTTGAGAGCAGCGCACACGCAGCAACGAGGACCCCATGCGGCGGAAAAGGAAGATTAAGAGAGCAGCGCATGCGCGCCAAAAATGAGAGAATACAGACAGTCAGAAAAAGCATCAGTACCTGCCTCGTCTCTGTGCAAGCTGGAGGGGCCTCCCAACACAAGGGGCTGCTGGGTGGGACCCGCCGTGTGGTCCTGGCCCTGTGCCCACCTCCCTGGGACCACGTCCCCAGCAACACTGATGAGGTGACGGCCTGGACACGTGTTTCCTTAGAGCGTGCTTTGGGATCTGATGGATCTGGAAGGCTGTCTTAGAACATTCTGCTTCTTTCCAATCCCTGGTTCAAAGGGAAGTCCTGGTGGATGCCTCTGTTGTGGTTCCCAGCACAAGGCCAGGCCAACGGGAACTAGTGAGAAAGAAACGCAAAGGCCGTCCCGACAGCCGACCTGCAGCCAAGTGCTGGGCGGGCTCGGAGACGCGTGGGCCCTCCAGGGCTTCCCCTCAGCTCTCTGAAGACCCTCTTGCGCTGCGTCCTTAGTCTGGCTGCAGCTGCTGCCCAGGCAGGTGACTGTCTCCCAGGAGAAACTGCGGAGCACTGTCTGGAAATCACCCAGATTCAGAGCAGGGTTTCTCTCCCTTCCCCCGACCCTGGGTACTGTGGACCTTTGGCATGGAATAATTCTTTGATGTCAGGGAGACTCTCTATGTGGCTCAGTGGTAAAGAATCCACATTGCAATGCTGGAGATGTAGATTTGATCCCCTGGGTTGGGAAGATCTCCTGGAGAAGGAAACGGAAACCCACTCCAGTTTTCTTGCCTGGGAAATCCCTTGGGCAGAGGAGCCTGGAGGGCTACAGTCTACGGGGTCACAAAAGAGTTGGACACGACTGAGTGACAAAGCACACAGTTCTTTAATGGAGGGGCTGTCCTGTGTGTTGCAGGATTTTGCTCAGCATCCCTGGTCTCCACTCACTACGCTCCTGTAGCTTTTACCCCACCCCACCCCACACCACCACTGAGGATAATGAAAAATGTCTCCAAACATTGCTGCGGGTCCCTTGGGGGCCTGGGGGACACAATTGCTCCTGGCTAAGGACCCGCTTTAGACCAGCAGGAGTGCTTAGAAAATGGATTTACCATAAACGAGGGCCAGGTTACTATTTGTCACGATGCCTTGAACCTGCCTCCTTTCCCTGGGCCCTAACTCTCCTGTCTTACCGTTTGCCTAAATCGCTGCTCCTGGGCTGGGAGTCGGCGCTCTTCAGCTTGCTCTGCAAGGTCCTGCTGGCCCTTGAAGCTGTTATGACTTTGATAAGAACCAGCCTAGTCAGCACTGGGAGCTGAGAGCTGAGCGACTGGGGAGCGAAGTGGGAGGAGAGGGTGTTGGACACGAAGCAGGATGTGCCAAGGCCCTGTGGTCAGTGATGGCGAGAGGCTTGCTGAAGGGCGGGTGAAGTGTGGAGGGACTGGGCTGGAGGGCGCCAGGGAGCTGGGGACAGCGGCTGCAGAGGGCCTGGGGGCTGCGTGGAGGATGCTGGCCTTGGCCCCGGGAGTGGTGGGAGGCTGCTGGGGCCTCATCAGGGACCGCTGTGTGGGCCCTACAGCTTACTTGGAGCATCCCTCTCAAGCATCAGGTCTGCGGGACTCCAAGAACAGTGCTTGCACCCTGTCAGGTCTTAGACTTTGCTGTTGTAAAATCTCTGTCACTCAAAATAACTCATTCCTACCGATACGGACAGGGTCCCAGCTGTGTGGGCCTGTGTGGGCCCCCGGGGCCCTGGCCGTCTCTACCTGCGCGTCCCAGGGGCCAGAGGCCGGGACCCTGGCTGTCTCTACCTGCGTGTCCTGGGGAGGGGGCAGAGGCCTCTTCTCTTTCCTTTTAACGCTCAGGGTCAGTTTGTTCTGTGTCGTGTCTGATGTCGGCCAGTCTTTCCCCTCGGCCGCCCACTTACTGGGCTTCCCTGTTGGTTCAGCGGCCTGCAATGCAGGAGATGCAGGTTCGATCCCTGTGTCAGAAAGGCCCCCTGGAGGAGGGCACAGCCGCCCGCTGCAGTATTCTTGCCTGGGAAACCCCATGGACAGAGGAGCCGCCGGGCTACAGTCCATGGGGTCGCAAACAGTCGGACGTGACTGAGCGACAGGGCATGCACGCATGTCCACTTATTACCCCCGAGTCACCTCTCTCTCCAGGTTCGCTGGTGCCCATGGTCCACGGTCAAGGCCAAACATGGAGGAAAAAACAAAACAGGAACAGAATATGGATAAACACGCTTTGCTGTGAAATGCTCTTTTTTGTTTTTTCAGTACCCCCCTGCCAAATGTTTTTGTCCATACCATCGTCCGTAGTAGCAGGCTTTCTTGGTGAAGGACGACTCTTCCTCAGGTTTATTTATAGTGACTTTTCTCCGGATCTGAATCAGTGCTCCCCCAGCACCCCATCACTTCTCCCGAAATACCAGGGTAGGGGCCCCATGGCTTCCTGAAAAATAGGCCCTCCTGCCTCGGCTGTGTGTCTGGCTGCAGCGCTGCTCCATGAGAAGATCTTGGGGGTGTCTCTGCTCTTGATCCCCCCATCTGTGCAAGGGAAGCCAGCTGCCCCCACCAACACTAACCCGCCTGTCCTTTGTCCCCACAGAGGAGAACGAGGAACGCACAGTGATCGACCCCACCTCCAGGGACGACCCCAGATTCAAGGAGCTGGTCAAGGTAAGGGTGAGCCTCCTGGTTAGGGTGTCCTGTGAGGGCAAGATTTTGGGTTTGGGCTCTTCTGGGTCGAAGGAGTGAAGCCAGGGGGCTGGTCAAAGGGACTTGATGCTGCGTTCAGTGGAGGGTGGGGAGATGGAACGGCTTGGAGCGTCTCGCGGGGTGCCTGGCCCCAGGGGCTCTCAGATGGCCCGCTCACCCTCCTGTGCTGTACCTAAGGACGTGGGGACCCTTTTCTTAAGATTGGGAATGAGCAGCTGTAGTGAACTCTCGCAGCGCCTTGTAGACGAGATCAAGGCATTCAGACTCTTTCTGGAGCGAGAGGGGAGCTCAGAGGAGGCTCTGAAAAGCGGCCCCGTGGGTTCTTCTGGTTGCTCCTGTGGGTCCTCATCGGATGGTGACGCCCCTGCTCTGGGCAGTGGGCAGGGTTAGCCACGTCTGGACGCTCGGGAACAGGCGAGGCCAGAGGACAGCCAGCTAGTTCCTGAACGTCAGGGAAGCAAGGGTGGGGGGCGGGCACCAGCTCTGGGCTCCCTCGGGGCCGCTGCAGCCACGCGCCTGTCTCCAGGAGTCTCTCGAGCCCCGCCTCGCAGTGAGGGCTCACTGGTAGCGTTAGTCCAGCTCCAAGCACAGAGTGAACTCTGACTGCTCTGATCTCAACCACAGCAGGGCTTCAGGGCTAATCCCCCGGCTGGCAGGGGCTCTGCCAGCATCCTCACCCTGTGAGCCCCAACCCAGCAGACTCGGGCTGGGCAGACGCCAGTTAGGACAGTGCCACTCACAATCCCATCAGAGGGGGCTTTTCAAAAGTTTCTCCCCCTTAACCACTGCGGTTGGGACACAACTGCCTTTTCACGAGGGCTTCTTCAGGATAAACAGAGCCTTGCAAGTTGTAGCTGTTTAAAACATGGAAATGGAGAACGTCTGTGTTAGTGCAAGCGTGGTGTGCTCAGTTGCTAAGTCGTGTCCCACTCTCTGCGACCCCGTGGAAGGCAGCCCACCAGGCTCCTCGGTCCAGAGGGTTTTTCCAGGCGAGAACACTGGAGTGGGCTGCCGTTTCCTTCTCCAGCCTGTTTTAGGGCCCATCCCAACATGCTGATGCTGAACGACTTAAATCGCCTCGTTCAGAGATTCCTCCCCCCGCCAAATCCCACTCTGTTTTTTTCCTGAACTGAAGAATGTTGACGAGGGAAAATGGCCCTGCCACCACGGTGTTCCCCACGGGCGATGTGTGACACGTTAGTTATGTGTTTGCCTGGCTCTGTCGGGTCTCAGCTACGGCACGTGGGTTCTCTGCTTGTGGTGCGTGGACTTAGTTGCTTCATGGCATGTGGGATTTCAGTTCCCCAACCGGGGACGGAGCCCCGTCTCCTGCACGGGAAGGGGGATTCTCACCCACTGGACCAGCGTGGGTGGCATTTAAGTAGGAGAAGGGGCTGTTCTATGCTTGTCAGGTTCCCCAGAGGAACCGAACCCGTGGGCGGTGGCCCTCCTCTCTACTTCTCTCTGTCTCCATCTACCTGTCTTATCTCTCTGTCTCCCTGTCTCTCTATAGAAATTTATTATAAGGATCAGCTCACGTGAAGCTGGAGACTGAGTGAGTGAAGTTGCTCAGTCATGTCCAACTCTTTGCGACCCCATGGACTGTAGCCTACCAGGTTCCTCCATCCATGGGATTTTCCAGGCAAGAGTACTGGAGTGGGTTGCCATTTCCTTCTCTAGGAGATCTTCCCGACCCAGGGATTGAACATGGGTCTCCCGCATTGTAGGCAGACGCTTTACCATCTGAGAGAAGTCCCTTAATATGCCCTCTGTCAATGGCGGCCCAGGAAAGTGGGTCCGAGAGGTCAGGCTGTGGATGCCTCAGGCACAAAGAGGGCAGAGTGCAGCCTTCCTCCACCTTTCTGTCCAGTCCAGGCCCTCCCTGGATTGCGTGCCACCCTCCCATGCTGGGGAGGGTCCCTCTGCTTTACTCAGGCCACCGAGTCAAATGCTGATCTCTTCCCAGAGACCCCAGCACGGACACACCCAGAACAAATGTTTCATCAGCTGCCTTGGTGTCCGTCCCTGCCAAGCTGATATTTAAAATGAACCATCACGTGCCCGCTCTGATTTTTTCCTTTTTCGACATTTGAGCAAAGCTTGACAGCCCGTGAGCATCAGCTCCTTGAAACAAGTCCCAGGGAGCCGGGTGTCACCCTTACCTCCACACGGGGACTCAGAGAGAAGTAACTCCTCGCCTCCGCCCCAGGTGATCCTTTGAACCGGTGTGAAGTATCCGATCTCGAATGAGTCTGTGCCTTTGAGGCCTCGTCTCCTGAGGCCTGGCTGCGGGTCGGGGAGCTGTGCTGGACCCCAGGGATGCAAGACAAACAAGCCCCCTCCCTGCTCTATGGGATCCAGAGCTGCTTCCTGCCCCTTCCGGGTTCGCTCAGCCCCACCCGCCTCTGCCTTGCCTCCTGAGACCACAGGCAGTTTTGGCCTCTTTGAGGTGAGCGCTGGGCAGCTGCGCGTCCTTGGTCAGCCTGCACGGAGTGACCACAGCATCTCTGCATCCAGGGCCAGCCCGACGGGGTCCCGAGAAGGCTCTGGCAGCTCCACATTCCCCGGATTCCCAGTTCAGGTACAAGCCCACGTCTGGGGTGTAGAATGCGCCAGCTGGAGGGGCTGGGAGTGTGGGGCGTTAATACCTTGGGGGGCAAGGAGGACTAAAGACTGGAAGGGGTGGAGTGTCATGGTCCAGCCCTGGAGGATCAGGATAATTCGAAGGTGAGACAGAGTCGATATCCTAGGAAAAAACTTATTTAATTATAGATATATAGAGAGATTAGAAACGGATAGTGTAGTAGGAAATATTAGTGGAGAAAAAGAGGCTGAATAACTTGGTTTACATGGGATACCAATAAAACTCCAAGACAAGGAGTTTGCACTGTCTACGTTGGGCCATCGGCGCCACTTGAATATCGGAAGGTGCCCCTCGTTGGGCTCCTTCTCGCGTGGAACTTAAAAGCCGGGGCAAGTAAGTAGATGTGGTGAGCAGCCACGCTCCAGATGGGAATTCAGCCAGAAAAATGGAGAGCAAGAAAGAAGCGACACGGGGGAATCAGTCTTTCCAGAAACTGATCTGATTTCTTTATTTTTTAGGTTTGCTTATATACCTTTTGTTGCACATAGAGACAAATGGCAATTTTAAAGTCATGCGGGGGTCAGCAGTCCTGACCTTTTTCAAAATCAGGTGCTTCACATAAATGTATAAAAAAAGGTCTTAGGGGTTTTACATCATCTTCTGGCCATGAGGCCTGCTGACATTTTACGACCCTTTCTTTCTGATAACCAAAAAACGTATTTTTTCCAAGGATGTTTTTTCTTACACCAGGCACCACCCTCTGAAGGTAGCAGATAAAGTTGCATTCCTATAGGGTGAGGGTGTAGTGGGTTACAACTAAGAAAGGAATTTATTTAACCTAAGGTTAACATGGAGATCAGTGGAGAAATAACTCCTGAAAGAATGAAGGGATGGAGCCAAAGCAAAAACAATACCCAGTTGTGGATGTCATTGGTGATAGAAGCAAGATCCGATGCTGTAAAGAGCAATATTGCATAGGAACCTGGAATGGCAGGTCCATGAATCAAACAAGAGATGGCAAGGATAAACGTCGACATTCTAGGAATCCGCAAACTAAAATGGACTGGAATGGGTGAATTTAACTCAGATAACCATTATATCTACTACTGTGGGCAGGAATCCCTCAGAAGAAATGGAGTAGCCATCATGGTCAACAAAAGAGTCCGAAATGCAGTACTTGGATGCAATCTCAAAAATGACAGAATGATCTCTGTTCGTTTCCAAGGCAAACCATTCAATATCACAGCTATCCAAGGCTATGCCCCAACCAGTAATTCTGAAGAAGCTGAAGTTGAACAGCTTTATGAAGACCTATAAGATCTTTTAGAACTAACACCCAAAAAAGATGTCCTTTTCATTATAGGGGACTGGAATGCTAAAGTAGGAAGTCAAGAAACACCTGGAGTAACAGGCAAATTTGGCCTTGGAATGTGGAATGAAGCAGGGCAAAGACTAATAAAGTTTTGCCAAGAAAATGCACTGGTCATAGCAAACACCCTCTTCCAACAACACAAGAGAAGACTCTACACATGGACATCACCAGATGGTCAACACCGAAATCAGATTGATTATATTCTTTGCAGCCAAAGATGGAGAAGCTCTATACAGTCAACAAAAACAAGACCAGGAGCTGACTGTGGCTCAGATCATGAACTCCTTATTGCCAAATTCAGACTTAAATTGAAGAAAGTAGGGAAAACCGCTAGACCATTCAGGTATGACCTAAATCAAATCTCTTATGATTATACAGTGAAAGTGAGAAATAGATTTAAGGGCCTAGATCTGATGGATAGAGTGCCTGATGAACTATGGAATGAGGTTTGTGACATTGTACAGGAGACAGGGATCAAGACCATCCCCATGGAAAAGAAATGCAAAAAAGCAAAATGGCTGTCTGGGGAGGCCTTACAAATAGCTGTGAAAAGAAGAGAGGTGAAAAGCAAAGGAGAAAAGGAAAGATATAAGCATGTAAATGCAGAGTTCCAAAGAATAGCAAGAAGAGATAAGAAAGCCTTCTTCAGCGATCAATGCAAAGAAGTAGAGGAAAACAACAGAATGGGAAAGACTAGAGATCTCTTCAAGAAAATTAGAGATACCAAGGGAACATTTCATGCAAAGATGGGCTCAATGAAGGACAGAAATGGTATGGATCTAACAGAAGCAGAAGATATTAAGAAGAGGTGGCAAGAATACACGGAAGAACTGTACAAAAAAGATCTTCACGACCCAGATAATCATGATGGTGTGATCACTCACCTAGAGCCAGACATCTTGGAATGTGACGTCAAGTGGGCCTTAGAAAGCATCACTACGAACTCGGGACCCCACCACGTGCCTGAGAATATGGAGATTTAGCAGCAAACATCAGCCCAAAAAATGAAAACCTTTCATCAATGTTCCCCTTAAGATCTATTTAGTCTTAAGATAGTGATAACGTTACATTTTTATATAGCAAGAACACAATGATTTATAACAAAGTACAGTGATCTATAACAAAAGAGAAAATTCATTAACTCAAAAAGTCTAGTATTGCTAACATCAAAAACTACTATATTTCCTTTTCTATAGTCCAAATACATTGATCAATATATTTCCAGGTGCCTAAGGATATGGAGGCCTGGCGGCAATCATTGACTCAACAATGAGAAATGCCCTGTGCTAATTAAGACTTTCAAAATACTCCAGACTTTCTGTGCTGTTTATGGTTGAGAGATCTGTCACACAAGCTAGTCTGTCAGCAGAGAGATTTGACCTGAGACACCCTTGTCACACCTAGGGTTGCCGTGCCCTCCTCCAGGGATCTTCCCGACCCAGGGATCCAGCCCGCCTCTCTCTCGTCTCCTGCATTGGCAGGCAAGGTCTTTACTACTCGTGCCCCCTGGGAAGCCCTAGACTCTGATTATCCAGGCTTCCAGTTGATGAAATCTGAGTAGGTCCCAGCAAAGGCTACCTCCTAGGGACCTCTGTTGGGATTCAGCCCAGAAGCGGTTGTTTTCGATGCAGGGCTTGGACCACGTGCAGGCCTGAGCAGGTCAGGGAGGTCTGGCTGACCTCCTGACAGCTGGCCACATCCCAGCCATGGGACCAGTGGGACCTTTCAGAGGAAGCACAGTCTCCTTGCTTTTTCTCTGTTCTCCATCACCTGCAATTTTTAACCTCTTGTCTTGGCTCCTGTCCTGTCTCTCTCTGTAGACTTAGCCTCACTGAACCTCCCTCTTCTGGACTGTCACCGTTTAAAACATGGTGAGCTGCTCTCTACTTCCTGTAAAACAAACCAACCAACAAGCACACCAGGCTCTGGCTAAGCTGGGTGTTAAGAGTGAGGCGGTTCACTGAAGCACTGTCTTTGAGCATCTGCTGTGTATGACACAGTGTCAAGGGGTGGGCGTGGTGGGCTCTGGAGTCAGCTTCCTGGATTCAAATCCCAGTTCGGATTGGAGTAGGAGAACCGTTGTACCTATCCACATGCATGGGGGTGACATCAGATGCTACGTGCTTGCTGTCTGGCGGGTGCTGTGTTGGGCGCTGGAACGTGGGTGTGAACAGGGCCGAGCCGGGAGGGAGGCACAAGGGCAGGTTTGTGGTTCAGATTTAGAAGTGAGTGTCCTGTGGGTTCAAGAAAGACTTCTCCTGTGTCCTCTCTGCACGGGTTTCGTCCTGTGCTTTTTTGAGCTTCATCCTCCAGGAGCGCCCTGACTCTCTCACAGGGTGAATAGCTGGTGCTGCCTGGGGAGGATAGCGGTTTACAGATGAGATGCTTTGTATTTTTAACGATCCTCGAGAGAAGGAATGGCAGTTCTTGTGCTTTCCAGAGTAAATCGCCAGAGAGGGGCCTCCACCCTGGTGGCGCATTGGTCCAAGGCTGGCAGGTGGTGTCGTCCCTGGGGTTGGCATTTCTCCCCAGGAGCAGATCTCCCGTCTCATCTCCCAGTTTATTGGACGAGACTCTTCTGGGTTATTAAGTTCTGTTTGCTCCCTCCTTTCGCCCCTAAGAAGAAAGTCAGCTGCACAAGGATGGTCTTCAGGGCAGAAGACGATGCCATCCTCGCTGGGCAGAGATGCCTGCTGATGTGTCTGTGGGTTGTAATAAGCCTGCATCCTCAGTGAGTTAAGCCATGACAAGCATATTTGAAAGTGATTAAAACATAACTGTCATAGCTTTGGGGGAGACAGGCTGCAGGTCCTGATTATCATTCAGACAGAACTCAGGGAAGTAATTTTTTTATTCTAGTTTAAGCAAGCTTGTGGAAGGTCCATGCAAAGAGCCCTGTGCCAAGGGCACCATTAATACCACGTCCTAGACACGTGCCTGCGGGAGTCGGGGTTTGCAAATGAGCACATCTCGAAAACATAAGGACAGGTGCCATCTATAAACAGTCTTGTGAAACGGAGGATTGAGGTAGGTGACCTGGATGGCACAAGGATAAGGTGACGGGTGGTGGCCGGGGTCACTGCGCCTCTCCTGGGGTGGCTGGTTTGCTTTTGCTTCTCAGAGCTGACCTCTGTGGCTTGTCAGGTGAAATTTGACTTTTATCCCTTTTCTGTCCCAGTTTTGTACTTGCACTTTGACCAGGTCAGAGATCTAGGTGGGAATTTTTGAGGTTTTAGTCTCTTCATAGCAGAGACACCTCTTGTGTATTTTCCAACAGGTCTGTGTCCTGGGTGAGGCAGAGGTCTGTGTGGCCGAGAGACCTTTCTAGGTCTAGAGGCAGCTCTGAAGTTGGTTTGGGCACCTTTGAGGCTCTGTTCCTAGTCTCCCCCGGGGCGATGGCTTTGAGCAGGCTGGCAGCCCAGCTGGGGAGACGGACGTGTCCGGGGACGGATGAATGCGTGGCCTGGTGTGCGCACATGGGATGACCCTAAAGCAAGAAGCGGGGTGGTCTCCTCTCCCTGCTGTTTCCGGTGGGGTGGTTGAGGGTGGGCGTTTGAGTGGAGACCTGCTGTTTGGTACCTAGGGTGCCAGCAAGCGCAGAGGCCCCATTGGAAGCGCGTGCTGGCAGATATGAGGGCGAACGAGGGAGGCAGCGTGGCTGGAGCTTCGACAGCAAGGACCAGTGTGGTCAGAGGTGGAATCAGAGAGGTGGCGGAAGGTGAATCGGGGTTTGACTCTCGGTGGGTGAAGGTGTGGTGGGGCAGAAACCAGCTCCCTCTAGTGGCTCTGGGAGGACCAGCAGGCATCTGCAACCCACGTGAGACAGAGACTAGGTCATGTTCGTCGCTTAAACACCTAGGATGGTGTCTGCATGACTCGGTGCTGCTGGTTATGCTGAGTAAATCAGAAAGGGGCTTCTGACATGCAGGGAGCTCCAGGGGTGCTGACAGTAACATTGGTGAGGTCATGGAGGTTCATGACCCCTGCAGAGGGGGGGGTCATGTTAGATGCTAACACCTGCATTCTAGAGATTAGCTTCTTAATAACAGGTACATTGAGGTAGAATTCCCATACTGCACAACTCAGTGGTTGTTGGTGTACTCCCAAAGTTGTTCAACCATTGCCTGTATCAATCAAGGACTTTTCATCACCCCCAGAAAGAAACCCCACATCCATCAGCACTCAGCCCTGAATCCCTCTTCCCGGCCACTGGCAACCACTTGTCTCTATAGAATTCTTCCGTCCCTGTAATTTTCATATTCTGGGTATTTCGTTTAAGGGGAATCATACAGTATGTGGCTTTTGTGTCTGGCCTCTTTGATTTGGCGTTGTGTTTTTTAAGATCCGTGTTGTAGCATGTGTCCATTCCTTTTTAATGGCTGAATAATATTCCATCCTATGGATATATGATGGGCTTCCCTAGTGGCTCAGATGGTAAAGAATCTGCCTGCAATGCAGGAGACCTGGTTTCAGTCCCTTTTAGGGAAGATCCCCTGGAGAAGGGCATGGCCACCCACTCCAGTATTCTTCCCTGGAGAATCCCATGGACAGAGGAGCCCGGTGGGTCAATAGAGTCGCAAAGAGTTGGACATCCATTCTGAGTTGATTTCTGCATGTGGTATAAAGGAAGGGTTCAGTTTCATCCTTTCACATGTGGCTATCCAGTTGTCCCAGCACCATTTGTTAAAAAGACCGTTCTCTCCCCGTTGAATTGTCTCAGCCCCCTCATGGATATCAGTTGACTGTAACATGAAGTTTATTTCTGGCTCCCATTTCTGTTTCACTGACCTGTGTGTCACGTTTTGTTATTCCAGCTTTGTAGGAAGATTTGAAATCAGGAAGTGTGAGTTCTCCAATTTTGTTCTTTCTCAAGATTGTTTTGGCTTTTTGGGGTCTCTTGACTTTCTATTTGCATTTTAGGATTTGCTTGTCAGTTCCAGCAAAGAAGCCATCTGGATAGTGATTAATTTTTATAAATGGCATCTATTATTATTCTTTCTAATTACCGAATAAAATATACTGCTGAAAACCTGGAAGATGTAAAAATCAAACAGAAGGCAGTGACAATTGTTTAATTTGCATCCCTCCAGGCTTTTTTCTCTTGTGCATTCGGCTTTTTCTACACAAAATTTGGAATCACTTCTGAGCTAGAAAATGTCTAGGAGCACGTTTGGACTGGCACCTTGGGAGAAACTTCTGGAAAGGAAATTGCCTGGTCACATACCACACACGGGGATAAGAAGTGACTTGTCTTCTTTTTAATGAAGACTCTGAAGCCCCAGAGAGGTTAAGTGACTGGCTCCAGGTCACACAGCAAACACCCTAGTGGAGCTGGGTCTCAAGTGCAGGCCCCAGAGGTCAGCAGCGCACTGGTTTTATAGGGTGTACTGTTGTTGGTCTGTGAGGCTCGGGCTTGGATTTGTGACAGTGGAATGCTGTTTGTATTAGTTTTCTATTGCTGTGTAAATTAATTTTTACCAATTCAGTGGCCTAAAGCAACATCTATTTAGTTATCTCATAGTTCTGAAGTCCAAGGATCAGTGTGGTTGGGCCGGGTCCTCTGCTCAGGGTCTCCTGAGGCTGAAATCAGGGTGTCAGTTGCACTGAGTGCTTTACTGGAGGCTCTGGGATGGCAGAAATTGACCCTGCTCCTGGAGACACCTACTTCACTCTCCACTGTCACAGCCAGCGTTCCCCTTCCTGGATCCCTCCATGGCTTCTAGATCTCTGACCTCTAGATCCAAAGTCAAAGGGCTCCCCTGATGAGGTCAGGCCCTTGGACAATCTCTGTTTCTTGAGGTCAGGCTGTCCCATAACAGCTTGACCACAGGGTACAGTCCTATCATTGCGCTGTCCGAGGGATCCTATGGGCCTGACCACTGAGGCCTTAAGGGGCAGTTTAAAATTCTGCCTATGAAATCTTTTAAATTGTTAGCCAAAAGTGATCAGTCACCTTGGGAACCTCATTAGCCATCCCTGCTTACCTGGGCTTCCAGGTGGTAAAGAACTCACCTGCTATTGCTGGAGACCCAAGAGATGTGGGTCCGATCCCTGGGTTGGGAAGATCCCCTGGAGGAGGAAATGGCAGCCCACCCCAGTATTCCTGCCTGGGAAATCCCATGGACTGTAGCCTGGTGCACTCCAGCCCACGAGGTCACGAAAGAGTGGGACAGGACTGAGGGCCTGAGCAGGCGCACACACGCCTGGGATCTGTAGCACCTGTCAGACTTTGCTGGGTGCTGTGGGGGCCTTGCTTTTGATGACTGTGTCAGTTTTGAGGAGGGCTGGGCGGGGGCTTTTGTAGGATGTCTTTCTATTAGGCTCAGTCTGATGTTTTTCTCAGAGTCATGGGTTTGGGCCGGGAGAGCACAGAGGTGAAGGTCCCTCATCCCATCCCCCCAGGGCACATGTGGCAACATGACTGACCCTGTAATGCTGACCTTGGTCCCCTGGCCGAGCTGTGCCTGTCAGGCTTCTCCACTGTATTCTGACGTGGCTCAGTCGCCTCCAACCCTTTGCGACCCCATGGGCTGTAGCTGCCCGGCTCCCCTGTCCACGGAATTTTCCAGGCAAGAATATTGGAGTGGGTTGCCATTTCCTGACCCAGGGATCGAACTCGCATCTCTTGCGTCTCCTACACTGGCAGGTGGATTCTTTGCCTCTGTGCCACCCATGCTTCCCTGGCGGCTTAAATGGTAAAGAATCTGCCTGCAATGTGGGAGGGCCGGGTTCAATCCCTGGAGAAGGAAATAGCAACCCACTCCAGGATTCTTGCCTGGAGAAGTTCATGGACAGAGGAGCCAGGCAGGCTACAGTCTGTGGGGTCACAAAGATTCGTTCATGACTGAGTGACTAACACACTGTTCTGACTTATTTTTCTCTGTAATATTGATCACAGCCTGACAGCGTGTGTGTTTGTTTGTCTTGTAATGTCTGATTGGAAGGCAAGATCCTCAAGGATAGAGTCCCCCCCTGATTTATTCCCAGAGCCCGGCACGCAGTAGATGCTCAGCAAGTTAACTGATGGCTCGGCCCGGCGCACAGTGGGCGCTCAGCGGGTGGACTGACGGACTCAGTGCCGGGTGGTGAGCACTGGGTGCTGGAGACAGAGCCGCAGACCAGAGGCCATAGTTTCTGCCTCATGGAGCTTCAGGTCCAGCAAGGAGAAAGCTAAAAATGAAGTTGTGTTCTCACTGCACACGTGAACAGGTTTTGGGAAAGGCCCTTGAGTGCAGCGAGAGGCATGTTGGGGAATGTGGCCTGGGTTGGGTGGACGGGTGCTCAGAGGATGATCACGGAGCTTGAGGCCTGATGGATGGGGAGGGCTGGCCAGGCGGTGGGGGAGGCGGGG
>SJYG01000009.1:7145069-7208525 GCA_006410535.1 Litocranius walleri
GGGGGGGGGGCGCATTCAGGCTGCAGGGATGAGCCCGTGCAAAGCCTGGGGCAGAGAGGAGCTCGGGGGTCTGAAGAGCTCCAGCGAGGAGGCAGCATGCTTGGTTGGCGGGGCTGTGGCAATGGCCTGGGGAGGTGGTTTGACGAGGGCGGCGGGAGAGGAGACGGTGAGAAGTGGATGCAGTTAGAAAGTAGGATGAAGGGATGAAGGGGTGGAGTCCAGACTCCTGAAGCTGGAGCACCGTATCCTGTTTGCTTCTCAGATAAGGAGGAGATTTGAGAGTTGGGGGGGGGCAGCATGTTCGATCAGAGATGCTCATGAAGCAGGCTAGCAGGAGGATGGGGCAGAGATGGGGCTGGACCTTTAGGGGGTTACTGGGACCAGGAGGGAGGCATTGGACATCATGGGATGGCATGAGCTGGCCTTGGAGGAGACTGGAGAGAAGCTGTCCAGGGCTATTTCCTTTGAAGATCCAGAGGAGGGGAAGGTGTCGTGGGGACCCCCCTAAACACACACACACACACAAGGACACTGAGAAGGTGGTCAGAGAGGAGGCGGGAGCTGGGTGATGGGAGGATGCTGGAGGCAGGGAGAGAAGGCCGCTGGGCGGGGATGTCCGGCTTCCAGCCTCCCAGGCTGATGCTCCCTCCCTGAAGAAGCCTGAAGAAGGTGGACGGAGGAGGTCTGCAGCGTGGGGCCACCTTCCTCCCACCCACCCTGCTGGGGTGGCTTTGGCAGAACTGGGATGCCACGGGGCTGCCCACCTCTTTCTTCCTCCAGTCCTCCCTTTAATTTATGTTTACTTCTATTCTGCATGGGATTGTGTGTCTGATTTAATCTTTTTGAGTTAGAGGGAAAATAGAATATACTCCACAGAAATGTGCTTTGTGGCCTGTTTTGCAGGTGGCGTGGTGTCAAAGGGTAGCAGAGGGCACTCTAGGCTGCATCTGTGCCCTTTCCGTTTCTCTCCAAGAGAACCAATCAGTGCCCATCTCCAGGAGGTCATTGGGACCAATTAGATGGTTTTATTGGTTTTGCTCCACAGGGAAGCTGTGGACTACATACATTTTTTATCAAGTCTGTTCAGGGCATCACTTTCATTTTGAGGAGAAGCGCCTTAAGCAGCGTTGGCCAAATGAGATTCTGTTCAGTGGGAATCCTGCGTCTCCACAGATATTTTCACAGTTGAAACTGTCTTCTTTTATGATATATTAAACTCGGTAAATTGAAGGCAAGGTTGTTGAGAAAAGGCTGGTCTAGAGAAATGAACACGTGTGTCCACATAAAGCTTGCACGCCCGTGTTCATTGTAGCTCGGCTGACACCAGGCCCAAAGGTGCGACACCCTGAATGCCCATCACCCGGTGAATGAATCCGTAAAGTGTGTCTCTCTGAGCAACGGACCGTGACTCAGCCATAAGAAGGAGCGAGGCCCCGGCATGTGCTGCAACGTGGGTGAAGCTTGAAAACCTCGTGCTAAGGGAGAGAAGGAGAAGGTGATGGCACCCACTCCAGCGTTCCTGCCTGGAGAATCCCGTGGACAGAGGAGCCTGGCGGGCTGCTGTCCAAGGGATCGCACAGAGTCGGACATGACTGAAGCCACTTAGCAGCAGCTGCAAGGGAAGGAAGCCCAACACGAAAGATCACATGTGATGCGGTTCCCACTCATATGAAGGATCCGGAACAGGCAAAACCCTGGAGAGAGCAGTTTTGTGGTTGGGAGGAGCTGGTCGGGGGGGGGGGGATGGAAGGGGGAGTGGCTGCTGATGGTACGGGGTGTTCTTTGGATGGAACTGTCCTTCAGAGGGCGATGTGCCCGTTGCACAACTTTGTGAGTCTACGGACAACCGCTGAATCGCACGCTTTAAAAGGCGCGTGTGTGGAATGTGGCTTCCGCCTCTGTAAAGCCTTAGAAAAGTAGTGCACCCCGGGAGCCGGTTCTCGGAGCCGTAAGTGGCGGCCACTCGGGACCCCTTCTCTCTAGCTTTAGGCTCATGTGATTTTCATGCAGATATTAAGGGCCGGACGGGTGTGGACGTCTTACGGCTCACTGTCCTGCCTCAGGCCGTGTGTGTTACTGATGTTTCCTCATTTGCTCCCGCGCCTCCCAGGTTGTGGTGAATACCATCATCTCCTTCAGCTGAGTTTTTGCACACACCCAAGTTCCCCTCTGAGAGGCAGCCAGTTTCCCCCCAGTGCCACCCTCTGCCCGGCCTCCTGTGAATCCCACGGGACCCCCGGCAGCCCGTGGCAGCCAGTGTGGACAGCAGCTGGCCTCTCCCCTCGGACTCTCCCGGCCCCTGCCCTGGGGGCGCGTCCCCCTCTGCACGCGCTCTGGTCACTGCCTGGCCCTCCAGGCATCAGCGAGTGAGGCCGTAACGCCTGTCCACCCGCAGGTCCTCATCGACTGGATCAACGACGTGCTGGTGGAGGAGAGGATCATCGTGAAGCAGCTGGAGGAGGACCTGTACGACGGGCAGGTGCTACAGAAGCTGCTGGGTGAGTCCCTGGGAGGGGCGGCCCCGGAGCTGGACCACAACATGCTCTGTGTGGCGACCTTGGTCACTTGTCCATAAGCCATGGGCCTGAGCCCCTGGCTCTCAGGTGGCATCCCTGGGCCTTCAGCTTCGATTGGGCTCCAGGTCCCCTCTCTCAGGTCCCCGTGAGTTGGCCTCGGAGACTCAGTGTTCCCTTGTCCACTGGGACTCGCCTCCTAGTGGCCATCCCAGGCCTGGTGCCCACTGGGACTTCCCTCCTAGTGGCCCATCCCAGCCCTGGTGTCCACTGGAACTGGCCTCCTAGTGGCCCATCCCAGCCCTGGTGCCCACTGGGACTTCCCTCCTAGTGGCCCATCCCAGCCCTCGTGCCCACTGGGACTTCCCTCCTAGTGGCCCATCCCAGCCCTGATGTCCACTGGGACTGGCCTCCTAGTGGCCCATCCCAGCCCTGGTGTCCACTGGGACTGGCCTCCAATTCTGCATGGGATTGTGTGTCTGATTTAATCTTTTTGAGTTAGAGGGAAAATAGAATATACTCCACAGAAATGTGCTTTGTGGCCTGTTTTGCAGGTGGCGTGGTGTCAAAGGGTAGCAGAGGGCACTCTAGGCTGCATCTGTGCCCTTTCCGTTTCTCTCCAAGAGAACCAATCAGTGCCCATCTCCAGGAGGTCATTGGGACCAATTAGATGGTTTTATTGGTTTTGCTCCACAGGGAAGCTGTGGACTACATACATTTTTTATCAAGTCTGTTCAGGGCATCACTTTCATTTTGAGGAGAAGCGCCTTAAGCAGCGTTGGCCAAATGAGATTCTGTTCAGTGGGAATCCTGCGTCTCCACAGATATTTTCACAGTTGAAACTGTCTTCTTTTATGATATATTAAACTCGGTAAATTGAAGGCAAGGTTGTTGAGAAAAGGCTGGTCTAGAGAAATGAACACGTGTGTCCACATAAAGCTTGCACGCCCGTGTTCATTGTAGCTCGGCTGACACCAGGCCCAAAGGTGCGACACCCTGAATGCCCATCACCCGGTGAATGAATCCGTAAAGTGTGTCTCTCTGAGCAACGGACCGTGACTCAGCCATAAGAAGGAGCGAGGCCCCGGCATGTGCTGCAACGTGGGTGAAGCTTGAAAACCTCGTGCTAAGGGAGAGAAGGAGAAGGTGATGGCACCCACTCCAGCGTTCCTGCCTGGAGAATCCCGTGGACAGAGGAGCCTGGCGGGCTGCTGTCCAAGGGATCGCACAGAGTCGGACATGACTGAAGCCACTTAGCAGCAGCTGCAAGGGAAGGAAGCCCAACACGAAAGATCACATGTGATGCGGTTCCCACTCATATGAAGGATCCGGAACAGGCAAAACCCTGGAGAGAGCAGTTTTGTGGTTGGGAGGAGCTGGTCGGGGGGGGGGGTATGGAAGGGGGAGTGGCTGCTGATGGTACGGGGTGTTCTTTGGATGGAACTGTCCTTCAGAGGGCGATGTGCCCGTTGCACAACTTTGTGAGTCTACGGACAACCGCTGAATCGCACGCTTTAAAAGGCGCGTGTGTGGAATGTGGCTTCCGCCTCTGTAAAGCCTTAGAAAAGTAGTGCACCCCGGGAGCCGGTTCTCGGAGCCGTAAGTGGCGGCCACTCGGGACCCCTTCTCTCTAGCTTTAGGCTCATGTGATTTTCATGCAGATATTAAGGGCCGGACGGGTGTGGACGTCTTACGGCTCACTGTCCTGCCTCAGGCCGTGTGTGTTACTGATGTTTCCTCATTTGCTCCCGCGCCTCCCAGGTTGTGGTGAATACCATCATCTCCTTCAGCTGAGTTTTTGCACACACCCAAGTTCCCCTCTGAGAGGCAGCCAGTTTCCCCCCAGTGCCACCCTCTGCCCGGCCTCCTGTGAATCCCACGGGACCCCCGGCAGCCCGTGGCAGCCAGTGTGGACAGCAGCTGGCCTCTCCCCTCGGACTCTCCCGGCCCCTGCCCTGGGGGCGCGTCCCCCTCTGCACGCGCTCTGGTCACTGCCTGGCCCTCCAGGCATCAGCGAGTGAGGCCGTAACGCCTGTCCACCCGCAGGTCCTCATCGACTGGATCAACGACGTGCTGGTGGAGGAGAGGATCATCGTGAAGCAGCTGGAGGAGGACCTGTACGACGGGCAGGTGCTACAGAAGCTGCTGGGTGAGTCCCTGGGAGGGGCGGCCCCGGAGCTGGACCACAACATGCTCTGTGTGGCGACCTTGGTCACTTGTCCATAAGCCATGGGCCTGAGCCCCTGGCTCTCAGGTGGCATCCCTGGGCCTTCAGCTTCGATTGGGCTCCAGGTCCCCTCTCTCAGGTCCCCGTGAGTTGGCCTAGGAGACTCAGTGTTCCCTTGTCCACTGGGACTCGCCTCCTAGTGGCCATCCCAGGCCTGGTGCCCACTGGGACTTCCCTCCTAGTGGCCCATCCCAGCCCTGGTGTCCACTGGAACTGGCCTCCTAGTGGCCCATCCCAGCCCTGGTGCCCACTGGGACTTCCCTCCTAGTGGCCCATCCCAGCCCTCGTGCCCACTGGGACTTCCCTCCTAGTGGCCCATCCCAGCCCTGATGTCCACTGGGACTGGCCTCCTAGGGGCCCATCCCAGCCCTGGTGTCCACTGGGACTGGCTTCCTAGTGGCCCATCCCAGCCCTGATGGGGTGCAGGCCTGCTCTCTGGGCCCATCTGCTCACTCTCCTTGCCCCTTAATGACCCCACAGACATGTGCTGTCCTGTGCAGGGGTCTCCCCACAAACCACCTGAAGGGTCACTCCTTCTAGGCGGGGCCAGCACTGGGGTGGGGTCACGTTTTGCTCCACAGGGATGTGCTGGGGGGAGGGGGGTCTGAGTCAGCACCTGGGATTTAAGGGGTGCTTTGGTGGCGGGGATACTGAGGGAAAGCAGGCCCATGGGGAGGGGGCTGACCTTGGAGCCGCAGGACACAGCCTCTGCAGCTGCCCGGGTCGTGGACTCGGCTCAGCCTCTGTGTCCTTCCTGGAGCCCGGTCCCCGCGGGCTGGTTTGCACACTCTGCACAGCAGTGCTTACAGACAGTGTGATCTGGGCAGGGAGCCTGGGAGGCCGTGGGGACTGTGTCACGTACCTGGCTCTGAAGACGTGATGTCCCTGTTTGGTCAGTCCTCGGAAAGCACGTGAGGAAGAAGGTGTGTCTATTCTGGTTGTTCCTTTGTTTGCTGAACAACGCCCTTTTACCCTCAGGGTGACGGGTGTGGAGACTCAGTAGTGATAAGAGAGGAAGGTCCCTGTGCCCCACCACCGATGCCTGTTCTGCCAGAGGGGAGAAAGAGAACTGTTGTGAACACAAATTGATGCTCTAAGACACAAATTGATGGTCTAAGACAATGCCTGGGACGTCCCTGGAAGTCCACTCATTAGGGCTCCGTGTTTCCACTGCAGGGTGCGTGGGTTCCATCCCTGGTCTGGGAACTAAGATCCCACCAGCCACATGGTGTGGCCACAACAGAAAGAGTGCCAAGTGCTATGGAGAGAATCAGAGAGGTTTACAAGGGATGGAGCTGGGTGGACTGGAAAGGCTGGGCGGTCTGGGGCAGCCCCCAGGGGAGCTGACATCCCAGCCGACTTCTGCACCAGTTGGCATGGAAAGAACCTTCCAGGCTGGGATTCTGAAGACAGGAGGAGTCTGTAGTGTTTAAAGAGCAGTGGAAGGAGACTGCAGGAGGTGGCGGTGGACAGACCACGTGCCCTGGTGGACAGAAGCTTTTATTACACATGGCAGGAAGCCACCTGAGGATGTGAGCAGGGCCGTGATGAGATCGCAGTTTGTGCTTTAAAAGGTCGCTTGGGCTTCTGGGTGCAGAATGGCAGGGAGCAGGGTCAGGAGCGGGAGACGGGGGAGTCAGTCAGAGCGCTGTCCCTGCTCCCTGGGCGGATGGGGTGGTTCGGTGTGGGGTGGAAGCGGAGGATATTTTGGAGGTTAAAGCTGCCAGAGGCAGCTGATGGCCAGGATTGTGGCCTGAGCAACCAGTGAATGAGAAAGCCCTCAGGAGTAGCGAGGTGGGTGGGGATGGGGAGGCCGGTGTGCCATCTGCCAGGGCTGAAATGCCCGTCCTGCCCAGGCCAACCACGGGGGAGAGAGTGGAGGCAGGCATAGCTGAGATGGTTAATACTGTGGGACCAGGTGGCCCCACTCACAAGGAGTGTCCAAATTCAGTGTTTGGCTGAACACCCTGCACCAAGAATTAAACCTCTGTTTGGCTAAGGAGAGAGCGCACATCTTAGAATGAACTTCGGTGTAAGAGCAAATCTGAAACGTTGTCAAGATTGTTTAGTCACCGCCACGATTTGATTATTAAAAATGTTGGTTGGAGCTTTGCTGCTTCATGCTGTATCAGCAGTACCGCGGTTCTCAGTGCGTCGCGTGCTAGATTGCTCTCGAGGTTGTTGAAATAGACATTTGTGATGATAGACGCTTACTTTCAGCAGAGGACAGAGGAGGGCGTGGGTCTTGGGCTGACCCTGTCCACAAGGATTGTGCTGGTGGTGAAGCTGCCCAGGGTCATCAGCTTCCTTCCTTCCTTCTCTGTGTAAAGACCTAGCTTCCCCCGGACTCCTGGACTTGAAGACTTAGCTGTTGGTGATGATGCTGCTTTATTGAAATAGTCCTTTGAACCGCTGCTTTATTCATTGCCCAGAGGAGATACTTTTTAACATTTTCAGAAGCAAGCGTAAAAGTGTGCTCACTCTCTCTTCTGTTTCTGGCGCCTTTTGCATGCAGCCATGACTTCACTCACCCAGCCACTTGAAAAAACTGTGTCCCCAAGTCTTAGATCTAACGATGGGAGCTGGCTCTCGAGGTGCCCCCGCATCTCAGCCACAGATCCCCTAAAGGATGCCAGCACCCTCCCTGGAGTCGGGCCACAGCCGTGTCTGAGAGCAGGTAACCCGTAAGAAGTCCTTGTCTGTTCAAGGCACACCCTTTGGGTCCCCCTCTTCTGTTGGTCTCAGACTTGCTCCGAAACGGCTGTGGTCATCTGTGAGTCCTGCTGTGTCCGTTTTGTTATCTGTAATGTATAACAAGAGGTCGGCGTTGGCTCAGGCAGCCTTTTTTATTCCCAAGGAGCTGCAGCTCCATCCTGTTTGACTATCTTGCATAAGTGCTCCTTGATAAGACAGTTCTAAAATCTCTTGTGTGTCAAGTGGTTTGACATATCACTTTGTTTGAAGAAGAGAACAATGGAGGAGACGATCCAGATATTAACAGAACTTCACAAGGTCTTGCTGGGTCATGTTAATGATGCCGTTGCGCTGATGAGGTGTTGCAGTAACCAACGGGATCACATGACCCTGGGGCCCAGGGCTGCCAGCAGTGACACTGATGGAGGCACTGAGCTCTTTGCTTTCCAAAGACAGAAAGCTAACACTTGACATTGCCTGAATGTCAAAACCAAAACCTGATTTCCAGGCTTGATAAAGAATCTGCCTGCAATGTGAGAGACCTGGGTTTGATCCCTGGGTTGGGAAGATCCCCTGGAGAAGGGAAGGGCTACCCACTTCAGGATTCTTGGGCTTCCCTTGTGGCTCAGCTGATAAAGAATCCGCCTGCAATGCGGGAGACCTGGGTTCAATCCCTGGGTTGGGAAGATCCCCTGGAGAAGGGAAAGGCTACCCACTCCTGTATTCTGGCCCGGAAAATTCCATGGACTGTGTAACTCATGGAATCACAAAGAGTGGGACACGACTGAGCGGCTTTCACTCATTCTGTATAGAGAGAAGAGGTTTGGGGACAGGGCCCTGGAGGGGGGTCAGTGGTCAGAGGGGAGGCCAGGACAGCATTCTGAAGGGTCCAGCCAAGAGTGGGGAGGAGCCAGGGGAGAGGACACAGAGCAGACCCTGGCTTGACCAGCTGTGGGTCACCACTAGGCTCCCGCATGCGTTCCTCTCCCTACGAGTGGATTCCGGGAGCAGCTGCCAGACCCTCTGCCAGGGCAGGTTCCAGGGGGCGACGCTCCCGGATGGGCAGTGTTGTCCAGGGGGACCACCTGTGAGCAGCGAGGGGCTCCCGGGCTGGCTGCCGCCCTGCTCGGACTCAGGCTCTTCCCTCTCCCGGAGGAAAGGCAGACGCCTCCTCCTGTAATAAGTATCCAGAGCCCCGTATTCGCCCATGTTTTCCTGCCCCCTCGAGAGCCCAGCCCTTCTTCCTCTGGCTCTTCCCAGGCTCGGGAGAGAGGGGTCCTGGCCACGGCAAAGCCTGAGCCACCCCCGCAAGCCCCATCAGTGGGCAGATGGATTCAGCTGATACGGGCGGCCAAGGACATCTTTTCTCTCACAGGGGGAGTTTCCTGAGACGTGGCCGCAGGCAGCATCAGGCTCGACCAACCGTCTTGTTTTCTGTTATCAACTGAGCTGTGTCCCCCCTGAAGTCATAAGACCTCAGAATGGGACCGTATTTGGAGACAGCATCTTTGTAGTTAAAGTGAGATCACTGGGGTGGGCCCTAAACCCTTCAGACTGGTGTCCTTTTAAGAAGAGATGAGGATGCAGACACACACAGACAGGAGGCCAGGTGAGGATGTCTGCAAGCCGACATCCTTGAGAAGCCTCAGAGGAGACTGACTCTGTTGACACCTTGATCTTGGACTTTTAGCCTTCAAGACGGTGTGGAAGTAATCTCCACGTTTAAGTCACCCATCCTGTGGTGCTTTGTGACAGCAGCTCTTCTGGGCTCCTGCCCTTTCCTTCCTTTCTCCATCGACGGCCTCTCCTCCCCCAGGACATTCCGTCTGCAGGTTTGGCTGGAAGGGACTGCAGAGACGTGCCCAGCTCCCCGTCTCTCCCCAGTGGGCGAGGCTCTCTGCAGCCCTGCTTCCTTCCCCAGGGGCCTCTGCTCCGTCCTGTGTCTGGCTGTTGAGTGCCTGGAGACCTTCTGTGTATTTTCAGGGTGGGGGTCATATGGACAACCTGGAGGAGGAAACAGCAACCCACTCCAGTGTTTTTGCTGGGAAAATCCCTTGGACAGAGGACCCTGGTGGAGTCCATGGGGGTCGCAGAGAGTCAGACTGACAGAGCAAGCGAGCACGCGTATGGACAGGCAGCAGTGGGTTATCCAGCTCACACCTATTAAATACAGATGGGGATGGAGATGCGTGAGCGGGGACCACTCCCGTCCTCTGTTGGGCTGCTTCATTTTGCCTCCAGCACAACCTGCCCTACGCGAGCCGATGCCCTTCAGCTGTGGCTGACGCCCCCATGACACCCCCCGCCACCAGTTTGAGCCCTCCCTGGTCTGTGCTGCCTCCGGCCCTAGGACAGCACCTGGACATATAGGTACTCAGTAACTGTTGTGTAGGTGAATGAATGAATGAATGAGTGAAGGCATGTCCTGAGCCTGGCAGGTATTGCTGTATGATCATAGGATCACATAGCAGGATGTGTGTGGCAGGATCATAGGATCCTCAACGGGGCTATACTGCTCGCCAAACAGAAGCCCTGCCTGTGCCCGACCTGGATGCGACGGCCTTTGCACCTCCCTCCCAGCAGTGCCCCCGTCCCAGCACCTCTGTGCCCGAGGCTCGCAGTACGTCAGGCTCCGTGCCCAGCACTTTCTCATCACCATCCAGGTTCCTGATCTCATTATGTCCTGTGATGTCCTGTCTGTTGCTTTGCAGAGGAGACCCATCGGGGAACCCTCGAGTCTGGGAATGAGTGACCAGGCAGGAAGCCTGGGGAGCCCTCCTCGCCTGCCCCTCAACAGGAGTGCAGTGAGGGATCCTCTGGCCCCGCCTGGCAGGGGAATGAAGGCTCGAAGGCCGAGGCTTAGTGAAAGTGAAAGTCGCTCAGGCGTGTCCGACTCTTTGCGACCCCATGGACTATTCATTCCATGGAATTCTCCAGGCCAGAATACTGGAGCGGGGAGCATTTTCCTTCTTCAGGGGAGCTTCCCAACGCAGGCATGAAACCCAGGTCTCCCGCATTGCAGGCAGATTCTTTACCAGCTGAGCTACTGGGGAAGCCCGAGGCTCAGTCTCCATGAACGAATCTGGAGCAGACGTGACCGTGTTTGTCGGCTCCCCCTGCCTGCTTCCTGCTCCCTCTTGGTGAGAAAAGAGTCGCAGGGGCCTGAATATCGCATAATCCTTCTCGCAGTGCTGCCTGAGCACTAGAGAAAGAAGAACGGGGGCGCGCAAGATGTAAGGAGGCAGGGGCCACCCCTGAGGCCGTCCTGTTCTCTCATCAAAGTCCTCCTCCTCCTGGGAGCCCGCCAACCCAGCCTCCTCACCTCTGGGCCTATCCCTGCAGGTCTCCTCCTCGCCTCCCCAGCCGCACCTTGAGTCATCCTGTCCATTCTCTGTGCACAGAATGTTCCCAGGTGGGACACTCACACTTGAATCCTTGACCTCCCTGCCCCTCCTTTTCTTGCTGGTGTGATTTTCTAAGAAACGGCAGTGACTTGCAAGTTCAGAGTTCCACGGCTCAGCATCCTGGTGGGCCTCACAGCTGGGGGTGATCCTATCCGCTGGGCCGTGCCGGGGGTGGGGAGACCTCATCACAGCCGGTTGACCAGGCGGCCCTGAGTCCCTCCAGCTTTTCCTGACACTCTTCTTGTCCTTCTTGTTTCAGAAAAGCTGGCAGACTGCAAGCTGAACGTGGCCGAGGTGACCCAGTCAGAAATCGGACAGAAGCAGAAGCTGCAGACGGTGCTGGAGGCGGTGCAGGAGCTGCTGCGGCCCCACAGCCGGCCGCTCCAGTGGACCGTGGACTGTAAGCGGCCGGCGGGTTAGGGACAGGGAGCTGGGGGGCCTGGCCGTCGAGCTTCCCGCCTAGTCATTCATCTGCGGGTCCACCGGGTCACCGCCTCTAAGAGAGGCAGCCAGGAGTGGAGGAAGGCGATGGTCCCGGGGGTCCATCAGTAAGGGGCGAAGTCACACCTGCGATGCTCTGATGTCCCCGGGCTTTAGAGTGGAGAGGGGTTGTTTCTGGTTGGTCAAGGGAGACTTCCAGAGCCGGGGCGGGGGTTTGGGTTATAAGACAGAAGAAGCTTGAGGGGTTCTCCACCCCACATACTGGTGGCACCAACTCCCAGCAAGCTGTATTACTGGTGACTCACCAGGGCAGGACCTCGGGAGGGGGTTCAGTCTGGTCCCCAGAGTATGTCACCGAGCGTGCTGGCTTTGAGAATATGTGCATCATAGTATTTCTGGCCAGAACGTAAACCTGGAGGAGTGGAGCATTGACCGTAAGAGGCTGGAAAGGGCTTGACCCAGCTGCCCACCGCCCAGCCTCACCCCCAAGGCGGGGCTGCCAGGGTGCAGCTTAGACATTCTCGCTGCCGCGTGGGGTCCCTGCGCTTGGGTGAGACCAAGACTGCAGTCCAGTTCTCCCAGCTTCTTGGCATGGAGACCCAGGACAGATCGTCTCCTGGGTTGTGAGGCTGGGGGAGGAAATCAGTAAAGCCTGGCACAGGGCGGCTGATAACCACGCTGTAGCCCACATCCTGCAGAAGAGCTGGTGGGGCTGGGTTGACAACCAGGGCCCCAGGCAGGGCGGGAGTCAACATCCGACACCCCCAAGCTCCGTTTTCCCTGCTTGGCGTTCCCCGTTGGAGACGGTTGGTGGCATAGAGGAAGGACCATTAAGTGCCCAGATGAATGCGCACGGCTGGGGTGGGTTAGCGGCCAGGGGACCTGTTACTCCTGAACCTCTCCTGCCTCCTCTGCCCATTGTACGTTCCTGCCCATGCTCTGTCCTCCCCCACCACCTGGTTCACTCCTACGAACAGCATGCCTTTGAACGCGGTTGCATAAGTCACCTGAGGCCAACAGGAAAGGAAAAAACGAGAAGCCAGAGCTGAGTGAGCCAGATTCACACAGGCTGCTTCTCAGCTCTCTCCATGTTTCCGTGGCCTGCGGTTCCGCCTGTGGTTTCCTGAGCTCTCATTTGCATTCAGCATCTTCATTGCCTTCTCTCCCCTTTTTCTTTTTAAAAATTGAAGTATAGTTGATTTCCAGTGTTCTGTTAGCTTCAGGAGTTTGGCAGAGTGAATCAGTTACATATACACCGTTTTTCAGATTCTTTTTCCTTTTGCGGGCTCAGTTACCTCAGTTGTGTGCGACTCTTTGCCTCCCCAGGAACTATAGCCAGCCCCCCCTCCCCAGGCTCCTCTGTCCATGGGGTTCTCCAGGCAAGAACAGTGGAGCGGGCTGCCACACCCTCCTCCAGGGGATCTTCCCGACCCGGGAATCGGACTCTCGTCCCTTGAGTCTCCTGCATTGCAGGTGGAATCTTTACCCACTGAGTCATCTGGAAGCCCCCTTTTCTCTTACAGGCAATTGCAAAATACTGAGTATAGTTCCCTGTGCTTTGCAGCAGGCCCTTTGGGGTTAGTTTCACTGCCTTTGGGACGTGGGCTTGGGGTTCCTGTCTTATGTTCTAAAACAGCCCCTCCTTACCTCCCCGGGCAGCGATCCACGGGAAGAATCTAGTGGCTATCCTGCACCTCCTCGTGGCGCTGGCCGTGCACTTCCGGGCCCCGATTCACCTCCCGGAACACGTCTCCGTGCAAGTGGTGGTCGTGCGGGTGAGTATTGCCCGCCTGGCAGTCCGCTTGCCCGCGGCTCCTCCCCAGAGGCTCCGAGACTCACTCCTCCTCGCTCCTCTTCTGGTTCGCCTGCTTTTTGTTCTTTTTCCCCTAAGAGGCTACCTTCTTTTTTTTTTTTTTTTTTTGCTCTTGACAAAATGCATGCCTTGCCCTGGCTTCAGGGTACGTGAGGGAGCAGGAACAATGGCACTGATTCGAAGAGAGGCAGATTCAAAGGCTTGAGTGCCTGGAGGGTTAATTTCCACATTTTTGAAAAGAGCATTCATTTCTCTGCAAAGCCAAGTAGCTGCAATTCAGGCCTCTTGAATGAGCTTATTACTCAGTGGAGAGGGCTGCGACCAGAGGAATGAAATAGAGACTGTGGTACCCCAATCAAAGCCTCTCTGCGTTCGCTGCCAATTCTGTCCGTCATCCCCCATCATCTCTTTTTGAGGGTCATTGCGCTTGCTTCATTTGGAAAAATGTGACGGGGCGTCAGGGTGCTCCTGATAGGAGTTAGGCCTTCTGTGTTGATTTCCTCTGAATTTAAGGACATATGCCCTGCCTTGGCTTTGTGTGTGCAGTCTCGTCCAGCAAACATACGTTAAGCACCTACTGTGTCCTGGGCCGTTGCCCTGACGTGGGGGACGCTGGAGAAGAGCAGGCTGGGGTCTTCAAGGGTCAGCTGCTTCTGCCAGAGCACTGAGGTTATGCTGGAACCTGATGTCTCTCGTGGACATGTCCAGCACCACACTCCCTTCTGGTTTTTAAACTTATCAGTCTCATGGTCTCTGCGGTCTGCAAGACTCTGGCTGAGCCTGTGTTTTTCGAAGCCGTCTGACCCCTCCATCACCCCCGCAGCCTGGCCCAGACCTGATGGACAGGAATGCCCCTTGGGGCCCCAGGCGAGGCTTGCTGCTGCTCTGCTGAGTCTGCTTCCCGAAGGGAAATGTTTGTGGTCAGAGGTGGTGATGGACAGGGGATCGTGCCTTTTCCCCCCATCTTGGATGCTTACCCGGGACAGTCGGCCGGGAAAGGCTTCCCAGGGACACATGAGAACGTGGTTCCCAAACCCACGTACGTCAGACTCCGGGCTCCGCGAACTCTCTGCATCAGTACCCAGGGTATTTCCTTTCAGGCCCACACTTTGGTCCAGGAAAATCTTGGGGTGTGCAGAATGCTTTACTGGCCCAGGCAGGCGCTTGCTGGCGCTTTCTTCCCTGACCAAGGTCACGGGAGGATCCTCTGGGCCATGGCCAGAGAGAAATGAGGCAGGAGGGGAGGCCCCGGGGACTGGCCTGCCTCAGGCCTCAGAGCTGCCCTGGCCTGTTCCCTGCACGTCCAGTTACCCAGTTGAGAAGCGTGGCAGTTCGTGGAGGGAAGGAGTGAGGAAAGGCTGCGTTTGTACCTGGGAACATGGCCTTGGAAGGTCACTTGGTTTTTCTGAGCTCCAGTGCTTTCCCCATAAGATTGAGATTCTACTGTGTTGCTGTTGCTCAGTTGCTGAGTCCTGTCCAACTCTTTGCAGCCCCATGGACTGCAGCACTCCAGGCTTCCCTTCACTATATCCTGGAGGTTGCGTGAACTTTCATCCATTGAGTCGGTGTTGCCATCCAACCATCTCATCCTCTGTCGTCCCCTTCTCCTCCTTCCTTCAATCTTTCCCAACATCAGGGTCTTTTCCAAGGAGTCAGGTCTTCGCGTCAGGTGGCCAAAGTATTGGAGTTTCAGCATCTGTTCTTCCAATGAATAGTTAGGACTGATTTCCTTTAGGATTGACTGGTTTGATCTCCTTGCGGTCCAAGGGATTCTCAAGAGTCTCTACTATAGACTTCAAAATATTCAGTCTGTCTGACTCATACCGAGCTCTGGGTCCATGGCCGGGTGGGAGCCTGATGCACCTTTGATGTGTGAGCAGGTGGATAACATGTCTCTGGACCACACATCCCTGCCCCCAGTCCTCTGTGGGGGCTCCTGAGAATCAGCCAGGGTGAAGCCATGGGAAAGTTGACGGCCGCCCGATGCTGGTTATCTCCATTCCCTAGATCCAGTGGTGAGAGTTCCCTGGAGGCTGAGCTCAGGAGAGCCTGGGGAGCTTGGATCTGGAGAGGTGTCCAGCAGGAAGTGAGCTCCCCGTCCGTGGAGGGGTTCAAGTAGGGGCTCACAGTGGGGTTGGGTTAGACTGCCGAGCTCCGCCCTGGGATGCAGAGGCTTCCCCTCCACCACCATCGTCGCCTCTCCTGCCAGATCCAGGACAGGTGTGTCACCCACCATGTTAGTGTCTTGGGGCTGCTGGAAGAAAAGCCCACAAAGCGGTGGCTGGAAAAAGCAGACGTCTGTCCTCACATAGCAGAGGCCCGAAGTCCAGATCGGGGTGCTGACTGGGCCCCTCTGAAGGCTCTAGGCCAGGGTCCTTCCTTCCCTTTTCCAGCGCCTGCTGGCACCCTTGGCTCTCCTTAGCTTGTGGACGCGTGCCTCCGGTCTCTGCCTCCGCCTTACGTGTCCACGTTCCTGTGTCGCTCTCTTCTCGCAAGGACTCCAGCCTTCGGCCAGGACTCACCCGAGCCCGTTACGGTCTCATCTTGACTCACTGCATCTGCAGAGACCCTCTTTCCAGATGAGGTGGCGCCCTGAGGCTCTGAATGGACACGGCCCCTGGGCGACCCTGTTCAGCCCGCTGCACGTGTGTTCTTTAATCTGCTGCCTCCCTCGTGTCATGCGTGTTCCTTTATGCTCCCTGCCTCCCCAGCTGCAGGGCGTCCTTTGGGAGCTGAGTGGCTCCCCTGAGACCCCCACAGCTGCATGAAGAGCAGTGTGAAAAGCAGAGGGTTTGGTGTGGGGGTAATGAGGGCAGGTTCCAGCCGCCAAAGGGCCGCCCCTGTGGTCACCTGCGGCCCACCCCCGGGAGTGGCTGCCCGCCAGTGACGTCCTCCTGCTCTGCCTGCCCGGGTGCTGATTTCCTTGTTCCTTTTGGGGTTTTCAGAAACGAGAAGGCCTGCTGCACTCCAGCCACGTCACCGAGGAGCTGACGACGACCACTGAGTAAGTGGACCCCGCCCCCAGGCCCTGCTCCAGCCAGGGACCCTCAGACATGTGGGGCTGTTTTCCTCTGTGTGACCCTTGACTCTGGGATGGAATTTTCCCCAAGCGTCCACCCTAGCTTTCCGTCTTCCGTACACTTTATTCAAAGTGTTTTTGGTTTTGATTTTTGTTCTTTGTTTTCTTTTCTGTTTGTTTGTTTGTCTTGCTGAAGAAGGGCAAGACAGCAGTTTGGTTTGGTGTTTAAATGAGAAATCCCATATCTTTTATTTTCTCCCTAAATAGAAAAATGAGTCAATACCTGTAGCATATGAATTAAAACTTCTTTACGCTGCTGGAAATCTTTTCTGTAATGAGATGGAATAATAAAGAAACATACAACTGATCACATTCAAAATTTCTTATAAGAATGAGGGGAAATTTGTGACAGTGAACTTCCTGGTAGTAGGCATGCTAACGACGTCCACATTTTTAATGTTCTGAAGTAAGTTATTCTCCAAAGATGTGGACCGTTATTCCTTATTTTGGAAGGTGAACTTTAAGAATGTTGAGAGAGGGAACGGGGCAGAGGTGTTTAGACTGGTCCAGGGACCCGTGGTCCTAATAGATTCATCCATCAGAGGGAGAGAGGCACGCATCTAAACTTGGACTTCCTTTGAGAACGTCCTGAGCCATCTCTGGCCTTTTCGAGAAGGCCAGGGGCCAATTTTTAAGAAGTCTGAAAAGCTTCAAATCTATTGAAAATAGCAAATCAAATGGCTCTGTTTTGCGTGTGGTTTTGTAAGAGGCCTTAGGACTCTCTACAAAGAACCTTTAAAATGCTCTGCCTCTGTGCCTCCCTACTAAACCTGTTTCAGATGAAACAGGACATTAAAAATTGTTCATCTCAGCTCACCCACCTGCTCAGTTCAGGGAGTGATTAATTACTGTGTCGTGGATATGTGGATGGTTTTTCAGAAATCAGGCCGACACAGGAAGCCACTCCCGGTGTGGGAGCCGTCAGGTGGACGGGAGAGATGGCTGTTTCCTGACGTGTGTGCGCAGCTGTTCGTGGCCCACGGGAGGGGACAGGGGCGGGGACGGGGTGCTGAGCCTGGCCTGGGGAGGGGTCTCAAGCAGGCAGCTCGGCCCCTTCGGGAGCAGAAGGGCAGCTTGCGGGGGGAGTCTGGAGTGGGCTAGTGTCTTGTTTATCCATCATTGTGTAAATAACCACCCCAAACCTAGGGGCTTAAATCGACAGTCACTTTATTTGCAGACAGTCCGGTGTCGGTGCTGGCCGGTGGGGGCTCCCCGTGTCTCTCACTGTCATGGAGCAGGCTTCCTCCCGGTGTCTTCAGGGTCCCTGGAGAGTGACAGGGCAGCTGCAGGCCTCTGGCCCCCTGTGTGCTGTGTCCCTGTTTTCTGTGGGTCACAGAGCGTCCCAGGTCCCCCTGGATGGGAGAGCAGGAGGCAGATGGCCCACTGAAGGAGGCGGGAGCAGCCAGGCCTACTTATGGTGGGGGGCTCCCTCCCTCTGATGGAGCTAAGATAGATGGATGAATCAGTGAGGACTACGGGTCCTTCCGATCCGTTTAAACACCTCTCCCCCGTTTCCTCTTTCAACATCCTTAACTTTTACTTGCCTGCAGTGATGGGAAGACGCTGCGTCCATCTTCCCTGGTCTTGCAGTGGATGAGGGATCCCTGAGAGGGCAGCAGGGGGCAGTGGGAGCTTTGTCTCCAGAGCCAGCCCTGGGAGAGTGGCCCCAACGATTCACACCAGGCACCAACACCCACAGGGCCTGCGATGTGCCGGGCACTGTATGGGGTGCCCAGAGGCTGAGAGGATGCGGTTCTGCTCCTCCTGGGATGGCGGTCTACCTGGCAAGAAAGACTGTGCTCATAGAAATGTGAAATCCAGCCCAGGGGCCTTGTGGGAAGTAGAGTGTGGCCCTCAGGGAATTTCAGGCAGTGGGGCAGGGGGCGCGTGTAGGGGTGCCGCAAAGTCGAGGTAGAGAGAGGTTTCCAGCAGAGGCCGCCCAGCCTCCTGCCTGGTCCCCGAGACTCCAGGTTTTCTCTGTCCTGTGGGTCGCCTCCTCCAGGAAGCCCTCCCTATTTGCCAAGCAGGAGTGGCTGGCTTCCTTTTACTTCCTGTAGCATCTCCAGTATGTCTCATTTCTGGTGCATGCGGGCTGTGTAGAAATGTGGGCTCAGGAGTCTCTCACCATCAGGTGTCCTGCAGCAGGGCCGTGGGGTGTTTATTTCCATATCTCTGTGGCCTGTGCATAGTAGGTGCTCTAGAGACTACTTGCTAAATAAGGTGGAGGAAAGGACTTGAGTCTAGAGGGGTTTAGGGGTGAGGCCGAGGTCTCTTGCCTCTCAGGAAGCTGGTGCACAGAGACACCTGTGCCTTTGTGCTCTCAGGCCCTCCGGGAGGAGCCAGCCGCCCATCCTTCTTGCCTCAGCTCTCGCCTCGAGTCAGGGCCCCGCCTGTGTTTCTCCAGGACCCTTTAGTCTCCCGCTTCCCCGGAAGTGCATAGTCCTCACTCTCCAGAATGTGACCTCTGGGTAGTCTGCACCCTGGTATTTTAAAGGTTAAACTCACGGCTTCCTTGATGGCTCAAGTGGTTAAGAGTCTGCCTATAATTCAAGAGAGGGTTTGATCCCTGGGTCGGGAAGATCCCCTGGAGGAGGAAATGGCAACCCACTCCAGTATTCTTGCCTGGAGAATCCCATGGACAGAGGAGCCTGGTGGGCTACAGTCCATGGAGTTACAAGAGTCGGACATGACCCAGCATGTGATGGATTATAATCATTTTATTTTAAAGTTTAAGTTCAAGGTGCCAAAAGACCCGTTTTCTGCTGAAATGTTATCCGTGTTAACTACTCCCTCGATTAAATGCCCGTTACCACCCCCTCCCCACCCCAGCCTCCAATGGTGTTAAAAGGGTGGTTTAGAGATGTCTATTTGCTGCCAGTCTTGTGCAAACATTTAGAATCCACATAAGCACCTCCTGTTTGTAATTAGAGCGGGACTCACATTTTTATGACTCCCTCTCTGACTGGCCAGCTGGGGGCCCATGGGGCATCCCCACCACCCTCCGCCCCACGGCTCACTCAGCTCTGAGGACCATCTGATGCTTCTCTCTGCTCTTGTTTGCAGGATGATGATGGGGCGCTTTGGTAAGTAACTGGGGGGAGCGGTCGGGGAGGGCATGGGGCGCCTGAGGTCACCGGGCACGGTGGGGCTGCCTCAGGAGGCCCCCAGGGCTCGCACGGTCACTCGGAGGCCACAGGGCCCAGGGTGGGCTTTGGAGTGCGGTTTGCTTCTCGCGCCTGTCAGGCGGCTGGGCGGGGGGTTAGAAAAGTGTAGTGGGTAGGAGTGAACCAGGAGAAGGGGGAGGGCGGATGTCCCTGTGAATACAGAGCATCATTAGCTAGCCGGAGGTTCAGAGGTTCCTTAAATGATGTACTTTTTACCAAACGGATCGTTTACTTAATTTATCGGGCTGTGCTGGATCTCAGTCGCGGCTCGGGGAACCTTTAGTTGCGGCCTTCGAGCTGTTAGTTGCGTCATGCGGGACCTAGGTCTCTGACCAGGGATGGAATCGGAGCCCCCTGCGTTGGGAGGGCAGAGTCTTAGCCACTGGGATGTGCTTTCATACACAGCTTTCCACCTTAAAATCTCCGGCTTAACAGGCCTTAGAGTCAGGCAGCATTGACTGTGGTTGCAGCTGGATGACCTTTGGCCTCCTTCACTTCACTGTTCCCCATCTGTGAAATGGGTCCTTGGGGCTGTTGGTGGATTTGGGGAGATAACACGTCCATTCTGCTTGGCCCAGGGCCCGACTCTTTCTCTGTTGGTTTTCAGTGGCTGTTCCCATAGAGCTGTCCCCTGCCCCATGAAAGCCCCACCATCCCATCTTCATCTCGGGGAGGGGTGGCGGGTGCAAGGGCAGCTCATGGCAGCGTTTCAGCCCTCCGGGAGGGGAAGCCCCCAGCTCTTAGTCACAGCCAGAGGCAGCTGGAGCCAGGCTCCTCGCTTTGGTGATATTTCAAATCAAGAAGCCCTCAGCACTCCCCAGATGCCATGTTCTCCAGCGAGCAGAAAGGGGAGTATGGATGCTAGGAGGAAAATAGAGACCAAATAGAAGTTTCCTGAGTGTCTCGTGAGCCGGCCACGGGAGCTTGTCCCTAGCTGCGGGTGGGGGCCTCGGGGAACAAGAGTCGGACATGACCCAGCATGTGATGGATTATAATCATTTTATTTTAAAGTTTAAGTTCAAGGTGCCAAAAGACCCGTTTTCTGCTGAAATGTTATCCGTGTTAACTACTCCCTCGATTAAATGCCCGTTACCACCCCCTCCCCACCCCAGCCTCCAATGGTGTTAAAAGGGTGGTTTAGAGATGTCTATTTGCTGCCAGTCTTGTGCAAACATTTAGAATCCACATAAGCACCTCCTGTTTGTAATTAGAGCGGGACTCACATTTTTATGACTCCCTCTCTGACTGGCCAGCTGGGGGCCCATGGGGCATCCCCACCACCCTCCGCCCCACGGCTCACTCAGCTCTGAGGACCATCTGATGCTTCTCTCTGCTCTTGTTTGCAGGATGATGATGGGGCGCTTTGGTAAGTAACTGGGGGGAGCGGTCGGGGAGGGCATGGGGCGCCTGAGGTCACCGGGCACGGTGGGGCTGCCTCAGGAGGCCCCCAGGGCTCGCACGGTCACTCGGAGGCCACAGGGCCCAGGGTGGGCTTTGGAGTGCGGTTTGCTTCTCGCGCCTGTCAGGCGGCTGGGCGGGGGGTTAGAAAAGTGTAGTGGGTAGGAGTGAACCAGGAGAAGGGGGAGGGCGGATGTCCCTGTGAATACAGAGCATCATTAGCTAGCCGGAGGTTCAGAGGTTCCTTAAATGATGTACTTTTTACCAAACGGATCGTTTACTTAATTTATCGGGCTGTGCTGGATCTCAGTCGCGGCTCGGGGAACCTTTAGTTGCGGCCTTCGAGCTGTTAGTTGCGTCATGCGGGACCTAGGTCTCTGACCAGGGATGGAATCGGAGCCCCCTGCGTTGGGAGGGCAGAGTCTTAGCCACTGGGATGTGCTTTCATACACAGCTTTCCACCTTAAAATCTCCGGCTTAACAGGCCTTAGAGTCAGGCAGCATTGACTGTGGTTGCAGCTGGATGACCTTTGGCCTCCTTCACTTCACTGTTCCCCATCTGTGAAATGGGTCCTTGGGGCTGTTGGTGGATTTGGGGAGATAACACGTCCATTCTGCTTGGCCCAGGGCCCGACTCTTTCTCTGTTGGTTTTCAGTGGCTGTTCCCATAGAGCTGTCCCCTGCCCCATGAAAGCCCCACCATCCCATCTTCATCTCGGGGAGGGGTGGCGGGTGCAAGGGCAGCTCATGGCAGCGTTTCAGCCCTCCGGGAGGGGAAGCCCCCAGCTCTTAGTCACAGCCAGAGGCAGCTGGAGCCAGGCTCCTCGCTTTGGTGATATTTCAAATCAAGAAGCCCTCAGCACTCCCCAGATGCCATGTTCTCCAGCGAGCAGAAAGGGGAGTATGGATGCTAGGAGGAAAATAGAGACCAAATAGAAGTTTCCTGAGTGTCTCGTGAGCCGGCCACGGGAGCTTGTCCCTAGCTGCGGGTGGGGGCCTCGGGGTGAGGGGTGCGCCTCGAGGGCAGCCCTGGGCTTGGCCTCTGTGGCCTCATGGTGATTATGGGGACCAGAGGTACCCCTGCCACTCGGGTACAAAGAGGACGAGCAGCTCTTCAGTTCCCAGAGGTCTTGAACCAGAGAAAATGCAGCAATTATATGTCCTTAAGTGTCCTTAAGTAGTCCTTGAGCTGTGCTGGGGAAATTCAGTCTTCAGGTTTTTTTTTTTAAGTAGCAGTGGAGTTCTTTTTAATGTCTATATTATTAAAAAACATTTTTAAAAAAGAGAGTGAAAAGGAATCCTCCTGTGTTCAGTTGCTGAGGCTGCAGAATAGGGTAGGGAGTGCAGCTCCAGGGTGGTGTGGGGGCACCTGGCCCTGCCCTGGGTGTGCGGGGGGGTTGGGTGCAGGGCACCCTGCTGTCCCCTCCCTGTCCCTTCAGCAGGAGGGGCTCAGGGCCAGTGGGCTTGTCCAGGGCAGAGGTGACTCAAGTGGGGCCCTCCGAGCAGCTTCAAGTGTTGCCTTGGTTTCCTGAGTGTTTTCACTTCCGTGTGGGGGACAGGACTAGTGGGCCTGGACTAGTCGGGGAACTTCCAGGGGCATCAGTTCCGCTGGGGTCCGTGTGCAGCCTCCCATGCTAAGAGGGGCTAGATGCTCAGTCAGGAAGGCCCGGCAGCCCTGAGAAGGGGCGCTCGGGGGTCTGGTGGACTGGATGGCGGCTAAGAGTCCCCAGGGATGGCTGAGCGTGGTGGGGGGTGCACCGTGGCACCTGAGAGGCTGAGGAGCCTGGAGTCGTCGCCCTCGTTAGGTCCGGGGCCACCCATGCTCCTGAAATGCAAAACAGGCCATTGGTGGGTGACAGGCAACTCCCCTGACCAAGCTCCGGCTCCTGCTGACACAGGTCCCCGGGTCTCCTGGTTACCCCAACATAAAGCAGCTTCCGCCAGCCCATATCCCGAGGGAGCCCTCCGGCCCTGCGGCCCCAAGACCCCATCACCTCCCCCCACTGGCTCCTCTGCACTCCTTAACCCCTCCCTCCACTCACCCCCAGCTTGCCGAAAGCTAAAGCCTTCCAGCCCTTGCAGGGGCTTCCAAGGCCCCCTTAGACCACCCTCTGGACACCCCTCTTCTCTGCTCTGGCCTTCCGCCTCCCCCACCTTGCACCCTCAGCAGCCCACACTCCAGCACGCCCCCTTCCGGCTCTTGTACACACAGTACCCTCGGCCTGAAATGCTCCCCGTTTCGACTTCCTCATGGCTCACCTCCTCCGGGGAGGCCCTCCTTGATGCCCCTGCCCAGTCGCTGCCTGTCCTCTGACCCTCCCCTCCGTTATCCCTTTACTCACCTCTTTGCTCGCTGGGAATGCTTTTGCTCTGTGCCTAACAGGCATGGGGGTGCCTGGACAGTCAGGGACCCCCGCTTGGCCCTGCCCTCTTTCCCTTGGCACGTGGCTCCTTGAGTCGTGGACTTTCTGGTTGGCCCAGTGGTAAAGGATCCACCTGCCGATGTCAGAGATGCGGGTTCGATCCCTGGGTCGGGAGGCTCCCCTGGAAGAGGAAATGGCAACCCCCTCCAGGATGCTGGCCTGGAGAATCCCACAGACAGAGGAGCCTGGCGGGCTCCGGTCCAGGGGGGTCACAGAATGGGACGTGACTGAGCACGCACATGTGCCTTGAGCTGTGAGCCTCCTGTGGGCCGGGGCGTGTGTCCCCTGCGTGCACCCCCAGCCCTGGACCACACATATTCCAGGAGCACCGGAACACCAGGCAGACCCTCCTTGGCTTGTGTCTGCCCTGAGGCAGGGCGCTGGGGTCGTGCAGGCTTCACAGGGAGCCCAGTTCTTGGCCTCAGTTTCTCGCCTTAGCACTCTGAGCGAGGTGGGGGATGGGAGGGCATTCTGCACCTGCCCTGGGACCCCCCCCACCCGCCTCCTGCGGGCTCTGCGGGCTCTGCTGTCCCGGCTGGGGTGGATGGGAGGCCCTTCTCTCCCCGGGGGAGCTGGGGAGCTGCAGCCCTGTCTCCATGGTAACGGGCTTGCTGGCTGCCTCTCCTCCGCAGGCGCCCCTCCCCCTCCCAGGCTTCAGGAAGTTGGAGAGAAGGATGGAGAAGCTTCTTCCTTTTCTTCCAGGACTCCTTGCAGCCCCTGGTCTTGCCCCTTCACATCTCCCCGTTGCTCCTGCAGCGTCATTCCTGGTCTGCGCCCTCCACCACTCCTTTTACCCTCGAGGGACCCAGCCCTCTTAGCCCCCGCCCCCACCCACCCAGGCCATCTGGAACCCACTCTTGGCTCTCTGTTCCCTCTGCCCAGAACACCCTCCTCTTGTCCCAGTGAGCCCGGGCTCGAACTTGAGGGCTCCTCTGACCCCAGGCCTGTGTCCACGTCCCCAAGCTCCAGACCCCCAGGGACCCGACGGGTTACAGGAAAGAGGGAAGTGGTGAGAATACTGGCTGATGCAGGGCGGCGCCCCCCCTGCCACCTTGTGCTATGTGTGGCGGGGAGTGCTGGTGCCTGGTGGTGAGCAGGGGAGTCTGACCCCACTCCCCCCGGGGGCCCGTCGATGCTGGGAGTGGGGGAGGGCGGATGGACGTTCACTTTTTCCTCGGCTCCCGTTTCTTCAAGAGAAGCCAGAAATTCGGGACTTTTGGAAAGACCTTCCGATTTCAAGAACGTAGACTCAGACAGGGCCCACTTCTTCTGGAGTAAGCTGAGCATCTTTGGAAGCTGAACTTGGGTGGACACTGAGGCCCTGGCTGCTGCAGCCCTCCTGCATCTTTCCGGCTTCATTGGTACCCATCCTTGGACTGCCTGTGCGCCTCCCGGGGGCGGGGCTGCCCCCTGTTCATTCGTCCCTGTGACTGTCCCCAGAGCCTACGGGGAGGTCAGGGTGGGGGCAGGACAGGAGGACATCAGTGGCACGCTTGCTCCCCCTTTATGCCCTGTGCGTGAAAGTGACAGTGGAGTCACTCAGGCGCGTCCGACTCTTTGCGTCCCCAAGGACCGTAGCCTACCAGGCTCCTCCATCCGTGGGATCTTCCAGGCAAGGATCCTGGAGTGGGTTGCCATTTCCTTCTCCAGGAGATCTTCCCAAACCAGGGACTGAACCCAGGTCTCCCTCATTGTAGGCAGATGCTTCACCGTCTGAGCCACCAGGCAAGTCTGTTTCTCTGTGCGTGCTGGGTGCCAAGTCGCTTCAGTCGTGTCCGTCTCTTTGCGACTCTGTGGACTGTAGCCCCCCCCCCCCACTCTTAGCCCCCGCCCCCACCCCCACAGGCCATCTGGAACCCACTCTTGGCTCTCTGTTCCCTCTGCCCAGAACACCCTCCTCTTGTCCCAGTGAGCCCGGGCTCGAACTTGAGGGCTCCTCTGACCCCAGGCCTGTGTCCACGTCCCCAAGCTCCAGACCCCCAGGGACCCGACGGGTTACAGGAAAGAGGGAAGTGGTGAGAATACTGGCTGATGCAGGGCGGCGCCCCCCCTGCCACCTTGTGCTATGTGTGGCGGGGAGTGCTGGTGCCTGGTGGTGAGCAGGGGAGTCTGACCCCACTCCCCCCGGGGGCCCGTCGATGCTGGGAGTGGGGGAGGGCGGATGGACGTTCACTTTTTCCTCGGCTCCCGTTTCTTCAAGAGAAGCCAGAAATTCGGGACTTTTGGAAAGACCTTCCGATTTCAAGAACGTAGACTCAGACAGGGCCCACTTCTTCTGGAGTAAGTTGAGCATCTTTGGAAGCTGAACTTGGGTGGACACTGAGGCCCTGGCTGCTGCAGCCCTCCTGCATCTTTCCGGCTTCATTGGTACCCATCCTTGGACTGCCTGTGCGCCTCCCGGGGGCGGGGCTGCCCCCTGTTCATTCGTCCCTGTGACTGTCCCCAGAGCCTACGGGGAGGTCAGGGTGGGGGCAGGACAGGAGGACATCAGTGGCACGCTTGCTCCCCCTTTATGCCCTGTGCGTGAAAGTGACAGTGGAGTCACTCAGGCGCGTCCGACTCTTTGCGTCCCCAAGGACCGTAGCCTACCAGGCTCCTCCATCCGTGGGATCTTCCAGGCAAGGATCCTGGAGTGGGTTGCCATTTCCTTCTCCAGGAGATCTTCCCAAACCAGGGACTGAACCCAGGTCTCCCTCATTGTAGGCAGATGCTTCACCGTCTGAGCCACCAGGCAAGTCTGTTTCTCTGTGCGTGCTGGGTGCCAAGTCGCTTCAGTCGTGTCCGTCTCTTTGCGACTCTGTGGACTGTAGCCCCCCCCCCCCAGGGTCCTCTGTCCATGGGATTCTCCAAGCAGGAACACGAGTGGGTTGCCATGCCCTCCTCCAGGGGCTCTTCCTAACCCAGGGATCAAGCCCACGTCTCTTACGGCTCCTGCATCGGCATTCGGCTTCTTTACCACCAGCACCACTTGGGAAGCCCTTGATTCATTACCTCGCCTAATCCTTGACACTGGTGGTGAGCCGGGGTCTGTTTTCACCCCCACCTCATGGAGGGAGACGCTTTGCCTAAGTCACGGGCCCCAGGCTCTCGGCCAGATTAGTTATCGTTCCTCAGGCCTCGGCCGTGATGCCATCCGCCCCCCAGGTGCAGGCGAGCGGGCGTGGGGGCCCTGGCCTCCAGGCCCCGCGATGGCCCCCCTGCTGCCCTGCCTTTGCTGGCCCAGCGGTGGCTCAGCTAAATATACCCGGCTGACGTCAAGGCTCTTCTGCTCCTGGGGGTTTTCTTAAGCTGCATTTAAAGTTTGTGTTTTGCTTTGTGAAGATTTAGCTTTTTTTTTCCCTCCCTCTTAGCAGACTGTCTTGTTGAGTATAATCGGACTTAGATGATTATAAAAATAATTTACAGCTGCCACGGTGGAAAAGCTAGAGGGAGGAAAACCTGCAGGGTCGGGCCTTTCGGTGGGCTTTAGGTGAAAAAAGCGGAGTGCCCCTCTGCAGACGCACTCCCCACCCCGTGCACACGTGTGTGTACATACCACACGCACACACCCCATGCACACACACTTCCCTCTTTGCCTCTCACCTTCCTTCCTGCTGCCTGCCCCCAAGGCCACGGAGGAGGCTACCTGGGCTGGGCCAGCTGCCTTCGGGGGCCCTGGCTGGAGGGTGCTGAGTGCCTGCCTTTGGGGGCAGCCTCGGGGGAGTAGCTGGGATGCTTCCTCCAGGAGAGGCTCAGGCTCTGGCTCCCTCGGTCATGACCTGCCTTTTTCTCATTTCTCCCCTCTCTCAGTTGATGCGGTCCTGAAGCAGGCCCTGGGTCATCTCTAGCTCCGGGTTCCAGCCCCCTCCAGACAGGTGCAGGGCTCTTCCTACCCCAGCCCTCCCCCAGACTCCACGCGGGGGGTTTGAGTCTCAGCCCCAGCTTGGATAGAGGGCCTCTCTGCTGGTTGAGGTTCTCTGAGCATTGACCACCCCCCAGCCACCGTGGGGGGCTGAATATCCTTGAGGACCGAAGAAGGGCCCCGGGCCTCCAGATGCCCTCGTCCCCACCCCTTCTGTCCTGGCAGCGACTGCCCCGCGGCCCTGGGTCCCACCCTGAGACCTCCACCCCCTGCCTGGGCTCCAGGCGGCAGTGGGCTCTCTCTGCGTCCATGTGACCCGGCATGGCAGTGTCAGGCTGGACACAGGCCCCTAGCCTAGACAGTCTGGTCCACTGACGGCCACGTCGCCCCAGCCTCTGGTGGCCTCGTAACTGAAAGAGGTTGATTCTGTGTTAATTTGGGAGGCATGCCTGGGTCCACGAGTAGCAGGCAGGTAGAGTGGGTCGGGGTCCCTGGGACGCGGCGGGACAGGTCCCTTCCAGCCCTGGGGATCTTCCCACAGAGGCGGATACCCCAGGGAAGAACAGCCGGCAAGGGGTTCTGAGCAGGGTTTCCTGGCCCTTTCCTTTGTTCTGAGCGCTGGCTGCAGGCCCTTCACGGTTCTGGAGCCAGTGATGGTGCAGTGGAGAAGTGAGACAGTGGTCCCAGGCTGCAAGGAGCGGACAGTCCAGCAGAGAAGGAAAAATAGAACGTGCTCACACAGGGATGGTGGTGGTTTAGTCCCTCAGTCGTGTCCGAGTCTTGCAATCCCATGGACTATATAGCCTGCCAGGCTCCTCTGTCCATGGGATTCTCCAGTCAAGAATACTGGAGTGGGTTGCCATCTCCTCCTTCAGGGGATCTTCCCAACCCAGGGATTAAACCTGGGTCTCTTGCCTTGCAGGCAGATTCTTTACTGACAGCCGTAATTGCTAGGAATGTTGCACCAGGGTGAGAGGACAGAGAGTGGAATTGGGGTGCTATTTTAGAGACAGGTGGCGGTAGAAGGCCCCCCAGATGACCTCAAGGAGGTGAGGCTGGTGAGGAACAGGCACAGAGGCCCAGTGGCGGGCATGTGATGGAGGTACCGGTGGGTGGAGTGAGGTGGGGGGGGGGTGTTGGGAGGTGATGCTGAACTTGTGGACCCTATGGGCCCATGGGAGAGAGAGAGAATTTTATTCTAAGAGTGATGAGTGATGGAGAGTTTTAGTCCCCGCAGGGGTGGGGTCCAGTTCAGTTCAGTCACTCGGTCGTGTCCAACTCTTCGCGATGCTATGGACTGCAGCACGCCATCCATCCCTGTCCATCACCGACTCCCGGAGTTTACTCAAACTCATGTCAGTGAGTCAGTGATGCCATCCAACCATCTCATCCTCTATCATCCCCTTCTTTCGCCTTCAGTCTTTCCCAGCATCAGGGTCTTTTCCAGTGAGTCAGCTCTTCAAATGAGGTGGCCAAAGTACTGGAGTTTCAGCTTCAGCATCAGTCCTTCCAGTGAACACCCAGGACTGATCTCCTTTAGAATGAACTGGTTGGATCTCCTTGCAGTCAGTCCAAGGGACTCTCAAGAGTCTTCTCCAGCACCACAGTTCAAAAGCATCAAATCTTCAGTGCTCAGCTTTCTTCATAGAAAGAAAGCAGGGGTTGGGAGGGGGAAAGAAAGGATCCAGTTTATACTTTAAAGTGGTAAGCCTGGCGTGCTGCAGCCACGCAGCCATGGGGTCCCAAAGAATCGGACACAGCTTAGCAACTGAACAGCAAAACTTTAAAGAGCTCACTTTTGGCCTTCAAGGGAGAATGGATCGGAGGGGTTGGGACTGCAGGAGTGGGACCCATTCAGCAGGAAGTTGTAGCCACCATCCTCAGGTGAGGGCTTGTTTGGGGGTGGCGGCCACGACTACCTGGGGAAGTGGTCAGAATTATTCACGAGATGTATCGCCAAGATAAGGTGTGCGGGGAAAACAGAGAGCGACTAGGATGTGATAGATGGGCGCCAGGAGCGCTTCCCCTGTATTCTGTGTTCAGAGGCAGAAACTGTTAAAGGGACCCTTCAAGCGTCTTTCCCTTGATTTTGCTCCTCGTCAGCACCTGCCACTTGGCTCTGGCAGGAGTGCAAAGGCTTCCAGGCAGGTGGAACATGCTGGAGGATTAGACACTGCTTGGTTCAGGGGATGTGCAGGGATGATCAGAGCAGCACTCGCGTCTCCTTAAACCCTTCTCCGTGTCTCTGCAGAGCGGGACGCCTTCGACACGCTCTTCGACCACGCCCCCGACAAGCTCAGTGTTGTGAAGAAGGTGAGTTCTCAGTCAGGGTGTTTCCCTCCATCTCTGGGTGCTTTTTTTTTTTTTTTTTAACAGCATGAATTCTGTGCTGGGAAGGAGGTGGGAAAATGTTTGAAATCTCTGAAATGTTTGCCACATGGATTGAAGTGTAATTATAGTCAAGAGCGTAACTGCGGTGCATAAAATTAGCACCTTTTTAACTCAGCATCTCTGCTCCTGAGTATCTTCCTGGCCACCCTCCCCGCCACTGCTGTGGAGTGAATTACCCCGCCAGCGTTGGGGGCCAGTTCATCCGAATCAAGGCTTTTTTCAATGTGGAAATGTTTTTCAGCATGTCAGCCTGCTGGCTCGTGCTGGCCTCGTTACCGCGAAGCTGCATCCACGACGTGCCCGGTAAACAAGCAGGCGCTGTTGGCAGAGCTGCTCTGAGCTCCATTTGGCCTGTCTCCCCACCTGGGAACACAAAGGGGAAGCAGCCCGCTAGTCAGTCTCTGATGGACGAAATCACATGAACAGGCTCTGGAGTCAGGGGCTGGGGAATGGTGAGCTTCCAGGTGCATGGCTTTCTCTGCCCCTGGAGGAATCAAGACTCAGTACACATCAAGTTATTTGAGCGCCTGCGGAATGCTCAGGAAGGCAGCGGTGGGATGGATCTCTGCTTGTAAAATCTGAGCCCTCGACCCTGTGCAGACGGCTCTTGATCTGGAAGTATTCCCACACAGGCTGCTTCATGCAGGACCGCTCAGAGGCCGGAACATGCTGACATGCTTCGCAGTTCTCCAAGAGGGGGCTTGGGCTTCCCTGGTAGCTCAGCAGGCAACAAATCCGCCTGCAGTGCAGGAAACCCCATTTCATTCCTGGGTGGGAAGATCCCCTGGGGAAGGGAGAGGCTGCCCACTCCAGCATTCTCGGACTTCCCTGGTGGCTCAGATGGTAAAGAATCCGCCTGCAGTGCAGGAGACCTGGGTTTGATCCCTGGGTTGGGAAGATCGCCTGGAGAAGGGAAAGGCTACCCACTCCAGTATTCTGGCCTGGAGAATTCCATGGACTGGATAGTCCATGGGGTCACAAAGAGTTGGACACGACTGAGCAACTTTCACTTCACTAAACGGGGGCTTGGTGGAGTGCATTTTCCCAAGCTTGTTTGTCTGTAGTGAGATCTGTTGATTTAAATATATTGGGATAGATAGAACACATTAAATTCCCATGGAACTCACGTTTGGAAAATGTTGGTCCAGGCTGGGATGATGAGATTGTTAGTTCTTGAAGCACGTTGCAGAAGTGGGCCTTCTGGGGTGAAGCCTACTGAGCGTCCTTGGATAACAAGCAACATACTCCGGGCCCTCAGAGCAGTGCCCCCAACCCAACCCCAGCCACATCCGGCTCCTAGAATCCGTTCAGTGGGTGCACAAGTTGTTGTTCACTGTCATGTTCGACTCTGCAACCCCATGGCCTGCAGCATGGCAGACCTCCCTGCCCATGAGATTTTCCAGGCAAGAATACTGGAGTGGGTTGCCATTTCCTTCTCCAGGGATCTTCCCACACAGGGATCAAACTACCCTTTCCTGCATTGGCGGGTGGATTCTCGACCGCTGAGCCACCAGGGAAGCCCTGGCCTGCAGTAGATCTGATTCATTCTTCGAGGAGGCGTGTTGCGGGGATCCTAGCAATGACCAGGGAAGAATCCTTTTGTTTCCCTGACACCTTCCTGCCTCCAGCCTGGCCCGTCCACACCCCCACAATGGGAGTGTGTTAGTGTCTCCCGAATCCCAGAATAAAAGCAGGAGGACCCTGTCCAGCTCTCCAGGTCCCCCAAGGTCACACCCGACTCCTCTCTCCCCTCCCACCCACCTCCAGCCCCCACTGGAAGGTGCTGGAGGGCTCCCACAGATATACACAGCCTGAGTGGCTGCTCCACCCACTCTACCCCCTAGCTGAGATGCTCCCCTGTGCCCTCATCTTCCAGGGATCCACGTGCCTCTCATCGATACCCTACCACCACCCCCTGGCGTTTGCGTTTCATCTGCTTTGCTGTGTCTCTGGTTTCCCCATTGTCTCCACTGGATGTGTGTATGGAAAATCATGCCCCAGATGTCAGAGTGGGGCCCTGGCTTACTTACTGTCTTGCATCCCCAGCACCAATCAGAGTGCTGGGCACGTAGTGTACTTGGGTTAGATGAATAGGAAAAGACATCATGTCCAGGGTAGGGAGAGATGGGGTTGATACTGAGTTTCTATGAAAGTTGGGCTTCATTACTGAGACAAGTTGCAGGTGACAGCCTTTAAACTTTTGCCAGAGAGGAGAAGCCAGTGGCCCTGTGTAGGTACATACCGGGACTCAGCAAATCTATGAGGTCTCTTTGTTAACTGAAACTCTGATGGAGGTGGCCCCGGGCAGCCTTTCTGTCTCAATCTTTGGTAGTTCAAGGCTACAGCTAGCCTGTGTTGAAGCATTTAAGTATCTGCCCCTGAGCAGGAGTCGGCACACCCATCTTGGGGGCGCAGATTACTCTTCTGCAGGGTTGTTAAGTATGGTACGTGTGCACATCACGTGTGTACGTGGGCTGGGGGACAGAGTTGTGCGTTTCTTTACCAGCTGGGGTGGATTTAGGTTTTATCTCATTAAAACCAAGAGTGATTGTAAGAACATTTCATTTTCGACTCGAGCCTTTCATTCCAGCCCACAGGGGAGATCACAGAAGTGTCTCACAGAGCCAGAGATGGCACCTGTCGCGTCCGCCCTGTGATGTGGGAGCCGAATCTCGCGCTCACGTTTCCCGTGTCTCTTTGCCTTGCAGTCTCTCATCACGTTTGTGAACAAGCACCTCAACAAGCTGAATCTGGAGGTGACGGAACTGGAAACCCAGGTGAGCCGTGTTCTGGGTTGAAGGATATTTTGTCTGGTGTGGTTTTCAGCCAGCTCTCTGATCTTCGGTGGGCTGCGTGAACAAAATCAGACAGCGTTGTGTTCGTCATACAGAGAATGTCCATCATGCAGTTGAAATAGTCCCAGCCCCAGCCTCCTGGACCTTCTCCCACACCCTCTGTTTTAATTCCTGGGGCTTCTGGAACAGAGCCCCTTAAACAACACATATAACCTCATAGTTCTGGAAGCCAGAAATCCCAGATCAGGGTGTCTACAGGGCTGCTCCTTCCGAGGCTCTGGGAGGGGTGGGGCGGGGCAGGGAGGGGCCGGCGTCAGGCCCCTCCCCGCTCCTGGCGGCTTGCTGGTGACTTTGGGCATTTCTTGAGTCATCAGATGTATCGTCTCCATCTTGGCTTTCCCGTGGATCTGTACTCAAATTTCCCCCCTTTTTTGGTAAAAACACAATTGTGTTGGATTAAAGCCCACCGTAATGAGCTTACTTCTGCCAAGACCCTATTTCCAAGTAAGTTCACACTCACAGGTCTGGGGGGCGGCCAGGATTCCAACACGGCTTTTTGGGTGGTTGTTACTGTTCAGTCGCTCAGTTGTGTCCAACTCTTTGTGACCCCATGGACTGCAGCACGCCAGGCTTCCCTGTCCATCACCAACTCCCGGAGCTTGCTCACACTCGTGTCCATTGAGTCGGTGATGCCCTCCAACCATCTTGTCCTCTGCTGCCCACTTCTCCTCCTGCCCTCAATCTCTCCCAGCATCCGTGTCTTTTTTGGTGCGGGGATGCAATTCAACCACAGCGCCCTCCAAGGTGCACCCCTGCCAAAGACCTCTGCGTGTGCGTGTCCCTCAGACTAGAATGTGTGGCTGCCTCTGCCTCTGCTTCTTCTTTTTTTCTTTAACTGTTTTGCCTGCGCAGCATGCGGAATCTATTTCCCTGACCAGGGATCGAACCCGAGCCCCCTGCAGTGAGAGCGAGGTGTCTTAACCTCTGGACCACCAGGGACCTCCCTGGCCGCCTCAGCCTCTGCTGTCCGTGGCCGTCCCACCCTTAGTGCTTAGCCAGCAAATGCTAGCTGGCGCCCCTCCAGTGAATACACACCACATATTTCTCCTGCCACAAGTATAGAAAGTATACCTCCCCACCCCCACTCAGAGCGAAAGCTGCGGCGTGAAAATATGTTCAGAGCACTCAGCAAGCATTAAAGACAAAATATAATTTCCCCGGGATTAGCTGGGTGCTTGAGTTTGACGTCTTTCGCGTTCTCGGTGCCCGTTTCTCTAATGTGCAGCTGATCCTTCTTAAACCCCTGGGTGATTGCATTCATTCCTTTCGCTTTCCTTAACTTTTCTCATTTGCTTTTCTAATTAAAAAAGTAATTCAGGTTCATTGTAGAAACGTCTGAAAATGCAGATAAGCAAAACAAATAAAAATCACCCGTAATCCCCTCACCCAGAGATAACGGCGCTGGGGGTTTACTCCAGATCATTTCTCTACACGGATGGCTCCTCGCGGGCAGCTCGCTGTGTTTGAAAGCTGAATGGTCCATTTTTTAGCGTATATATTTATTTGTGCATCATTTGCAAGAACACTTTTTTTTCTTTTTTAGCAGTTTACTAACATTGCGCGTTTAGCCTCTGATTATTTGCAGCTTGATGTATTAACAGTCCAGAAGTGTACTCATTTGAAAAGGAACCATCCTTTTAGTCTGCCCCTGCCCCACTCCCTCACCATTCTCTCTAGAGGTAACCAACTGCAGTTAACGGTTGGGTATGCATTTTTCTAGACGGTTTGTATGCGTGAGTGTGTTTTTTGAAATGGCTGTGGGTCAGTTTTTTTTTTTTTTTGCAAAGCAGCTGTTTTGTAAAGTGTTAATAGTGTGGCATCTTTTTGTGTGAGTGAGTGGGTTTCCGTTGCATCCCTTTCGTGTTTTCTGGCCTATTTTCATCACTTTAGTAGCTGCCTCCTATTTTGTGTGCCATTAAATCCAGTCCTTGTGAAAAGACGTTTCCTGATCTGGTAAATAGCTGTACAACCAGTATCTTTGGACACAGCTGTTTATACCTTTATCTGCTTCCTCAGGATAAACTCCTGCAAATGAGGTTGTTAGAGCAAAGGTGGGTGATTACACGGAGGGCCCGGAAGCTTTGCCCACCTGAAATTCTCATCGGCGGTGCTGAGAACCCACATCCTCGCCAGCTGTCCCTGATGGCCACTGCCCAGACGGCTCTGCCTGCCGGTATCAACAGCCCCACGTCTTAGGCTGAATTCTAAACTTAAATTTGCACTGATGTCTGTTTGCTCTGTGTGTCCATTATTTTTTTCTGTCACTGCACAGTAGGAAGTAATGGGTCTTCCCAAGTGGGGCTGGTGGTAAAGAACGCGCCTGTCAGTGCAGGAGACATAAGAGACCTGGGTTCGATCCCTGGGTTAGAAAGATGCCCTGGAGGAGGGCATGGCAACCCACTCCAGCGTTCCTGCCTGGAGAGTCCCATGGACAGAGGAACCTGGCGGGCTACAGTCCATGAGGCAGCAAAGAATTGGACAAGACTGGAGTGACTGAGCAGACACACATGAAGTAATACCTTAAAAATATTTTGAGACAGTGATCCATCAAAAGAGATACCCGACCCCTGGAGTACAGATTTTTCTTTTTGTTGTTGCAAAGGACTCAGTATTTTCATAAATATGTTCATTGTTAAACTTCTGATGTCCTGGAAGTCAAAGCAAACTGGGCTCCAGTTCTTGCTCTGGGTGTGAGGATGTGTGTGTTTTCTTTTCTTTTTCTTTTTATTTTTTAATACTTTATTCTATGTTACAATACTGTATTTGTTTTGCCATACATTGACACGAATCAGCCACAGGAGTACACGATCTCCCAGTTTCAAAGCCCCCTCCCACCTCCCACCCCACATCATCTCCCTGGATCATCCCGTGCACCAGCCCCAAGCATCCTGCATCCTACATTGAACATAGACTGGCACTTCGTTTCTTTTATGATAGTATACCTATTTCAATGCCATTTTACTTTCTTTTTAAAACCGCTTTTAGATTGGGGAGCAGCTTCCTAGCTCTGTGACACTGAGCCAGTTCCTCAACCCCTCTGAGCTTCTCCCCACATGTTTAAACTTGAAATAAGTCAGAATCATTCAAAACCCTGTGAAAGATTACAGCTGGCTCATGTGGCCAGTGGAAACTGTATTGAACCATACAGCTTTAGAATCTGGAGGCTGGGCTCGTCACAAGTCCTTGATCTGCAGGAGATGTCCTCTGGGAGGGTGGTCGGGCAGGTCCTGCCCCCTCCCCGCCCCGAGTGCTGGTCCATGTCCCAGAGATCAGGCCCCACCTCTTGCACCTCGGTCCTCTCTTTCCCGTGGGCAAGTTGCTCTGCCTTCACTGGTCTCTGTTGGTTTACCTGTGAAAGGAGCAGTTGCTCCCTGTCCTGGCTTATTGGGAGCAGGGGAGCCCAGGCAAAGAACAAAGTCTTTGGATCTAGATTCCTGGCCGCAATATGTTCATTGTTAAACTTCTGATGTCCTGGAAGTCAAAGCAAACTGGGCTCCAGTTCTTGCTCTGGGTGTGAGGATGTGTGTGTTTTCCTTTCTTTTTCTTTTTATTTTTTAATACTTTATTCTATGTTACAATACTGTATTTGTTTTGCCATACATTGACACGAATCAGCCACAGGAGTACACGATCTCCCAGTTTCAAAGCCCCCTCCCACCTCCCACCCCACATCATCTCCCTGGATCATCCCGTGCACCAGCCCCAAGCATCCTGCATCCTACATTGAACATAGACTGGCACTTCGTTTCTTTTATGATAGTATACCTATTTCAATGCCATTTTACTTTCTTTTTAAAACCGCTTTTAGATTGGGGAGCAGCTTCCTAGCTCTGTGACACTGAGCCAGTTCCTCAACCCCTCTGAGCTTCTCCCCACATGTTTAAACTTGAAATAAGTCAGAATCATTCAAAACCCTGTGAAAGATTACAGCTGGCTCATGTGGCCAGTGGAAACTGTATTGAACCATACAGCTTTAGAATCTGGAGGCTGGGCTCGTCACAAGTCCTTGATCTGCAGGAGATGTCCTCTGGGAGGGTGGTCGGGCAGGTCCTGCCCCCTCCCCGCCCCGAGTGCTGGTCCATGTCCCAGAGATCAGGCCCCACCTCTTGCACCTCGGTCCTCTCTTTCCCGTGGGCAAGTTGCTCTGCCTTCACTGGTCTCTGTTCGTTTACCTGTGAAAGGAGCAGTTGCTCCCTGTCCTGGCTTATTGGGAGCAGGGGAGCCCAGGCAAAGAACAAAGTCTTTGGATCTAGATTCCTGGCCGCCTGGCCGCTTCCTGTGCATGGGAGGTGCTGCTGGGCCATGTAGCAGGTCGAGGGGCTGGGATCTGGGGAGAGACTGTAGCCTACCAATTAGGACCCAGCTAGGATGGACCTGCGTGCTGGGTGCACACAAAAGCCCTCCATCACCAGGGCAGGGAAAGCCTTTCCCACTGTGAATGCCTCTAGAAGAAGGCGCCCAGGCAGCTTACCAAGTGAGCGAGCAGAACAGGGCAGCAAACCCCAAACCAAAGCCTAGGGCACCCTGCAGGCTGTGGATTAACTGTGCCCGCTGCTGACACAGGTGGAGCACTCCCTGCATGCCCGGTGCTCCCTGCCCCCCTCCTCACAGGGTCCCCACGACAACCCAGAGAGGTGGGACCCAGCGTGAACCCCACGGTCAGTGGTCTGGTCCTCCCCACTCGGCCACACTTCTTGTCATCACAGACAGTGTCAAATGCCCGCTTTGCACCCCGGCCCTTCACCTGACTGCAGGCTCAAGTTCCTCAACAAGAGATGGATTTATTTTCTTAACTCTAAAGCACTTGTCCTCCGTTTGAGTGGCTGCAGAGCCTTTGCTGACTCCGTGCATGGCCCAGAACATCACGCGTGCTCCTCTGTAGTTTGCAGATGGCGTGTACCTGGTGCTGCTCATGGGGCTCCTGGAAGATTACTTCGTACCCCTGCACAACTTCTACCTGACCCCCGACAGCTTCGATCAGAAGGTACGTGTGTGCATGCTCTCATCCTGGGAGTGGCCCAGGTGAGCAGTGTAGAATCCCTGGGCCACTCTTTGTGAAGTCCAGCCTGCCTAGAAAATGGTGTGGTGATACACGTGACCCTCAGGAAAGGAAGGAGCCCTGTGGGCAGTGCCTAACACATCCAGGGATCATGTGCCACGTTCTTGTTGGACTCTGCCTGGGATGATGCTGGTCTTAATAATTGCGGCCGAATGTCAGTAGAGTTGCAAATCCTTCCCCTGTTCGTGCCACGTGGTCTGCCTGCTGCTTCATGAGCTTCCTAAACACCATCTTCAGTGGCTGCACAAAGTCCGTGGAGCAGCTATGATGCCAGTCTCCCTGTTTTCCACTCTAGGGCGATTCGTTTGTTTCTTTTTGGCTATTAAAACAATAAGGTATTGTTGTGAATACATTGTTGTCCAGTCGCTCAGTCGTGTCTGAATGTTTGACCCCCATGGACGGCAGCACGTCAGGCTTCCCCATCCTTCACTAACTCCCAGAGCTTGCCCAAGCTCATGTCCATTGAGTCGGTGATGCCATCCAACCATCTCATCCTCTGTCGTCCCCTTCTCCTTTTGCCTTCAATCTTTCCCAACATCAGGGTCTTTTCAAATGAGTCGGCTCTTCACATCAGGTGGCCAAAGTATTGGAGCTTCAGCTTCAGCATCAGCGTTAGTCCTTCCAATGAATATTCAGGATTGATTTCCTTTAGAATTGACTGGTTTGATCTCCTTGCTGTCCAAGGAACTCTGAAGAGTCTTCTCCACCACCTCAGTTCAAAAGCATCAAATCTTTGGCACTCAGCCTTCCTTGGAGAAGGAAATGGCAACCCGCTCCGGTGTTCTTGCCTGGAGATTCCCAGGGACGGGGGAGCCTGGTGGGCTGCCGACTATGGGGTCGCACAGAGTCAGACACGACTGAAGCGACTTAGCGGCAGCAGCCTTCCTTGTGGTCCAACTCTCACATCCATACATGGAAAAACCATAGCTTTGACTATATGGACCTTTGTTGACAAAATGATGTCTCTGCTTTCTAATATCCTGTGTTGGTTGGTCATAGCTTTCTTTCCAAGGAGCAAGTGTCTTTTAATTTCATGGCTGTGCAGTCACCATTCATAGCGATTTTGGAACCCAAGAAAATAAAATCTGTTATTGTTTCCACTTTTTCCCCATCTATTTGCCATGAAGTGATGGGATTGGATGCTGTGATCATGAATATGTATATGTAAATATATATGTTTCCATTCCTGTGGATTGTTTTCTAGGAAATCCTCAGAGAGGATTGTTTGAGTCAAAGGGCAAGGCCCTCACATTTGGGACACTCTTGTGACCGAGTGTTTGCCTCCTGCCAAGGGCTTCCGCAGGCCCAGCCGTCCCAGCAGGGTTTAGTTCCTCGCCTTTAGAAACCTGGCTCGTGGACCGACCGTATTGCTTGAACTCGAGAGCATCTGTCATTTTATTTTCCCGAAGTGCTAGACCCGTGAGGCAGGGAGGCAGACGAGGCGAGCGGGCGCGGCAGCCAGAGATGCATCCGGAAGCCGGGCTAGTGTTTACCAATCCGCCTGCTTCTGGCTTCTCAAGGGCGGCTAGCTCGCGGCCAAATGTCGCTGCCGTCTGGCCCGCTGAGAGGGATCACAGCAGATCAGCAAGGTTCTGGCACGTTCCCCTCGGTGCACAGATAGGGTGGGGGCGGTGCTCCGGGCTGCGTAGGGCGGGTCAGGAGGCAGGAAGACAGACAGCTTGGTCATGGAGCTCATCTTGTGTTTGCTGCCCACGTGGCTGGCTGCAGAAGGATTTCTGTTTGTTTGTTTTTTGACCTGGACCATTTCTAAAGTCTTTATGGAAGTGTTACAATATTGGTTCCGTTTGATGTGTTAGTTTTTTTTGGCTGCAAGGCATGTGGGATCTTTTGAACCCATGTCCCCTGTGCTGGTAGGCAAAGTCTTAACCACTGAACCACCAGGGAGGTTCCCAGAAGTCTTAGCCACTGAACCACCAGGGAAGTTTTCAGAAGCACTGTTCTGGAGAGATCTTTTCTTTGTTCAAATGAGCACGAAGGCCGGTGAGAAGGGTGAAGTGAGCCAGGCCGAATGCAGCTGGGCTTCTTTCAGGGACAGGCGCTGTGCAGTAGCAGGGGCGGCCCCTCCCAGCCCCGGCCTCCTTCCATCTGAGATGGGACGCATCTGTTCATCACCCTCTGACCTGGGAGGCCCAAGGCCTGTTCGGTCCACCTTCACCTCCGAGCGGGAGGTGAGTGGCTGCTGTAGGGGACAGCATCCCGAGGGTGTGAGACCGTTGATGCTTGTAGGGTCCAGTGGTGGCCAGGGGCCTCCAGAGCTCTCCTGGCTGGAAGCCAGCATTCTGGAGGGTCCTTCTCCAGCCGTGTTAGCCCCCAGCCCCACCCCTGGATTCTCTGCCTTCCTCCCCATGAGGGATGGCCTCATGGTGCCACTGGGAGGTTCCTCATTAGCCGTGAGGCTTACTAACCTCACAGATGATGGCCTTTCCCTGCTACACAGACCTGAACCCACTTCCGGCTGGGGCCAGGCACCTCCTCCTCAGTGTGGCTGGGCAGTGGTGACTCATGCTGAGAGACCCTTGGGACCCCAGACTCTGCTAGGCACTGAGAATCCTTGTAGCAGTGACAGGAGACAGATCAGTGAGCAAACTCCGAGATGCCTCATGGGCGCGTGCTTTTAAACGATCACAGTGGAGTTTAAAAGATGAGATGGGGCGTCTCTGACCCTGAGGTTCCTGCAAACAACTGAACAGCCCCATCGAACATCTCAGAGGTGTGGGTACCACCCACCCTTCTTGTTCAAGGCCCACCATTGAGCCTTGCTCTGTGCTAGTTACTTTGCTGGGTACCTTGGGTCTGTGGTCATCTTCTGGAAGATTCCGCAGTGTCCCTCTCTCTCTAGGGGGTGGCCTGTGTTCTGGAGACTTGAAGGTTATTCCTGGAAGCAAGTCCCAGAAAGGGCTTTGCAGTTTCAGGGTGCTTTTCCATTTGTTTCCTCATTGGAGTCCCTGTCCCCAGGGAAAGCACGAAGGCCGGTGAGAAGGGTGAAGTGAGCCAGGCCGAATGCAGCTGGGCTTCTTTCAGGGACAGGCGCTGTGCAGTAGCAGGGGCGGCCCCTCCCAGCCCCGGCCTCCTTCCATCTGAGATGGGACGCATCTGTTCATCACCCTCTGACCTGGGAGGCCCAAGGCCTGTTCGGTCCACCTTCACCTCCGAGCGGGAGGTGAGTGGCTGCTGTAGGGGACAGCATCCCGAGGGTGTGAGACCGTTGATGCTTGTAGGGTCCAGTGGTGGCCAGGGGCCTCCAGAGCTCTCCTGGCTGGAAGCCAGCATTCTGGAGGGTCCTTCTCCAGCCGTGTTAGCCCCCAGCCCCACCCCTGGATTCTCTGCCTTCCTCCCCATGAGGGATGGCCTCATGGTGCCACTGGGAGGTTCCTCATTAGCCGTGGGGCTTACTAACCTCACAGATGATGGCCTTTCCCTGCTACACAGACCTGAACCCACTTCCGGCTGGGGCCAGGCACCTCCTCCTCAGTGTGGCTGGGCAGTGGTGACTCATGCTGAGAGACCCTTGGGACCCCAGACTCTGCTAGGCACTGAGAATCCTTGTAGCAGTGACAGGAGACAGATCAGTGAGCAAACTCCGAGATGCCTCATGGGCGCGTGCTTTTAAACGATCACAGTGGAGTTTAAAAGATGAGATGGGGCGTCTCTGACCCTGAGGTTCCTGCAAACAACTGAACAGCCCCATCGAACATCTCAGAGGTGTGGGTACCACCCACCCTTCTTGTTCAAGGCCCACCATTGAGCCTTGCTCTGTGCTAGTTACTTTGCTGGGTACCTTGGGTCTGTGGTCATCTTCTGGAAGATTCCGCAGTGTCCCTCTCTCTCTAGGGGGTGGCCTGTGTTCTGGAGACTTGAAGGTTATTCCTGGAAGCAAGTCCCAGAAAGGGCTTTGCAGTTTCAGGGTGCTTTTCCATTTGTTTCCTCATTGGAGTCCCTGTCCCCAGGGAAGAAAGGGGTCCTTGGGGTGTGGATGGATCACAGTTAGTAGGGGTGGAACCAAGAGACCCCATTCCTTTCTGGGACCCTCTACCCTTCTCTCTCCTCGCCTGGTTTTTTGAAACTCCTTTGCATCACAGAGAGAAATCACTTGGGGGGTCCTGCCATGGACTGTCTCCTAGCAGCAGTGTGGGGCTTTGGGGTTCAGAGTGTGGCCTGGGGTGGAGGGGTCTCACTCACGGTCAAGGAGGTGGCCCCATGTCCTGTTGGGAGGTGTTTGCTGTTCTTTGTGCCAGGTCTGTGGAGCCGGGCTCCGAGGGTGCTTCTCTGCAGGGGCAACGAGGTTGTGGGGTTGAGGCCTGGCTCTGCGAGAGAACGGAAGGGGAAGGGGGCAGCTTCCTGACTGCTGGTTTCCTCGGACGGAGAAGAAAGCAGACGAAAGTCTTGCTCAAAACCTACCACCAGTTGGGCCAAGCAGCTGTAGAGAGGTGGGCCTTGAAAGGGTGCTCCCCCAACCCCTGCACCTCCCTGCCTCCCACACCCCCACCCCCCTTCAGCCAGTCTTTACTTGGGGCAGCGAGGGGCCTCGTGGACTTGACTATGCCCCACACCCATGATGGGGGCACATCCGGCCAGCCTGGGGGCCACGGAAGACATCTGTTCCCACGTTGGGCTGACGATCTAACCGACCGTTGCCCTGTTTCTCCCTCTTGGCTGTCCTGGCTCTGTCTGGACTCCACCTGTTGTGTGTATGAATCAGGGAGCCGGATCTCAGTGGATGGTGGGAGGCAGGATGCTCCTGAAGGCAGGGCACAGGTTCCGCGATCCAGACTTGTGTGGGCTGAAGCCCGGCCCCACCTCTCGGAGCCCAGGGACCTTCTCGGCACAGAGGATAGATGTTCTCACCCGTCTCACCCAGGACCTCCTTTGGGAAGTGGGAGATTAAGACCCTCCGGTCATCTTCCATGCGTGTCCCTCCTCCAAGACCCAGCTGGGTTCAGCTCTCTCTCCAGGCTGGCTCCGGGGCCTGCAGGTGGGCCTCTGACAGCCTGCGTCCTGTCTCCCCTCGGCGTGGCCCACGAGCCTCAGGTCATTTGCAGCTCACCCAGGACTGGGTGTGAGTGGCCTGCACCACTCTGGGGCGTGTCCCCCATGCCAGGGCTGGGCTCCTGTTTGATACTCAGTGGACGGTGGCCTTCTCTATGTTTCTGAGCGCCGCCCACCCCGTGCCTCCATGGCCTGGAAGCTTGTCTGCTATGCCCCGAGCTCTAGTGGTCTTGACTAATGGAGGAGTATTTTGCCAAGTGTCTTTTTCCTGGTTAATCATTAACCACTTTGCAAGCAAACTTGTTGCCCTGTTTCTGATTCATTGGCAGGGAAACTATGAAAATGTTACTGTTTAAAGGGTGTTTGATTACAGGAGAGCCCTGAAGTCCTTTCCAGCTCGGACATCTGTGATTTATTTTACTTTTTGGTTTCCCTGCCCTCCTCCTTCCCCTGCCCTCCACCAGCCTTCACTTGATGCAGACATCTGGGTGGCTGTGATTTGGCTGATCACCAGTATCTCTGTGGTTCAGGTGGCCTTGAAACTCAGCAGAGGCGGCTCTGTGTCTAACCTCTGCAGCAGCCATTAACAGAAACGAGCAAACGTGAGCATCCTTGGGGGCTGAGTGCAGGTGTGGCCGCCTCTCCGGGGCATCGAGCAGGTCGAGGGTCAGGACCAGGCCGTGCAGCATCCGCCGGTGGCCTGACTTCAGGTCCAGCAGGGTCCAGGCACCTGCTCTGGGTCAGGGCTACCGATACACCCCTGGCGAGGGTACGCCGTCATGCTCAGTTGGCTCGAGGCCCTTCTGACAGATAGCAGGTGGCTGCTGTGTGCTGGGGACAGGGCCCAGGGCCAGGTGCCTTCGGGAGGTCACTTGCCCTTTCTGAGCTTCGGTTCCTCAGCTGCGAAAGGAAGCTGCCTTCGCTTGTCTTCACGAGGGCGTGTTGGAGCCTGGGGACTCCCAGCCCCCGGGGCAACTTCATGCCCACTCCTCCCTGCGTCTCCCGGGCCCCCTCACCTCGGGAAGGGGAGTGAGGCCCACCTGGTGGGTGTGTTGTGCTCCGCAGACTCCCTCCCCCTCCCCCTCCCCACCCTCTGTCCTGCCCTGGGCACCCCTGGTCCTTGTGGGCCGAGTTATTCCAAAGGTGCCCCTGTCCACGCTTGCTTCCATCCCCTTAGAAGAAAATCGATGGAGATGGGGGCCAGTGGGCAGGCCTGGGACCAGTTGCAGCCTCGACGCTAACTCTGGCTTCCTTGGCAGGTCCACAACGTGTCGTTTGCCTTTGAGCTGATGCTGGAAGGAGGCCTTAAGAAGCCCAAGGCTCGCCCCGAAGGTAACACCCTGACCCGGGTCTTCGAGAGGCTGGGTGACCGGCCGTGTCTCTGCCATCAGGTCCCGAGTATGTGGCTCAAAGGCCAGGCTCTGCCGACCCCAGCTTGCTGTCGCCCTCGGGGCTTCGGGGACCTAGAGTCCTGTGCTGGCGAAGCCACCGAGGCTGGATCTTCAGTAGCCACTTGACTTAGAGGATGCGGCCTCTGCCCCACGGGCTCAGGGTTCAATTGCCCACCAGGTGCCCTTGCTCAGACTGGAGATGCTGCTTCGTATCTTGAGACAATATGTAAGGTTGGCTGCAGGTTAATGCCTGTCGGTCACTGTCCTGATGGCCCAGTGGCGCCTGTGAGCAGGGGTGTGGCTCGGTCATGGCCTGTGAGGTCTGAATGGCGGTGGAGGCCAGCAGATCCCCGGCAAGAGGCCCCCTCGCTGCCGCACCTGACTCCTGTGTTACATGACCTCTACCAGGAATCTCTTAACTTGAGTGGACAACTGAAGCCGTGGTGGTGTGGAGGGGAGGGGGCCGGTGCTTCTCAAAGCATCTTCCAATTCAGGGGCTGTGGACCAGGCCTTCCAGGTCCCGATTATAACAAGTTTGCAGGTGATGCCATTGCTCCTGGATCCCCGCCCACAGAGACAGCTCGAATCCTGGGTGGAGTGTTCTTATTACCCTCCACCCACGCCCCCTGGGAGGCTCAGCAGTCACTGCCAAACACCCATCGGAGGACAGGAACTCTGACCCGTGACCCATGACTGCAGCCCTTCCCAAGCCCTTGTTGAAGCTCAGAGAGCAAGAAAGGAGCAGAACCAGGTGCCTTGACCCCCATGGGGACAGGGCCCCTTCCCACCAAACAAGGTGCTTGGACTTCCTGGGCCACACCTTGGTCTTGACCTCAAGGGGTAGGACCATGGTTCCTGCCTGCCCTGTCCCAGGAGTCGGGCAGGATGGCCCGCGGTCCCCAGTACGTGTCCTTGGCTGTCCTCGACCCCGTACCACGCAGACTTGTCTGGTCCCATCCTGGAAGGGATGAAGGAGAATCCTCGCCATTCCAGTGCTCATCCCACAAGGTGGCGGCCAGGGGCTCGGGAAGTGGCCTGTGAGTGGTGGGGACAGCAAGAGTGCTCTGCAGGGAACGTAGAGGGTGTCCCCGCGCCTCCTGGGTGTTGGCACCAGGACTTGGGGCACCTTCTCTCGCCTGCAGTGGTTTCTCTGTTTTCCTTCTGCAGATGTGGTGAACCTGGACCTCAAATCCACCCTGCGGGTTCTTTACAACCTGTTCACCAAGTACAAGCACCTGGAGTGACAGCAAGGAGCCACAGCGACCTCAGCGGGGACCGCGCTTCGGGAGGCGCCCTGGCCTCCCCTCCCAGCCCGTGGTTGTTCCCCACCCCATCCCGCTTTTTTTTCTGGTAGATTCTCTTCACCTTCTTTCCTTGTAATTCCACAGTGGGCGGCATCCTTAGAAATGCAGGTTCCAAACACCAGTGCTTTGCGAGTTTGCAGCCTCGCCTCACCTGGAGTGCCACAGGGGGCCAAGTCAATTGTTGGTCAAAAGATGGAAACGAAAAAAAAAACCGGAACCCCGACCCGCAGTCCCTGGGAGGTGGGGGTGGGGTGCCTGGCGTTCCAGCTGACAGCCATCAGGGGTCACAGGTCATCAGACACACACTGCAGCGTTGCAGCAGGGGCAAGGGCTCGCCTCCTGGTGGCATCTCCTGGGCAGGGCTCTCCTGGGCAGCCAGGCCTTTTTACAAAAAAGCATTTTTCAGTTTGAGAAAAAAATTCCCTCTGAGCTCCTGGAAGCCTCAGCTGTGACCGGAGTGTCCACTCGCATCCTTACTCCTTGTCTGGTCTGTGCGGCTTGCACTTCGCTTTTGCACAGACATCTGGGACCCAGCAGACCCCGCGGCCACGGTCCATGGGAGGAAGGGTTTCTGAGGCGTTTCTTTATCTCTTGCCGCGGCTGAGTGGGCTGTGTCAGAGCCGGCTCTACAAGGCAGCTGGAGACAGCTCCGCTGGGAAGTCTCCAACCCCAGAGGCCCTGTTTGAGGATGGATGCCTTTCCAAAAACCTTTGGAAAGCAGGCTGTTTCCATTTGCAGGGGCTGCCGTAACAGTGCCGCGGGTTGGGGGTGGGTTACGGCCCGGGCGCTCCCCGTCTCCGCTCTAGAGGCTGGAAGTCGAGATGGCGGTGTCAGCCGAGCTGGTGCCTTCGCAGCCCCTGGGCTTGTGGACGGGCACCGTCTTCCCTTGCTCCCTACGCTTCCCCCCGTCTGTGAGTCTGTGTCTCATCTAAGGACACCAGGCAGAACGGATTGGGGTGGACCCTAATGACCTCACAGTACCTTAATTACCTCTGTGAAGACCCCTGTCCCCAAATACCATCACCTGCTGAGGTCCTGGGGCTTAGGACTTCAATATGTGGGGTCGAGTGGGCCACAGCTCAGCCCATAAGAGGGGAGGTGAAGTGTTCACCTCTGTCTTCCGTGAGTCCCAGCTTTCTGCAGCCTGTGGCATCCTTGGGGTGCCCTGTCGAAGGAAATGCGATTCTTCATCTGTGTGCTTTTCACCCCTCGCCTGCCTCATCTCAGGAGAGAAAGGGGCACCCCTAGGCTGGGTCTCAGGCGGGTGTTCTGCTGGGTCACTCCCACCCCCACCTCCCTGCAGAGCTGGGGTTTTCATGACACCTGGACCCCCGAGTTTGCTCAGTACCCCGGCAACATGGGGCTTTCTCTTCTGTGATATCCGCCTTCCTCGCTGTAGGTCAGAGGTGTTGAGCACGTCGTTAACATCACATTGCGTACCAGTGCTCAGGACTTAAAGAACAACTGCCTGTTCTGCCTGGGCTCGGGCGGCTGCCAGCCTGGGGCTGGGTTCAGAATAGCCAATTTGATGGAAGAAGTTACCCAGCAGGGGAAAGAAATAATTAAAACGGCATTACGGCATCTCCTGCGGGAGGCGGTGACATTAAAGATCCACATTGACAAAATAGCCGAGGCTGGAATATTCTGTGCTGCCTTCATTACACGTGTGGAACTATGGTGCTAGCGCCAGGGAGGCGGAGGCCCCTCCACCTGCTGTGGGCACTCGTGGGCCTGGCAGGGCGTGCCAGTTCCTAGGGGCCTGCGGGGGTGGGAGTGGGGGTGAAGGAGGGGAGGCCTGGGTTTGGAAAGAAGCCTGGGGTCTTCAGCCCAGGTGGGCAGCTCCCCCGGCCTGTTCCACGTCCTGAAGGTGGGGTGAGGGGCGTTGGTTCTTCTGGGGAGGGAGGTGGTGGTAGGGTTCAGCTCCCAGGGCAGTGAGCCCACTTCAAGCCCACTTGTGTTTCAATCAAGAGAGTAACAGGAATGATAAATACATGGGAAAACTATAGACAGGCACTTTTATCTCATAATGCTGACTCTTTAAAGCCCTGCTCCAGCAAAGCCTGTCCTCTGGTCTCCAAATTACTTTTTCTCAAACTGGCGTGAAGGCGTGGGTGTGCCTTCCGCCCACCTGTGCAGGACCCCTCGGGCCGTCTGCGTCACTTTCCTCCCTTTGCTGTCTGGACTGAACCAGAATTGAAAGCGCACTGGGGTGAGGGCTGGGAAGCAGTTTTGAGGCCGAAGCAAGGGTGACTTCAGTGGCCCGTCGTCCCTGCTGGCTTGGGGACATCAGCTGTCAGGAAGCAAGCGTCAGGGCCCGGGGCCTCCCCCCTGCAGAGGCCCACACGCTGCAGCATCTTCTGGGGACATGGGGGCAGCAGAAACAACTTTCCTCTGACAGTTTCTGGGAGTTCCTGGGATGCAAAATCTTCCCTCTCAAAAGTTCTAGAACCCATCCTCCTCCACTGATTCCCATTTGTGGTGAATTACCTCCCCACCTTCGCCCCGAAGAGGGACCTTCATCCACAGGAACTAAGTGAAAACAAGGTCATCAGTAGCCGTGCAGTGATGGGCAAAGGTCATGACAAGCCTCCTCTTATTGTTCTCTGGGTGGCCTGTCTTTTGAACGCCCTCCCCTCCCCTGGTTTTGGGGCGCCGGCTTGCAGCTCTGGTTCCCCCTCGAGCACAGCACCGTGAAGCGCTGAGCCCAGAGCCCCGCGTGCCCTGAGGTCCTAACTGGACGTGACATAGGAGCTGTGTTGTTTTAAAGCAGCCACATTCTCTTGCCCAATTTGTGTGCCAGTATCTTTGTGTCTTTGATTTGTTTTAAGCAGTGTTTACTTTGGATTTCTGGGTATTAAATAAAAGCCACTGAAACCCTGGCTGTGTTGTCAATCTGCCCCGCGGGTGGGAGGTGGGAGCCGGCTTTCTGGACGTGTGGTGGTTATCCCAATAAAGCCGCTGCCTCTGTCTGCTGGGCTTTCTTTTGTGCCTTCAGCCATCACGCCTGGGCCACCTCGTGCTTGGTGCTGGCCCCATGACGCCAGCGCAGCCTTGCTTCCCGGGGGGCTGCCGATGGACGAGGGACGAGCTTGCATCCTGCGGGGAAGGGTCCCCGGGGAAGGGGTGCTGCACCAAGGGTTTCCTGGGCGGGAGTAGAGGCTGGCAGCTCACAGCGGCTGAATCACACTAATGAACGGAGCAGACGAGTCTGCCCAGGCGCCTGGTTCCAAACCCGAGGGAGAGATGCCAGTGGCCAGTGGCACGAGCTGCTACAGGGCCCTGGTCCCCTCCCTATCCTTTGGGGCCAGGGACCCTGAGGTGACTCCCAACGGGGCCAGATCTTTGGAGTTCCACGCTGGCCTTGCTATCGACCCTCCCCCGCAGAAGTCGTGGGATACTTCAGGTACATCGGACTTTTCTCCACGTCAGAATTAAAACAGTGACTGAACACGTGGCTAGCCTGGGTGTGAGGCAGCAGCACTGTTTAAACACACTGAAAATGACAGACTGTTGCTAGGAAGATCCTGGGCTTTGGAGAAAGCCCTGAGCTCGCGTTTGGCTTTGTTCCCACATGACTGCTGGCGAGGTCACGAACCCACAATTTTCCAGAGGGCACGTGTGCCCAGTCGCTCAGACGTGTCCGACTCTTTGTGACTGCCTGGGCTAGCACCCCGCCAGGCTCCTCTGACCATGGGATTTTCCTGGAAAGAATACTGGAGTGGGCTGCCATGTCCTTCTCCAGAGGAGCCTTCCCAACCCAGGGATCGAACCCACGTCTGCTGCATTGGCAGGCGGATTCTCTACCACGGAAGCAAGCCCCTGACTGTCGCCATACTTACTGCTCCGTCCCTTACAATACTGATGAGGGTGGCTCTCTGCCACCCCAGCCCTCATACTTGGCAACAAGAGGACGCAGTTTGGGTTGTGGAGCGGGAGGAGGTGGGGAGGTGCAGGTGGTGGGTGTGGCCCCAGGGGGCTGGTCAGTATTCCAGGACACACAGGAAGGCTCCCCCAGCTCAAAAGGTCCCCTGGTGCTGAGCGTGGCAAGCCTGCTGTGACTCGCCAGCTCCTCGACTCTGTCTTTCTGGTGGTTTTCTTGGATGGGATTATCTCTTAATCCTGACGAGCCTAAAGCTTCGTCCTGCAACAGTTCTTCAGGCCAGCAATGGTGCCCTATCTCCCAGGAGGGGTCTTCTGGTTGGTCTTGCTCCAGGGACCTTCCTCGGAGGCTCGTCCGAGGGGCCAGGGACAGCAGCCATGGAGAGAGAGGGACAAGCGAGTGGCTCATTCCCGGGGAGGAGCAAGCACAATGGCGGAGAGGCCTGGGGTGTGGCTGGGCGAGGGAAACACTGTCTGGGGAGAGGCAGTGAGCACTCCTGGGAAAGGATGGAGCTCCTCGGGTCCACCTGGAATGGGGGTGGGCCCGCTCCGGTTGGAGTCTTTTCTGAGTTCTGTCCCCCTTCTTTCCAGCTGGCCCCGTGGCGTCAGTGGAAAGCCTCCACATCCAGCCATCCCTCCCCACGGGGCTGTTGCTGGGTGTTGTGGAGGAGGACTGCTGTTCCCATCAGGGTCTCTGCCTTGTGGTCAAGTCTTTGGGGAACCATGACATTGCATGCCACCTGACCTGAGCAGAATGTGTAGACCCTGAGAACTCAGAGCAGGAAGGGACCTTCTGAGGTCATCTCGTTTAAGCCTTTCCCAGGCTGACAGCTCAGGTCATGCACACTGCAGGGGCGGGCATGGTTCCTTCTGCAAGGACAGCATCTTGTGCTTGGGAAGCTCAGATTCTGTGGTTTCAAGTGGAAATCTGCTCCTGCAGGTATGATTTGATTCAATAAATCCTTGTTTCCCTCACTAGCGACCAGGGTTGGCCCTTACCCTGGCGTGGGGTGTGGGGCCCTCCACGGGCTCAGCACAACAGGGACTTGAACTGTATCTGTGTGAATGAGCGTGCATGCCATTGTTTCAGTCGTGTCCAACTCCAGGCCCCTCTGTCCACGCGATTCTCCAGGCAAGAATGCTAGAGTGGGTTGCCACACCACTCCAGGGGATCTTCCCAACCCAGGGAGCGAGCCCAGGTCTCCTGCACTGGCAGGTGGGTTCTTTACCACTGGCGCCACCTGGGAAGCCTGAACCTTATTTAGTAGTGTTAGTGTTAGTCACTCAGTCGTGTCTGACTCTCCGCGACCCATGGACTGTGGCCCTCCAGGCTCCTCTGTCCATGGGCTTCTCCAGGCAAGAATACTGGAGCAGGTTGCCGTGCCCTTCTCCAGAGGATCTTTCTGACCCAGGGATCGAACCTGGGTCTTCTTCACTGCAGACAGATTCTTTACCATCTGAGCGACAGGGAAGATCCAATAAAGAACCTTATTTAGTCAGTACCAACCCACTCCAGTACTCTTGCCTGGAGAATCCATGGAAGAAGGAGCCTGGTAGGCTACAGTCCATGGGGTCACAAAGAGTCGGACACGACTGAGTGACTTCACTTTCACTTTTATTGAGGGCCTACTGTGTGCCAAGCTGAGTCCTGAGGATGCAGCAGGGAGCAGGGTAGACACCAGCCCTGCCTCGGGAGCTGAAGTGTGGAAGGTTGTGCAGCTAGTGTGGGGTGGGCAAAGTCTGTGCAGACAGGGCAAGTTCTGGGTGGAAAATAAGGCCGTGATGTACTAGAATGATGCAGGAGGGGTGGGAGACTTTGGAGGCAGACGGATTTGGCCCATGTCCTCCCTCCCCATGGACCTGAGAGGGCCCCGTGGCTCGGCCCAGCAGTGGGCTGAGGACAACCAGATAGGGTCTCGTAAAGTGAAACTTTGAAGCCACATTGTATGTTTAAGCCCACAACTCCGTTGCTGACATAGGTGCGCCTTCCCTAACACGTGTGCAGGATGCTGACTTTCTGCATATGTAGAATACAGCTCAGGATCTCCTCCCGCATCACGTTTCCTCCCACAGCTGCACACCCTTCCACACGTCAGCTCCTGAGGCAGGGCTGGTGTCTACCCTGCTCCCTGCTGCATCCTCAGGACTCAGTTTGGCGCACAGTGGGCCCTCAATCAGCACTAACTTCAAGTTTGTTTAAATGCACTGGCATTGCGCCAGACGGCCAGAAGAAGCACGTAAAGAACGATGGGGCATTTTACGGGACCCAGGAGCTGCCTGACAGCCTGTCCACACCGGACAGGTGAGCATCAGAATGTATCAGTTCAGTTCAGTCACTCAGTCGTGTACAACTCGTTGCAACCCCATGAACCACAGCACGCCAGGCCTCCCTGTCCATCACTGACTCCTGGAGTTTACTCAGACTCATGTCCATTGAGTCGGTGATGCCATGCAACCATCTCATCCTCTGTCATCCCCTTCTCCTCCTGCCCTCAATCTTTCCCAAATGAGTCAGTTCTTTGCACCAGGTGGCCAAAGTATTAGAGTTTCAGCTTTAGCATCAGTCCTTCCAATGAACACCCAGGACTGATCTCCTTTAGGATGGACTGGTTGGATCTCCTTGCTGTCCAAGGGACTCTCAAGAGTCCTTTCCAACACCACAGTTCAAAAGCATCAATTTTTTAGTGCTCAGCTTTCTTTATAGTCCCACTCTCACATCCATACATGACCACTGGAAAAACCATAGTCTTGACTAGACAGACCTTCGTTGGCAAAGTCATGTCTCTGCTTTTTAATACACTGTCTAGGCTGGTCACAGCTTTTCTTCCAAGGAGTAAGCGTCTTTTAATTTCATGGCTGCAGTCATCATCTGCAGTGATTTTGGAGCCCCCCAAAATTAAGTCAGTTTCCCCGTCTTGCCATGTGGCCTCGCCATGTGCATGTGGGATCTCAAGTTCTCTGACCAGGGATGCAGCCCTTGCTGTCTACAAGGGGCAAGCAGAGTCAACCACTGGGCCACCAGCAAAGTCCCTCATTTAACATTTTATGCTTACATACTTTCAGAAAGTCCCTTGGACTGCAAGGAGCTCCAACCAGTCCACCCTAAAGGAGATCAGTCCTGAATATTCACTGGAAGGACTCATGCTGAAGCTGAAACTCCAGTACTTTGACCACCTGATGCGAAGAACTGATTCATTTGAAAAGACCCTGATGCTGGGAAAGATTGAAGGCAGGAGAAGAAAGGGACGACAGAGGATGAGATGGTTGCATGGCATCACCAACTCGATGGACATGAGTTTGAGCAAGCTCTGGGAGTTGGTAGATGGACAGGGAGGCCTGGCGTGCTGCAGTCCATGGGGTCACAAAGGGTCGGACACGACTGAGCGACTGAACTGAATTTCAGACCTAGAATAAAGTTGCTGCAATGGTATAAGGAATTCCTGTGTTTATCCTGATCCCCATAAACATGACCGTTTTACCGTATTTGCTTTATCATTTCTACCTTCTCAGTATAGGTATAAATGCAGATATTTAGATGTTGGTGGATCACGTAGACATCTAGCTTCTGTCTGTCTGTCTAGATAATTATCTCTTTCCGGAATCCTTGAGAATAAGTCGCATATATTATGCCCTTCTATTTCTAAGTATGTTGATCTATGTGTCCTAAAAACCAAACATTCTCTTCCATAATTTCAGTACAAGTGTCATTACCGGAAATGACATTGATACAATAGCGTTATCTAACCCACCAGCCTGAATTCTATTTCCCAGTTGTCCCAGTAATGTCCTTTTACCAAAGAAATGCACAGACACCTTGTCACATCTCTGCAGCCTCCTTTAATCTGGAGCAGTTCTTCAGTCTCCCTTTATTCTACGTGACATTGACGGAGAATACAGGTCAGCTACTGGCTAGAATGTCTCTCAGCATGCCTTTGTGTGCCGTTTCCCTCCTGATGAGATTCGGGGTCTGCATTTTTGGCAGAAGCCAGGTGTTCTTCTAGGTACATCTTATCAGGAGACATCATGCATGGATATCTCCCACTTCTCAGGATATTTATTTATTTTAATTATTTAGTTAAACTGATGTTGATCATGTTTGTCCACTGAAAATATACCTCTTCTTTCAATTAAGTGTCTCATGGGAGAAGGATTTCTATGTTTAGAGTTAACTTTCCAGCAAAAATAACTGGAAAACTGGGCAAAATGTAGGAAACAACTGTTTTAGACATTAGAATAGAGGCAAGGCAGGCCTGTGAACCTTAATAAATGGGACACAAATGCGGTAAACCCTACCATCACCTAGGCTTCCTGCCTGGACGTGAATGCTGGATGTGCAGCTTAAATAGAGCTCAGTGGTCTCACCGAGTTGAGGAGACAGAGCTCAGAGTTTCAGGAAGTCAAGGTTAAAAGCAACTTAAAAGTATCAGAGTAATTCACAAATTAACTGCCTGCCAGAAAACTTCTTTCAAAGCATGTACCAGGAAAGACTCTTGAGAGTCCCTTGGACAGCAAGATCAAACCAGTCAATCCTAAAGGAAATCAACGCTGAACATTCATGGCTTTTAGCTCCATACTTCGGCCATCTGATGCAAAGAACTGACTCATTGAAAAAGACCCTGATGCTGGGAAAGGAGAGGGTAGGAGGAGAAGTGGGCGACAGGATGAGATGGTTGAATGGCCTTACCGACTCAACAGATACGAATTTGAGCAAGCTCTGGGAGATAGTGAAGGACAGGGAAGTCCGGTGTGCTGCAATCCATGGGGTCACAAAGAATAGGACATAACTTAGTGACTGAACAACAGCAAAAGAAAAATGCCAACCCTCCTTAAAGGAATGCAACAAAATTTGCTCAATAACGTAAAATCCTTAATATCTAGCATTCAGTTTTAAAAACTACTAGAAATACAGGGCAGAAAAATGTGACCCATAACCAGGAGAAGAATCAGTCAGTAGAAGCAGACCAGGAAATGACAGAGATGGTGAAATTAGCATTCCACAAGACAACTGACCTGGGTGCTTTAAAAATGTTCATGTTATAGAAGACTGTTCCAGATTAAAATCCTGACAAGACATGGCAGCTGGGTGCCACCAAGAGAAAGCTATGATTCCAAGTGGATCTTGGAGTAAAAATAATACAAACAAAACCCCTGTAAACAACATACTAATATTTGGGGAAATTTGAGTGTGAATGAAAATATTACTATTTCAGTGTTAATTTTCTAGAGTGTCCTATGGAAGAATATGTTTGTTTCTAGGAGATAAATTCTGAAATATTTGGAGATGCCATGTCACAGTCCCTCCTTGGAATTTATTTGTAAGTGGTTCAGAAAAAAAGTGAAAGAAAAAGTAAAGGTGTAGTAAGATGTCAAAAAACAAACAAACACAAGCAAACCTTCTTGAGATTCAGCAGTGTAATTTACATCCTTTACATAGTTTATCGTCGTCGTTTAGTGCTAAGTCATGTCCGACTCTCACGACACCGTGGGCCTGCCAGGCTCCTCTGCCCATGGGGTTTTCCAGGCAAGAATTCTGGAGTGGGTTGCCATGCTCTCTTCCAGGGGATCTTCCCAACCCAGGAATCGAACCTGTGTCTCTTGCATTGCAGGTGAATTCTTTACCTGCTGAGACACCGGGGATGTCCAAGCTGTGACAGATAACTCTAATATAGTTATATAAAATGATTATATAGTTTTCTATATGAAATTCAAAATTTAAAAATCATATTGTGTGACAGCCTCTTTCTCACTGCATTTTGTGACAAACCCCAGTCCATACAGGAGGGACAGAACGGCAGACTAGACCATGCGTGTCTGTGTCTTCCTCTGTAATGTACAGATGTAAGAGCATCTGCCTGCAAAGCTGGGTCCTAGTGAAATTAAAACCCTGACAATTATCCTTGCTTCATCATCAGTCACTCAGCAAATATTAGCATCAGCAATACCTTTTGTCATTTTCATGACCTTTCGTAAGCAGCCCCACTTTCCTGCTCGCACGCTCCCCACGTGCTCTGCCCCCTTTTCTGCAGGATCTGTCAGCAGAGAAAGGGTGGTTAGCCTCTGGTCACCCGGCACTGTCACCTGTTGCTATGGAAACTCTCAATTTCAGCCTGGCTCGTAAACACTCAAGCTCAAGAGACCAGCTTGAGTCCGCCCCGCTGTCCTGGGATCTCGCCTTCTTGTGTTCCTCTAGTCCTTTGCACAGGCTGTTCCCTCCACCTGGAACATTCTTACCCATCTTTCTTCCAGCTGGCAAACTCTTATTCATCCATCAAAGCCCACATCTCCTCCGAAAAACTTCCTGATCCCCTTAGGCAACAATAGCCATCAGTGTTTATCCAATGAGCCCACTTTGTGCCAGGCATTGCTCTAGACACTAGGACTCAGGAACCTTAAGGGGCTGTGGTATAGGATCAGGAAAGGATCTGCTTCTTAGATAAGGCAGTTAGGGAAGGCTTCCTGAAGGAGGAGGCACTTAAGCTGATGATAATGATGCAGACAGCCATTTTAAAAGCTAGGTAGAGGGCACAGTAAGTGTGACCACCCTAAAGCAGGTGGCACTTTCAGGGAATAGAAGGGGTGCCCACGTGGCTGGGAGGGCATGAGGATGGAAGAGGTTAGGAGATGGGAATGGAGACAAAGCCGGCAGATCCCATTAGGACCTTGGGCCGGGCCGGGCAGACTGGATTTCATTTTAAGGGCCGCTGGATACTGCTGGTGGGTTTTAAGTGAGTTGAGATGTGAAGTGGGTCCTCTGGTCGCTTGTGGAGAACAACTCAGGGGTAGGAGGTGGGGTCTGAGTGAGCAGTGTGTTCCCAGCTAGGAGGCTCCTGTATGGTCCAGGCGAGAGGACAAGGTGGGCCCTGGCCAGGCGGGGGATAGAGGGATAGAAGCAGGAGGGACAGTCTGGAGGCAGTGCTTACAGCTTGCTGATGGAGGGGCTGGGGCCTCAGGGGAAGCTGTCTCCCAGCCTCTGGCTTCAGGAACTGGCTTGGTTTGCATATCAGGGAGGGGAGAGGGACAGAAAGAAGAAATGTAAGCTCTGAGCTGCCTGCGAGGCGTCTGGGCTCATAGGCCCAGGGGCAGAGCTTTCCGGAGCGGTTTCGGTGGCATAGCTTTCAGAGTTTCAGGTTCTAACAGCGGGGCGCCGCCGGGAGGAAGCGCCCTGCAGACGCAGCCTGGACGGCTTTGCAGAAGCCACAGGCCCCAGAGGAAGTGAGCCGCTTGCCCCTGCCTCCCGGGCGGCCCCTGCCGACCGAGGGCACCGGAACTGGCTTTGCTTTGGAACCCGGGACCACCAGCGCTTGAGCTCCGTGGCCTTCATTTCCCTGCGTGGAGGAAGCAGCCAGGTGAGTCCTTGGTTCTGAGCCTGAGCTCAAACACACAGAGAGGGAGGCTCTGGGAGGCCTCATGGAAACGAGGCCGAGAGAACCCGGTCTTAGCCGAGGTCCCACGGGGACGATGCCAGGCAAAGCACACCCTGTGCCCAGCTGGACCCCCTGCCTCCTAGGCTTGGAGGCCACTGCTCCTCCAGCCCAGAGGCCTGGGCAGACAGAAGGGCGCCCTCCCAGCTCTCGTGTAGCCAGGGAAAGTTTCCCTCTCCAGCCTGTCATCTCCCCTAACTCTCAGCCAAGGAGACCAGCCACCCCAAGTCTTCCAATGAAGAAAGGGAGGCCCAGGTCTGGAAAGGGACAGCCCCTGGGGCTGCTGATGGCTGGAGGCAGCTCCCAGCTCTGTGGACACTCGCTGCCTTTGGCGCCCATCAGGTTCAGCCCCTCCTGGTAAAGGAGCGTCAGGAACAGAGAGGGGAGGTTGTTTGCCCAAAAGAAGCCCACCTGGAACCCAGTCTCCTAACCTCCCCGCCTACCTCAGGCCTAGTTCCCGCCTCTCCTCTGGCCCCGTCCTTTGAACAGAACCCCGTCCAAAAGGAGGCTTGGGAATTCGGGGGGACTGAGTCAGCCCAGTGGCTTGCCCTCCACACCCCCACGATTTAGGGCAGGACGGAGCCGCAGACAGTGCCCCGGAGTCCCCAGGCTGGCCGCCCGTGTCACAGCGTGACTACGGTCTTGTGAGTGCCTCCATCTCACGGCAGCTCTGGGCCCTGCCACTCCAGCCAGGCCTCCCTGGGCCGGAGCTGACCGCCAGCTTCTGTTGCAGGAGGCCCCCCGGCCCCAAATGTCTTGTTTGGGGCTGAAAGCGCTGCAGGAGGCCCAGGGGCCAGAGTGGAAGTGGGGGGGCAGGGCTGCACCGGGCAGGAGAGGAAGTGAGTCCAGGGGAGCAGGAAGGAGGCTCTGACTCTGCCGGGCACCCTCCCCCGCAGCGAGGATGAGGAGGGCCGGCTCTGAAAACTCTGGCCCTTCCCGGTGAGCAGAGAGACCACTGAGCTCCCTTGACAGGCCAGGATGATAAGCCCCACTGTGGAGAAGCTCGCTCAGAACTTAAGTCAGGCAGGACCAGCCCACATCCCTGAGAGCCCAGCCTGCACCCCAGTCCTACGTCCACTCGCTCAGAGGCTGGGGGGCTGCTCTGTGCCCCTGACTCAGGCTCAGGGCCCAGAGAGGACAGCCCTGTCCCCCACCTCTGCCCCGGTAGGAGCTCCTGGTCTGCAGACATCACCCATCAACGTGATCACCACCACACTGCTGCCCCGTCCCTCCAGCAGATTTGCCCCCTGAGGTCAGCCAGAGGGTTTTCTGGATCCAAGAAGCTCTGAGCAGTGGGTGCCCCTTTGGTCCTACTGCCCGGGGTGGGGGTGGGTGGGAGGTTCCTGTGTGCTGCTGGAGGGGCCGTGGGCTGGCTGCTCCGCACCTGACCAAGGAGGACCCACCTCCCCGCTAAGCCTTTGCACAGGCTCTGACCTCAGCTGCCGCCTGTTTCCGCGGGGCGTCCCGCAAGCACTGGCTCCCAGAGACCCTCTCAGCAGGCACCCTGTCCCCTTGCCCAGGCAGTGCGGTGACTTGTCCACCCCCCCAGCCAGCTCCCACCCTCTCCCCGCGCCTCCTGGTGTCTAGAGGAAACAGCAGGCCTCGAGTTTACGGTGACTCGGAGGGTGATGTCCTTGGTTCCCTGCCTCCCCAGGGCCGGCAAGGCAGCGATGGAGCTGGAGTCCCTCTGCAACCTGCTGCAGCAACCTGGGAAGGCGGACCCACCAGCTGAGGAAGAACTCTCACAAGGTGCCAGCCGGGTAGTGGGGAGGGGCAGGGCCGGCATCCTGAGAAACACCCCCAGGCCGATTCAGGCCTTGCCTTAGCTGCCAGGTGGTCTGCTGAACACCCAGTTCTGTCCAGCCCCTGCCTCTGCCTTCTGCTTTATACTTGACTCCTCTGCTTCCGGAACCTTCCACTGAGTCATCCCCAGATCCCGCATAACCAGACTTCTCCAGGTTAACGGGGACAGTAGTGAGGATGCTGACTGCTGTGTGGTCCCGTCTGTGCGGGGGCTGAGCTGAGCTCACCTTAAACGCAGCGTCTCACCTGTTACTCTGAAGAGTGGTAGTCATGGGCACTCTCACCTCCTTTTTACAGACGAGGAAGCAGGCACAGAGGGTGACATGGCAGAGCCGCAAGCCCGGCGCCGCGGGGCTGACTTCATTAACTGTCTGGTGTTCTCGGTTTATAAGTGGTTTCAGGTTGTGAAGCATCAGGAGGAAAATTGCTGCTCGGGTGGCAGGACTTCGTGACTTGGAAAAGTGTTTGTTTTTGGTTTCATAGTCAGTCTGGAGACACAGTTCCAGCAGGCAGAGCTGGAACATGGCGTGCTTCAGAGTGGCAGGAAGGACGCTCCAGGAAGGGGCCTCGGCCGTTCAGGCACCGCCACCCCTGCCACCAGGCATTTGCCGGAGCCTGTCCTCCTGTGAGGATCACACTGGCCGGGTGGGAATCAGAGGCCTTCAACGTGTCTGGAAGACTCCAGCCGGGCTATGTGAGCATAGAGGCGATGCATTTTGTGGATGTGGGCAAAGCCAGCCCCGGGGTGACTCAGTTTCTCCCACATCCACTGGGACTCGATGATCTCCGGGGTCCACCTGGGCCCTGCCATCTGTGGGTTCTGTGGTTCTTCAACTTAGGGAAGATGCTGACGCAGGTCTAGGGGCTCAGTGGACAAGCCAGGTGCCCTCAGTGCTCTGCCCACACCGGGGAGCCTGGCAGTCATGGTTGAACGCTGCCTTGGCCCCTTGGAGCCCGGGGACCTGGGCTTAACTGGTCTGTGACCCTTTCTTATGTACGTGGAAAGAGGGTCAGATAAAATGCAGGATGTCCAGTTAAATGTGAATTTCAGATAGACGAGAAATAGTTTTCGAGTTTACGTATGTTCCCTAAATTTGAATATTGTGGTGTCTGAAGATGGGCTGGTGTTCATGAGAGAAGTGAAGGGGAAGTGTTCTGGGGGAGGCAGGAGCCACTTAGATGAAGGACGCGGGTGCAGAGGACGAGGCCTGTCTGGGAAACCCAGGTGTCTGGGGATGTTTGGTGTTCAGTACGTGCACGCACATGTGCGTGTGTGTGATGGCATGTGTACATATGTGTGACTATCTACGTGTGTGTGTGTGAATGCACTTGTGTGCTTGTGTGTCTGAATGCCCTATGCACATGTGTGTGCCTGTGCGTGCGTGTGTGTGTGCGTGTGTGCATGTGTGTGCGTGCATGTGTGTGCATGCATGTGTGTGCGTGTGTGTGTGTGCGTGCGTGTGAAGTTGCAGGACCAGTCTCCCCTCTTGGTCGAGACGCTGGCTCCAGGGCTGACCTGCAGGCCCCCATCCATGTGTCATGTTCCCGTCTGTTTCCAGGAGAGAAGAGGAAGTTCCTTCCCCCCACTTCCCGGAATAACCCCAAATTTGAAGAATTGCAAAAGGTGCGGCAACCTTCTCTGACCATCTTTCTCTGGAGGAGAGTTTTTACCTTCCTGGGGTGGGGACTGTGGGCCACCCCCTCCCCAGCCTCAAGCTGGTGGGTGGCGACCCACAGGCTCCTGGGAGACCTGCTGAGTGGCTGCATGAAGGGATCTTTGTTGAGCGCCGACAGTGTGCCTTTCTGTGCGTGATCCCAGCAAGGCTCCTGGCGGTTGAGAGGGAGCTCACCTGCGTCCCAGGGAGCAGAACCTCAGAGGAGTGACCTGACCCATGGGGGACATGCGGTGGCCAGTGACGGAGCCGAGGTTCAACCCAGGCCACAGACCCCAGCTCTCGCGCTCCTTCTCTGGCTCAGCCGCCTGGAGCAGTGGACGGGTGACCAAGCGGGTGGGAACAGACGGCCACCACCCAGTTCTTCTTGGCTGTAAGCTGCGCACAGGCTAGGGGCTTCCCTTTTCCTCTAGCCTCCGTGGGGTGTTTCTGTTACCTCCTCCAGGGAGACCTCCTGACCTGCACCACCTCTGACCAACCCCCAGAGGATTTCAAAACCCCTGTATTATCAAAACCTTACACAGGACACACAAAAAAGGTCCATCGGAGCCCAGAACAGGCCCCTAACAGCCGGGGAGATCAGAGCAGGCTTCCCAGAGGAGGCAATGTTTGACCTGGCCTTGAAGGATGAGTAGGAGTTGACTGGTGGGAGGAGGGCAGAGCTGCGCCCGGCGAGAGGCCAGATGGGGAGTGGCCCCCGTCAGCTGTCCCTCGGGGCCGCAGGTGCTGATGGACTGGATCAACGCCGAGCTCCTCCCAGAGCACATCGTGGTCCGCAGCCTGGAGGAGGACATTTTTGACGGGCTCATCCTGCACCACCTTTTCCGTAAGTCACTGCTTTCAGCCCCAGGAAGTCCTAGGAGGCAGAGTGGGCCAGCCTGGGGCTCACTGAGCACCCTCTGCAGAGCCCTTGGCAGGCGGCTGCAAGACAGGCCTGTCGGCCAATGCTTCCTGAGCTCTCGCCATGGAGCAGCTGCTGTTAGCCCTCAGCACAGCTGTTCTGTGATCATCGCCACTTTACAGATGAGGAAACTGAGCTCCGAAAGGCCTCGTAGCTTGTCCAAGGTCTCACCATGAGGAGAGCGCTGTGGGGGGCGGGGGGAGGAGCCAGGGGTCTTGGCTTTAACCACTAGACCACCCTGCCCCAAAGGGAGGAGGACCGCGGGTCACTGTGTGGGAGGCTCAGGGGGTGGGGCACAGGGTCTTGATCAAGGTGGAGTGGGCCGGGGGTGTCTCCAGAGAGCGGGGCTTGCCCAGCCACGCAACCAGCATGCCCTGTGACTGCCTGGAGGAAGCAGACTGGCTGTGGGTCCCCTGGCACGAGCCCCATCTGTCTGCTCTCCCCCAGGCTTTCTCACCCTTTCCCTCCATCCCATCCCTCTCTCTCTGGTCCTCAGAGAAGCTGAGCGGACTCAAGCTGGACGTGGAGGAGATCGCCTTGACTGCGGCCAGCCAGAGGCGTAAGCTCACTGCGGTCCTGGAGTCTGTGGACCAGAGCCTGCAGGTGGAAGAGCCACAGGCCAAGTGGAGCGTGGAGAGTGCGTGGGGCTGGTGTGGAGAGGGCTGGGAGCGGGCAGGCAAGGAGGCAGAATTACAGCGCCCTTACCCGGGCAGGGGCGGGGCTGCCTCGAAGCCCAGCACGAGGATGATAAAGGCAGCCTTCTCCATGAGGCTGCCACGGCTCCCCAACTCCTAAGCATCACACACGAGCTCAACTGCCTCATTGGATGGGTGCTAACTGCCTGCTTCGTTAACTTATCTAAGTTGCATCTGCAGTGCCTGCTTGTAAGAAACAAGTGTTCAAAGTCCCACCCAGTTAGCCACTTGGTAAGATTTCCTGCCCTTCCAACCTCTACATCCTGCCCATTTTCCAGATGAGAAAACTGAGACTGGAAGGAGTCGAAATAGCCTCTCCAAGGTTGGGTGGTGAGGTGGTCAGTTCAGTTCAGTCACTTAGTCTTGTCCAACTCTTTGCAACCCCACGGACTGCAGCACGCCAGGCCTCCCTGTCCATCACCAACTCCCGGAGTTTACTCAAACTCATGTCCATCGAGTCGGTGATGCCATGCAACCATCTCATCCTCTGTCGTCCCCTTCTCCTCCCGCCTTTAATCTTTGCATCAGGTGGTCAAAGTATTAAAGTTTCAGCTTCAGCATCAGTCCTTCCAGTGAATATTCAGAACTGATTTCCTTTAGGATGGACTGGTTGGATCTCCTTGCAGTCCAAGGGACTCTCAAGAGTCTTCTCTGACACCACAGTTCAAAAGCATCAATTCTTCAGTGCTCAGCTTTCCTTATGGTTCAGTTCTCACATCCATACATGATTACTGGAAAAACCACAGCCTTGACTAGATGGTCCTTTGCTGGCAAAGTAATGTCTCTGCTTTTTAATATGCTGTCTAGGTTGGTCATAACTTTTCTTCCCAGGAGCAAGCATCTTTTAATTTCATGACTGAAGTCACCATCTGCAGTGATTTTGGAGCCCCCAAAATAAATCAGCCACTGTTTCCACTGTTTCCCCATCTATTTGCCATGAAGTGATGGAACCAGATGCCATGATCTTAGTTTTCTGAATTTTGAGTTTTAAGCCAACTTTTTCACTCTCCTCTTTCACTTTCATCAAGAGGCTATTTCTTTACTTTCTGCCATAAGGGTGGTGTCATCTGAATATCTGAGGTTACTGAGATTTCTCCCAGCAATCTTGATTCCAGCTTGTGCTTCATCCAGCCCAGTGCTTCTCATGATGTACTCTGCATGTAAGTTAAATAAGTAGGGTGACAATATACAGCCATGATGTACTCCTTTCCTGATTTGGAACCAGTCTATTGTTCTGTGTCCAGTTCTAACTGTTGCTTCCTGACCTGCATATAGATTTCTCAGGAGGCAGGTCAGGTGGTCTGGTATTCCCATCTCTTGAAGAGTTTCCCACAGTTTGTTGTGATCCACACAGTCAAAGGCTTTATAGTAGTCAATGAAGCAGTATATGTTTTTCTGAAATTCCTTTGCATCCTCTATGATCCAACCAATGTTGACACTTTGATCTCTGGTTCCTCTCATTTTCTAAACCCAGTTTGTACATCTATCTGGAAGTTATCAGTTCATGTAATTTTGAAGCCTAGATTGAAGGATTTAGAACATTACCGTGCTACTATAGGAAATCAGAGTAATTTTATGGGTAGTTTGAACATTCTTTGGCATTGCCTTTATTGGAATGAAAACTGACCTTTTCCAGTCCTGTGGCCACTGTTGTTTTCCAAATTTGCTGACAGATAGAGTACAGCACTTTAACAGCATCATCCTTTAGGATTTTAAATAACAGATGGAATTGAATCATCTCCATTAGCTTTGTTCATAGTAATGCTTCCTAAGGCCCACTTGACTTCACACTCCAGGATGTCTGACTCTAGGTGAGTGACCACACCATTTTGGTTATCTGGGTCATTGTTTATTTGTAGCTGTGTATTCTTGCTGCTACTTCTTAATCTCTTCTGCTTCTGTGAGGCCCTTACTGTTTCTGTCCTTTATTGTGCACACCCTTGCATGAAATGTTCCTTTGATATCTCCAATTTTCTTGAAGAGATCTCTGGTCTTTCCTGTTCTATTGTTTTCCTCTATTTCTTTACATTGTTCACTTAGAAAGGCTTTATTTCTCCTTGCTATTCCCTGGGACTTTGCA
>SJYG01000009.1:7218113-7236799 GCA_006410535.1 Litocranius walleri
AGTCCATCAGGTCGCAAAGAGTTGGTCACAACTGAAGCAACGGAGCACGCGTGCATGTCTATCTCCAGCCCTCTTTCTTTGTGTCCTCCCGTCTGTCTGTCTGCCCGTGGATTTGGCTCTCCTTCTTGTGATGCTGCTCGTATGGGTAGAGAGATTTTTAATTCCCATTGGTGGTAGCAGCTGTGGAGTTGTTCAGCGTGTGGGCTCTGGGGCCAGGCAACCTGGGTTCAAACACCAGTTCCCCCATTTATTAGCCATGTGAATTCTGGTGAGTGACTGAACTTGTCTGGGCCTCAGTGTCCTCATCTATAAAATGGGGTTAATAATGGTGCCCACCTCTTAGGCTGGTGGCAGGAGTTAAAAGGTACTTTGTGAACGTGCTTAGCACAGAGAAAGTGCTTAATAATGATTGTTCACTACTCTGGCTGCTATTTTTGTGACAGAGTTCTTCACCAATCGACTGATTGACTCAGCCATTCCTTCTTTCATTCATTTATTCCTTAGTCCGCCTGGCCAGCTGGCGGTTCATTATCCATCTATGCATCCATCCACTCATCCATCCATCCATTCATCCCACCATCCACTCATTCATCTATTCACCCATCCATCCATCTATTCACCCATCCATCCATCTGTCCACCAACCCATCCATGCATCATCCATCCATCCATCTTAATATGATTTTTCCTCCCTGAACCTTCCCCACTTGGAACAGAGCTGTATAAACTAGGGATTCTCACCTGCAGAGGAGGCAATATGACCTGTGAGGGGCTTCTGAAAGCAAGGGCTGAGAAAGGTTGAGTGGGAGAAGGGAGGCACCAGGAAGGCCGGTCTGGTGAGGTGTCTGTGTGTGGGCAGGTGGCAGGGCAGCCCACGGACCTGGGGTTTCCCAGGGAGCAGTGTGTGCATGAGGCTGGGCCACACCGTGAGGGGCAGGGACATGGAGCAGGGCTTCCTAACAGCGTGTCTAGATTGTCCATCGTGTTCTGGCCTGGGTCATCGGAATGGCTCCTTCAGGGACACAGTTTCACTGACCAAAGGCCAAGAGGTCTGAGAGGGCTCAGTGGCATCTCCACCGTGTCTGCCAGTTTATTGGGCATTCTGACCTGCACAGTGGGGTCTGGCGCTACTCATCCCCCCCACTGATGAGAGAGCGGGGGCATGGAGAGGCGGGGTGACTCGTTCAGAGTCGCATGTGGCTGGCTGCAGAATCAAGAGGCGGACTCTGCCCCGCTTGGGTATTCAGTGCCCTGAGGACCGGTCTCCCCAGGGGAGGCGTGCTGACGGCACATGGCAGGGACACAGTTGGTGGGAAAAGGACCTTAGTCTGAGGCCTTGGCGCCTCTGAGTCTGGACCAGGGGCCTGAGCTGCTCAGATGCTCCCCTGGGCCTGACTCAGCTGCTGAGGGTGCTGGCCTTCTGTGCACCGTGGGGATTTCGGCCTCTCTGCAGGGGCCGGATGCCCTTATTCTGCCCCTCCACAAATGCTGGGGAGGAGACCTCTGGGCCAGGAGTCAGTCTGGGGCTGGTTCCTTTTCAGCCACCCATGGCAGCTCCTATGGATTGCTGGGTGAAGCAGGGAACTGCGGGGAGGCAGGGCAAGTTCCCAGGGGATGGGGTGGTGTCCACGCTAGAAACGATGACTGTTTATTTAAGACCTATTGTGTGTTCACCTGGGCTTTCCAAGTGGCGCTAGTGGTGAAGAACCTGCCTGCCAGCGCAGAAGTCATAAGAGACATGGGTTTGATCCCTGGATTGGAAGATTTCCTGGAGAAGGGCATGGCAACTCACTCCAATATTCTTGCCTGGAAAATCCCCATGGACAGAGGAGCCTGGTGGGCTACAGTCCATGGGGTCACAGAGTCAGACACAACTGAGCAACTAACACTTACTCACTTATTTACTTGGGATAAAACTACATCTCTCTCTGGACTGTTTCTTCTGAGAAACTTTGGTGGAAAAGAAGTCCCTGTTTGGCACAAAGATAATAGCATCGTAATGAGGTGTTTATTGGATCTGTCTGCAGAGGACGTCTTTGATGAATTATTTAAGCTGGCTCCAGAGAAGGTGAACGCTGTCAAAGAGGTAGAGAGATCAAAGCTCCAAGAGTGCCTCCTGCCGCCCGCCCACCCGCCGCCCATCTGACCTGGGTCTGGAGGACAGGGTGGGGCAAAGGGGGAGGAATCTGGCCTTCACTCTGCAGCTGCTGTGCCAGGTGCCACGAGGCGTGGTGGGGGGCGGGGAGGTAGAAGCTTTCTGTGACCCTGAGTGGGAAGGTCAGGAACCTGAGCTGGGGGCCTGGGGCCTCGGTTCTTCCCTGGACAGGCCATCGTGAAGTTCGTCAACCAGGAGCTGGACCGCCTGGGCCTGTCCGTGCAGAATCTAGACACTCAGGTAGGGATGCGGCTGTGGGGTCTGGGGTCAGAAAGGGCCACAGGGAGAGGGTTTGGCAGGGCCCACCGGGAGCCTGGCCTTCCTTGTGTGACCCGAGGTGTCACGTCTCAGAAACCTGGGGCCCATCTCTCCAACAGGGGCAATGCATGGAGGCAGCATCGCTAATCAGGGGCAGGACAATAGTCCTGTAAAGTGAGGACCTCGGGGTTTGTCTGTACTGTTAATCACTTTCATTGTGAAACAACTGCCTTGCAGCTCGTTTTTCCCCAAAACTAATCTTGGACTATCCGATACGATGACCCAAAACACACGAGGGTTCCCTGTCTAGTTGCATTGCCGTCCCTGGTGGTGCTAGTGGTTAAGAACCTGCCTGAAGTGCAGGAGATTAAGAGATCTGGGTTCGATCCCTGGGTCGGGAAGATCCCCTGCAGGAGAGCGTGGTTACCCACTCCAGTATTCTTGCCTGGAGAATTCCATGGACAGAGGAGCCTGGAATCGCAGAGTCGGACATGACTGGAGAGACTTAGCCTGCACAGACATAAGCCTGGTGGGGTTGTAGGTGTTGACACAGCCCCGCGTCCAGCGGCTCCCGCGTCTCCTGGTCCACGATGCTGACGATGCTGAACAGTCCCGGGGCAGGAATAGAATCTTGAGCTGTCAGCCTCCTGTGGTGGACCGTGGCCTCCCCCCAGAACGCTATGCCCCTGATTCCCCTTAACACAGTTGGGGGCAGAGAAGTCGATGGCCAGCCCAGGCCCTTCAGGGCAGCAGTGGAGCCCGCTGGACCCCGGGAGCATTGACTGGACATGGTGGTGCAGGATTCGGTCCACCTGGCTTCTGTTTACACAACATGGTCTGAGGTGACTGGTGGTGAGGTCATCAAATGGCTAATGGTGAGTTTAGCTAGAGCTGCTGATGTCTCAGATGCAGCCTGTCATTAGCCAATGGGGAACAGGGTTGATGTAGCCCTGTGCCTGGAACTAAATCCAATGAAGCCCTACCCTGCGCCCAGCTCTGAGCAGAGCCCTTCCATATGTCAGCTCATTGACTCCTCCCAACAACCTCCTTAGGTGGGAAATGCTACTATCCCATTTTACAGATAAGCACATTAAGCACAGAGAGATTAATGAACTTATCCAAGGTCACACAGAGATTAAGTGGTGCTTGTCACTCAGTCATGTCTGACTCTATGTAACCCCGTGGACTGTAGCTCGCCAGGCTCCTTGGTCCACGGGATTCTCCAGGCAAGAATACTGGAGTGGGTTGCCCTTCCCTTCTCCAAGGGATCTTCCCGACCAAGGATCGAACTGGTCTCTTATGTCTCCTGCATTACCACTGGCGCCACCTGGGAAGCCCGACTAAATGGTCGACCTGGGACTTGAACCCCGGCTGCTGAGGCCAGAGTTTGTGTGCCATTAGCACCTTGCATGGTGGCCGCATGAGAAGCCCGTGTGTGGCGTGGTCTGGTGACACAGCAGGGTGGAGGTGGCAGACTCTGAAGCCAAGTGGGCCCACGTTGCCCCTGGGCTTGAGGACGCCTCCTTCACCTTAGCTGTGTGAACTTGGACCTGGATTTCTCTGAACCTCATACTCCTCTTCTTTTAAAATGGGTACAAGGATCCCACTCTCATAGAACTGTGAGTAACAGGTGAGATGGTGAACATCGGGCATTTTGTGGATTACCTGGCATTTGGTAAAGAATCCGCCTGCAATGCAGGAGACCTGGGTTCCACCCCTGCGTCGAGAAGATCCCCTGGGAAGGGATAGGCTCCCCACTCCAGTATTCTTGGGCTTCCCTGGTGGCTTAGCTGGTAAAGAATCTGCCTGCAGTGTGGGAGATCTGGATTCAATCCCTGGGTTGGGAAGAGCCCCTGGAGAAGGGAAAGGCTCCCCACTCCAGTATTCTGCCCTGGAGAATTCCATGGACTGTATAGTCCATGGGGTCACAAAGAATTGGACAAGACTGAGCAACTTTCACTTCACTGACACACTGTGGACACACGATAAAAAATTGTGGTTTTACTGTGTTTTATGTAGGTATGAACAGATGATGTCTTCGGTTTACATTCTACCTGTTCCATCTTTATGTCTCACTTGGTAAAATAAAGGTGTTTGAAGAATAAATGGCACATGTGAGAATGGTATTTAGAGACTGTTGCATAACGGGGGATATTAAAGTCCCTGGTATTTCAGTGGCACATTAACCGGCAAGATTTGGGGCCAAAATAACAGCATGGAAACAGACCTATTACAGGCAATTCCATTAAGGACTTCTAGTGGTGACTTACTTCCAACATTCAATCTTGTGTTTTGTGTCTTTGAAAAGATTGAATAGGATTAAATTAGCATATGATGCGCTGATGCCGGGGTGATGGATTTATCTCTGAACGTACAGACAGAACAGACAAATATGAATGTAGCAGCCAGCAAAATGAGCCCGATGTGATGTTCTCTGCCTTTTCCTGATGGAATAGGTTTACACTTAACTCTGTTTTCTCCTGAGCCTCTGTAGCTCATGGAACAGTATGTGGTTTAAAAAATGATTTGAGGCTATTTCACAGAAAATGTAAAAATGGCTCGTCTTATCAAGCATGTGCAGTGTGCTAGGCAGCCAATAACTGCTTTACACCTGCTGCTGTTTACAACACCACCACAAGGTCAAGGATGTCATCTCTATTTCTCAAAAAGGAACCCGAGGCTCAGAGAGGCTGTGTGACCTCTGTTGTCACACAGCCTGTAACAGGCAGAGTGGGATCCTCCAGGCGACCTGTCTTCAGTCCCCTCCTTTGCAGTTTGCAGATGGCGTCATCTTACTCTTGCTGATTGGACAGCTGGAAGGCTTCTTCCTGCACTTGAAGGAATTCTATCTCACTCCCAGCTCTCCTGCAGAAATGGTAAGTTTTTGCAAAGATTTTCCTTTCCACCTCTACCTCTGAGTGCTCAGATCTAGGAAACTGGCATGATCAGTCTTCATTCACTCACTTACAGGTGAAGTAAAGGGTGAAGGAAACTTTGGTTGTCCGTATGTCTGCCCTTCACCCACCAACCTCACCTGCAGACTCTTACACCTAGCCATTGACTTGCAGATTCACTCATCCACCCAGTTCATCTACCCATTTATCCATCCATACATTCATCTACCTAGCCATCCATCCACCATCCATCCACCCGCCCACTCATCTATCTATCATCCATCCATCATCATCCATCCACCCATCTATCCATCCATCCACTCATCCATCCACCATCCATTCATCCATCCACCCATCCATCCATCGTCCATCCACACATCATCCACCCACCCATCCATCCATCCATTCATCTATCCATCCATCCACCCATCCATCCATCATCTATCCACACATCATCCTCCACCCATCCATCCATCCACCCATCCATCCATCCATCCACTCATCCATCCATCATCTATCCACACATCATCCATCCACCCATCCAGCCAGCCAGCCACCCATCCATCCATCCATCCATCCACCCACCCATTCATCCACCTACCCATTCATCTATCCATCCTTCCACCCATCCATATATCCACTCATCCATCCATCTACCATTATCCATCCACCTGCCCACCCATCCATCACCCATCCATCCATCCATCTATCTATTCTTTCATTTATCCATCAATCATCCATCCATCCACACATCATCCATCCATCCATCCACCATCCATCCACTCATCCATCCACCATCCATTCATCTATCCATCATCTATCCACACATCATCCATCCATCCAGCCAGCCACTCATCCATTCATCCACCATCCATCCATCCATCCACCCATCCATCTATCTTACATCCACCCATCCATCTGCCTACCCACCCATCCATCCGCCTACCCACACATTCATCCACCTACCCATTCATGTATCCATCCTTCCATCCATCCATCATCCACCCATCCATCCACCCATCCATTCATCCATCCATCTACCATCATCCATCCACCTGCCCACCCATTCATCATCCATCCACCCATCCATCTATCATCCATCCACACATCATCCATCCATCCATCCATCTATTCATTCATTCATCCATCATCCGTCCATCCATACATTATCCATACATCCATCCACTCATCCATCCATCCAGCATCCATCCATCTAGCTGTCCACCCACCCATTCACCCATGCACCTGATCCCTCATTTTCTGAGGTCCTGCTTGGTGTCAGGCCCTATGGCCATAAAGACACAGCTCCTGCTTTCAAAGACCCCACATCCATCCATCCATCTATTCATTCATTCATCCATCATCCGTCCATCCATACATTATCCATACATCCATCCACTCATCCATCCATCCAGCATCCATCCATCTAGCTGTCCACCCACCCATTCACCCATGCACCTGATCCCTCATTTTCTGAGGTCCTGCTTGGTGTCAGGCCCTATGGCCATAAAGACACAGCTCCTGCTTTCAAAGACCCCTCAGTCTAGAAACACTGTGCTCTCAGTGATATATGGTCTTCCAGGCTGCAGTGAAATGTGTTGGCTCATGGTGGGTGGGCTGGTGGGGAACCTGAATGCAAGAAAATGTGGTTAGTGTGATCTGCAGGAATCGGGAGAGGCTTTGCGTGAGAGATGGCCCCTGAAGTTGGCTGAAGGGCTTGGTTTGCAGAGTTAAACTAGGGAGGGAACCCTCAGGGCAGGGAATAGCATCATCAAAGGGTCAGAGCTGGCAGGGGTTCTGGCCTTGTGGCAGTCAGGAGTTCCCACGTGGACCCTGGAGCCTGGGGGCTGGTTGGGAGATGGCTGCGTTAGTCCAGGCGAGGATGGGAGGGGGTGTTTATGCCTGAGTTGAGGAAAGACAATGGCGAGATTGATGCTGGTGGAAAGGACAGGGCATCGGCCTGACTGCTCCCAGCTTCTGGACCCTCACGGGGCTCCTCCCTCCCCTAGCCCTCAGGCCTCTCATGTGGAGCCTCTGCAGTTCTTGAGCTCCTCAAGCTCTCCCACCTCTGGGCTTTTTCACAGTCTGTTCCCCTGCTGGGAATGTCCTTTCCATGAGGGACACCTGCCGGTGAAGGGAAGGGATGCTCACGAGTCTCCACAGGAGGAAACCGAGGCCCCTGGGGGCAGGGTTCACTACAGTCCTGGGCTCTGTGTCCCGGCGGACTTGGCAGAGGGTGACAAATCCTCCGCTCTGGCCCTCAACCCACCACCAGCTCACTGTTGGCATCTCAGGCTTCTTGGCTAAAGTGGGCTCACAGTCCCTGCCCTGCTGGCCTTTGTGCTCAGTCGCTCAAAGTGTCTGACTCTTTGCGACCCCGTGGACTACAACAGCCTGCCAGGCTCCTCTGTCCATGGGATTCCCCAGGCAGGAACCCTGTGGTGGGTTACTGCCCCTCAGACCATACAAATAACAGAAGAAAGTTTGGAGCATCATGAAGGTGGAAGCATTGGGACATGTGGTCCCTTGTCCTCTCATCCTGCCCAGGACCCCAGGTGGCCCTCTCTGAACTCCATCCACAACAGGGTCCCTCTGGCTGGTTCAGCAGCAGGCAGCCCAAGGCAGGAGGGCAGGAGGGCACCCCATCCTCCCTCTGCAGACAGGGGACAGCAGGCAGGGCTGGGTGTCAGTCCCCAGTGCCAGCCTCGGGGAATTTCTGGGAAAAGGAATGATTTCCATCCCCTTTGATGTACCTGTGGCCCTGAGGATGGTTCAGATCTCAAGGCCTTCCCTGGGCGGGTGGGGGGTGGTGGTGGGGGCCCTGGGCCTAGTTGCAAGCTCGGTTTCTGCCTAGCTCCCACATATCAGCAACCCTGTCTGTCCCTGCTTCTGGCTGCAAGCCTGACCCCTGCCCCAACCAGGGTCCCTGTCAAATGTTCCAGGCCTGCCTCCCGGCCACAGCCTCCCTGCCCGCCTGTGGTCCACACGCCACCTGGGCCTCTGCCACCTCCAGGCCTTTGCCAGGGTGCCCCCGGCCCTGCCTTCCTCCTGCTTTGCTCCAGCTCCCTTAGCTGGGTGTTGGCTCCGACCACCTTCTCATCCCCTCTGAGCTCCTGGGCATCCTCTAGGCCCCTGAACCACAGCTCTTCTCATGTTCACAGGGAGTTCTTACCTGAGTTTGGCCTCACCACCCCTTACCCCCCATTTCTCTCTCTCTCCATGTTCCTGGGGGGTGGGGTGCAGGACAGGATTGTATTTCCATTTTACAGAAGGGAAAAATGAGGCCCCGGAGGCTGTAGGACATGCCCAGGGCTGCCCAGCTGGAACTGGGGCCGACTTCTTGACCCTCAGCCCACCTTCTTCTTTTGGCCATCTTTGTGGGTGTCATCTCCACCCTCTTAGGAGGCAGGGGTGCTCCTGACTGGAAGAGTGATTTGGGGCTGAGATTCCTCAGAGCTGGGATACTGGCGGAAGAGCAAACAGGCTGGAGCAGGGCAGTGTTGGACGCCACAGTAGAGACAGTGGTCAGCACTACTGGCCTCTCACCCTTCACTGGGCACTGTATCAGTCAGCTATTGCTGTGAAGATGCTGTGCGACAAACAACCCACATACCCAGTGGCTTAAAACTGCAAACCTTCCTTCTTGTGGGTCTGCAGGTTGTCTGGGTTTGGCCGCTCTAGGCGTGGCCAGGCTCCACCGCTCACCTGGGATGGGCTGGGTGTCAGGCCGTCTAGGCGGGGGTCACTGGGGCGGTTCAGCTCTGAGCCTCCTCCTGGGACCAGCAGTGAGCATGGCATGGCTTTCTCATGGCAGTGGCAGGGGACCCAGTGATGGAGCAGGACACACGAGGCGCAGGCTCAGAGCTGGGCTGCTGTCGCTTCCTTCTCACCCTCTCTGGCCTCGGTGCAGAGGCCCCTGCTGTGTGTGCGGCCGAGAGGCCACGTGCCTGGGGCCAGGGAGGTGCTTGCCCATGGGCATCAGGGATGAACTCACCAATTCCTTCCTGTATCGGGCCTCTGAGTAGGAACTATTCCCATTCCTGTTTCTCTCCAAGGAAACTGACTTCAGACAGGGCAAGCAAGCCAGTTAGCATTGAGGTTAGGAGGACAACCAGGCTCGCCCGTCTACAAAGTGGAAACTACAGCCTCAAGTCCTTCCTGGGGAGCCAGGGTGAGCCCCGCAGGACACGGAGTCAGGGTGAGACCAAGAATGAGGTTCACCCAGAGTTGTAGAGTCAGAGCAAGGGCTTAGGTGGGTCAGAGCGAGGCAGAGACAGTGGTGCTGACTTTATCCAGAAGTCAGGGCGCCCATGTGTGATCAGTGAGGGAAGGTTAAGAGGATGGAGCCGGTGGGGTGGGTCACATGCAGAACCCCATGGAACCAGGAGCTCAGAACTGGGACCCAAAAGAGCACAGGGGTNCAGTGTTGGACGCCACAGTAGAGACAGTGGTCAGCACTACTGGCCTCTCACCCTTCACTGGGCACTGTATCAGTCAGCTATTGCTGTGAAGATGCTGTGCGACAAACAACCCACATACCCAGTGGCTTAAAACTGCAAACCTTCCTTCTTGTGGGTCTGCAGGTTGTCTGGGTTTGGCCGCTCTAGGCGTGGCCAGGCTCCACCGCTCACCTGGGATGGGCTGGGTGTCAGGCCGTCTAGGCGGGGGTCACTGGGGCGGTTCAGCTCTGAGCCTCCTCCTGGGACCAGCAGTGAGCATGGCATGGCTTTCTCATGGCAGTGGCAGGGGACCCAGTGATGGAGCAGGACACACGAGGCGCAGGCTCAGAGCTGGGCTGCTGTCGCTTCCTTCTCACCCTCTCTGGCCTCGGTGCAGAGGCCCCTGCTGTGTGTGCGGCCGAGAGGCCACGTGCCTGGGGCCAGGGAGGTGCTTGCCCGTGGGCATCAGGGATGAACTCACCAATTCCTTCCTGTATCGGGCCTCTGAGTAGGAACTATTCCCATTTCTGTTTCTCTCCAAGGAAACTGACTTCAGACAGGGCAAGCAAGCCAGTTAGCATTGAGGTTAGGAGGACAACCAGGCTCGCCCGTCTACAAAGTGGAAACTACAGCCTCAAGTCCTTCCTGGGGAGCCAGGGTGAGCCCCGCAGGACACGGAGTCAGGGTGAGACCAAGAATGAGGTTCACCCAGAGTTGTAGAGTCAGAGCAAGGGCTTAGGTGGGTCAGAGCGAGGCAGAGACAGTGGTGCTGACTTTATCCAGAAGTCAGGGCGCCCATGTGTGATCAGTGAGGGAAGGTTAAGAGGATGGAGCCGGTGGGGTGGGTCACATGCAGAACCCCATGGAACCAGGAGCTCAGAACTGGGACCCAAAAGAGCACAGGGGTCCCCTGTTTGTCACTCGGAAGTCGGGGCTTCAGCAGATGGCAAGGCTGGCGGCCAGTATTTTGCTCACCTCCTAATCCCCAGTTACTAGCCGGGGACAAAATTCCCACCTTCCAAGGCCCCCACGTGCAGCCAGCCTGCTGACTCCACTATTTCACATTTTGAAGATGAGCCACATTCTTCAGAGGGAAAAGAAGCAGCCTCTCAGCTCAGGCCCCAGGAATGCACTTTTCTGGGCTATTGTAAGAAACTTCAGCTGCAGAAATGGGTAACAAAAATGCTGAGGAGGTCATTAACTGGAAAGGGCAGAAGAACAACGGCCCTTTCCGGAGGTGGGACATCCAAAGAATTGTTATCTCAATCCTGTGTCTTCTGGAAATTGAATTTCTCGTTATCAGACCTTCTCTGCCAGTGGTGTCAATGTGAGGTTGCCGTTCGGTGCTGGAAGCGGAGTAGGGTTGGAGGAGCGAGGCAATCGCTGGCTCTGCGGAAATGAAAACACCAGGGCCGGGAATCTTCAGCTTCCTCCCACGTGCAATTACTGCTCTCTCAAACGATCTGAATGCTCCCTTCTGGGTTGTGACCTTCTCTCAGCTCCGCGAAACATGGTCGTTTTCCTTTCATCATCTCAAACTGTGTATGCAAGAAAACTAATGCTTTAGGTAAACCTGGTGGGGTGGGGCTGGAGCCTGGGGCAGCTACTCCTGGTCGGACTGAGCATCGTCGAGGAGTGTGACCCTTAGAAGCCTGAGCGATCGTTGTTCTAGGGTCAACAGCGGTGATACTGAGCACAACTTCCACAAGGGCAGGCAGCGGGTCTGGGTTTTGCCCCAGTTGCATGGCCAGCACATAGCAGATGATCGGTAAATATTTTTTAGGGACTTCCCTGGTAGATCAGTGGCTAAGACTCTGTGCTCCCAGTGCAGAGGTCCTGGGTTTGATCCCTGGTCAGGGAACTAAGATCTCACATGCTGCAACTAAGAATTTGCCTGCCACAAGTAAAGGTCGTACAGGCTGCAACTGAAAGAACCTGTGTGCCGCAACGAAGGTCTAAGATCCCGCGTGCCGCAGCTAAGACAAATAAATAACGATAAATATTTAAAGTAAGTGAATGAAGTGTTTCTGAGAAATTGGTCCCGTGAGCTGCTCCGTGACAAATGGATCCCGTGGAGAAATCACTTGGGGAAACATGCATAGTCCCAAAAGCTCAGGATACATTGTAACACATTCAAGGTACTGAGAAGTCCTGCAGTGGAGGATTTCCAGAGGACTTTATGGAAGCCAACGTTTCCTAAAGCCATTTGGTCCCAGACCCCTTTTTCCTTCTGTCCCCTGGACCATGCTGTGAGGATGCAGGCTTGGAGGTGAGCACAAAGGCTGGGCTGAGAGGCGAGAGAGCACAGCCCAGTGTCCTGTCTTCACTCTGATATTTACCTTCTGTGCATCTTGTGAATGGTGCTCCTGATGAGAATGAAAACAATAGCAACAGTAACAACCCACATTTTCCAGAATTCTCCAGTCTGGGGGAAGACCTGGGGACACGGGGACAGGACGGCAGTGAAGGGCTGGTTCACTCACTCCGAGGTTTGCTTCCTCCGGTCTGCACCTCCCCAGAGGTGTGACCTGCCTGTTGGGGAACATCGGCACCTGTGCCAGCCTTGGTCTTCTTCTTGATGGGCTCTAGTGGGGCAGCCCTGCTGGGCTGGTGACCCAGCTGCCACCAGCCTCTCCCTGGCATTTTGGATCCAGCTCTGCTACTCTCGATTTTTTAAAAATAATTTATCTGTGTAGGCTGTGACAGGTCTTAGCTGCAGCATGCAGAATCTTAAGTTGCATCATGCAAACTCTTAGTTGCAGCATGCGGGGTCTAGTTCCCTGATCAGGGATCGAACCCCTGCCCCCTGCACTGGGAGCATGGAGTCTTAGCCTCTGGGCCACCAGGGAAGCCCCTGCTCTGTCCATCTGATGCACCTTCAACTCTCCTCCGTGGAGAAGGACCCTGCTCACTGGACCCCTGTGGTCCCCACACGGCCTCCGGGAAGCCAGCTGTCACGGCGGACTCCGCCCCTTGCCTGGGATGCGGCCAGAGTCCTTGGGGATGGGCTGAAGATGCTCCCCCTGCCCTGCCCTGTGTCCTTGGACCAGGACTGTGGCCTGCCCCTCTCCCTCTCTGGGAGAGTCTTTCTCAGGGGCTCCTGGCCTCCCACACAGCCCACTTCTCAGCCCTTGTAGGAGCCAGGGTGGTGGAAACTTGCAGGGAAGCCTCGGCTCTGCCTTCGTTATTCTAGCTTCATGTCTTGCCTCAGGATTCCAGTTCTGGGTACCCCATCACACTGGTCCACACAGCAGCTTGGAGGGCTGCTGGGAGATGCGCTATTCCCCTTGTACAGAGGTGGGGACAAGGCCCAGGCAGGACATGTGCCTTGTGCGACCTGTGACTTGGGACCTGTTGGGGGCTGGTGCACAGATGTCCAACCCAGATCTGCCCAGACCCACCAGGAGGGGACTGGGAGCAGGCTAGGCAGCCTCGGGTGGGTTTTGCTTACCTGCCGCTCTGCCAGCTGGGCCTCTGGGCCCCTGGCTAGGTTGCCATGGGAACCGCCTGGCCTGGTTGAAGCGGGCTTTGGGACTGGGATGGGCTCCCCAGCCCCAGCTGCTTTGTAGGCATCAGAGGGAGACAGACCTGACTCCAGCACTTTCTGTTGTTGAGTTCAGACAGGCCCATGGCCACTCTGAGCCTCAGTTTCCTCATCTGTGCTTTACCCTCGGAGCTCAGCTGCTTATGAAGGAGTCTCGATGGCGCACAGTTTCCAGGGCTGCATCAGGAAAGACAGGACGCTTCCTTCTCTGGCTAAAGTCCCCTCACCTGGCAGGACTCACTCCCAGGTGTCACCTCCACCAGGAAGCCTTCCCTGATGCCTGGGCCGGGTGCCTTCCTTGGGGACTGCCTTTCCCCCTAGAAGTGGCCTCCTGGCTGCATGATGAATCATCTCGCCAGCATTTGATGGGGTCTTGTCATTGTAGCTGCACAATGTCACCCTGGCTCTGGAGCTGCTGAAGGAAGGAGGCCTCCTCAGCTACCCCATCAACCCCGAAGGTGAGTGCAGGGCTCTTGTGGGCAGGCAGCCTCGTGTCAGGGCCCCTGAGCAGGGCGATGTGTGGGTGCAGCCTCTTGGCCTGGTGTTGGCTGAGTTTTCCTATGAGGGGGTCCCCTGCCCACGGCTCCCACCCATCCTAGTGGAGGACAGTCCTAGGGGGTGGAGATGGGGGACCAAGGTCCCTGGGGATGGACTGTCCAGAGACCCGAGGTCTGGAGGAAGTGCTGTGTTGGGGCCCCCCGAGAGGGTGCCTGGGAGGAGGCAGTGGTGGTGCCCTGTGACGGGTCCTGGGACTCAGGGCTCGCTTGACCAACTGTCCTGGTTTGCCAGGAGTTCTGCCTGGTTTAGCCCTGAGAGTTCGTGTCCCAGGAAACCCCTCGGTCCAGGGCAAACCCGGATGGTTGGTCACCCACTCCTGGATCTGACCATTGCCCTGCTCTCTCCCAACCCACAGACATCGTGAACAAGGACGCCAAGAGCACGCTGCGAGTCCTCTACAGCCTGTTTCGCAAGCACAAGCTGAAAGAAAGCACGGAGGGGGTGCCCCAGAGGTCCCCAAATTAATCCTCACAGTCCCCAAAGCTGCTCCTCACGGCCTGCCTGCCAGGCCCCGCTGGAGGGCCTGGGCCGCGGAGGGTCTCCTCGTGGTGCAGCCAGCCCTGGGCCTCCCACTCTTGCTCTGCGTGTCTGTGGCATGCCCGCCCCTCCCCCATCTCCTGGTTCCATCCATCTGAATATCTTTGAACCCAATTAGGCGTGGTTTCGTTCTGAGCCAACCTCTGATCTCGCCTGGTTTATTTTAACAAATGGATCCCTGGGAGGGATGTGGGGAGCCTGCCGATGTCCTGGGAAGGTCCCCCTTAAATATGCATGGATATGAGCTGAGCCCCAATGCAGGCTCCCTCCGCACAAGGCAGGCCGGGGAGGGGTTCAGGAGCTTGTCTGCAAGGCCACTGCCAGGTAGCTGTGAGGGGCCCGGCGGCGCTGACCTTAAGCGGGGCTGAGGGGCTCACCCTGGAGTAGGAGGGCCCTCAGGTGTCAGTACTGACCGGACGGCAGAGACCTGCCTGCCACACTCAGCTACTGGTGTCGACCTGCCCCTCACGTCGGGGAGACGGGCCCAGGATCACCCTCCAGAGGCAGGAGCCCCACTTGCCTCCAAAACCAGGCCCGTGCCCCTCGGGAAAGTCAGTTCAGTTGCTTGCCAGAGGAGCCAAGGCCCAGGCCCACCCCACAGCCACGATGTTGAGTTTCACCTGGAAGTCACAGAGATGTCCTTGTGGCTATGAGGGGCCCGGCGGCGCTGACCTTAAGCGGGGCTGAGGGGCTCACCCTGGAGTAGGAGGGCCCTCAGGTGTCAGTACTGACCGGACGTCAGAGACCTGCCTGCCACACTCAGCTACTGGTGTCGACCTGCCCCTCACGTCGGGGTGATGGGCCCAGGATCACCCTCCAGAGGCAGGAGCCCCACTTGCCTCCAAAACCAGGCCCGTGCCCCTCGGGAAAGTCAGTTCAGTTGCTTGTCAGAGGAGCCAAGGCCCAGGCCCACCCCACAGCCACGATGTTGAGTTTCACCTGGAAGTCACAGAGATGTCCTTGTGGCTGGTTAGCAGGTCGGACCAACTCCCTGTCTGTCCCCAGAGAGCTGCCGCGTTGCCCTCTCCAGGGAGACTGGGCACTTGCTGTCTATGTTTCTCGAAGCAGAAGTCCCTGTAACAAGATGGAACAGGGGTTCCTGGAGCTGACAGCTGATGGGAACAAACTTGGAGGAGGCTCTGTGAGCAAGAGTGAGGGTCGGTGGGCAAGGTCAGAGGGGCTGGATCCGGCTAACCCTAGGCCCCCCTACCCTCCCAGCTCCGAGTCTCTGTAAGGACAGAGCCCACTAGATCTGAAGTCACTGTTTGATAGCTTTGGATTTGGGGAGGGGCTGGTGGCTCAGACCGTAAGTGTCTGCCTACAGTGCAGAACTGGGTTTGATTCCTGGGTCAGGAAGATCCCCTGGAGGAGGAAATGGCAACCCACTCCAGTACTCTTGCCTGGAAAAATCCCATGATGGAGGAGCCTGGTAGGCTACAGTCCATGGGGTCGCAGAGAGTCGGACACGACTGAACGACTTCACTTTCTTTCTTTGGCTTTGGGGCAGGGGCTGGCGTGGGCCAGGCCCTCTTTGCCCAACCAGCGAATGGAGCTCGGCAGATGTGCTCTGTGTGGGGAATGACTGACACCAAGAACACTTGGGCCAGGTGTCTGAGTGTGAGATGGTCTCATCGTGGCCTTACCTCTACCCCACCCCATCCACCTGCTCCCCTCCAGCTCACAGGTAATTAGTTAGGGTGAGGGGGGTGCGTGATGGGATTAGCATCCTTAGAAGACAGGAGAGATCAGACCGGTCCCTGCGATATGAGGACATAGCAAGAAGGTGGCCGTTTGCGGCAGGAAGAGGGGCCCTCACCAGGCACCAGATCACCGGGGACCTCCGTCTTGGACGTCCCCGGTGTCAGGACTGTGATGAATAAAGAGGCTGCTTTTGGTTTGTTTGTTTAATGACTTATTTGTTTGGTCAGTCACTTTTGGCTGTTCTGGGCCTTTTTTGCTGTGTGTGGGCTTGCTCTCGCCGCAGCAAGCAGGGGCCACTCTCTCCTTGCGACGTGCAGGCTTCTCGATGCACTGACTTCTCTCGTTGTGGAGCATGGGCTCCAGAACGCACAGGCTTCAGCAGCAGCTGCACGTGGGCTCGGTAGCTGTGGTTCCAGGCACAGAAGTCGTGGTGCGGTGCACGGGGTTCGTTGCTCCATGGCATGTGGGGTTCTCCCGAGCCAGGGACTGAACCCACATCTCCTGCACTGGCGGGCAGATTCTTATCCCCTGCACCACCAGGGAAGTCCTGTCTGTTTTTAAAAGCTGCCCAGTGTATGATATTTTATTATAGCATCCAGAGCTGACTAACAGATTCTCAGTACCGTTACTCGTTAGAGAAATAAAATTAAAACCACAACGAGATTCCACTACACGCTACATTGAAAACACTGACAATAGCAAGTGTTGACAAGGATGTAGTGCGATTAGAGTTCTCATATGTTGCTGGTGGAATGCAAAATGGTACGTTTACTTGAGAGAACAGTTTGGCAGTTTCTTATAAAGTAACACATACACTCACCATACGACCTAGCCATTTCACTGCTAGGTATTTATCCAAGAAAAATGAGAACATATGTCTACACAAAGACTTAGACATGAATAGCAATACTATTCATAAAAACCAAAGACTGGGAAGAACCCGAATGTCCATTGCCAGCAAAGGCATAAAGGAATTAGAGTGTCTCCATACAATGGGCTTCTGCTTAGTGACATAGAGAGAAGGGTGTTGACACAAAAACAGCCTGGATGCCGTCAACGGCGTTGACTAAGGGAATGAAAGGGAATGAAATGGGATGCAAGCGGCTACACATTTATAAGAAATTCTAGAAAAGGCGCAGCCCTGGCGATAGAAAGCAGATCAGATCTTTCCAGGCTGGCGGGAGAGGAATTTGGGGTGGTGGGAATGCTCGATGGGATCGTTGTGCTCACGTGACTGTCCACCTTTTTTCAAACTCATCAAATCACACACTTAAAATTGGGGATTGTTTTTGCTGTTCCGTTGCTAGGTCGTGTCTGACTCTTTGTGACCCCATGGACTGCAGCACACCAGGCTTCCTTGTCCTTCACCATCTCCCAGATTTGGCTCAAACGCATGTCCATTGTGTGGACAGTATTCCTCAATAAACCTACAAAAATAAAATTTTTTTCTAACTGGTTTTCAAGCTGAAAAAGAGTGAGGACGGACGACGCAGAGGGGAGGCCTGCGGAAGGGAGGGAGCAAAGACCCTGAGGATTTGCAGTAGAAGAGGGTTGACTTCATGCTTTCTGTCCTTGGAGCCTGGTGAGAAACCAGCTGGTAACCTGGGGCCTCGAGGCATGTGACTGCTTATGACTGGGGAAGCCTGAGCCTGCGTAAATGAGCCTGTGTAAGTGCCCACGGGAAGGCTCTGGATGAGAAAAGATGAAACGTGAGAGGAAGCATCTTATAGGAGGGAGGCATCTGGGCAGGTGGGCAGGAGCTGGGTTCCAGGTACAAGGAGGAGTGCCTGGGATGGGAGGCTGGTCAGAAGGTGGGTATGGGAACAGAGAGAGAGACCACCCAGTGCCAACCTGCCTGCTGCTCTTCAGCGATTGTCACAGCCTTCTGATGTTCTCTTAATCCCTTATAATATCTCTCTTGCTCTGAAATCCTCTTTGATTCTAATGCAGCTCCTTATAAGCTTTCTTTCAGTGTTAGCAGGGAATCTTTTCTCTTCTCTTCCTTGTAAAGGATCTGTGTCTTTATGTAAGAGAGTTTTTAAGGAAAATGTTTCTGCCCACACTGAGCGGCATCTTAGCTCCCTGACCAGGGGTCAAACCCGCACCCTCTGCTTTGGAGTTTCAACCACTGGACCACCAGGGAAGTCCCCTCAAGAGGCTTTCCTATAGACCTAAATAGTTATGTCTTTTTATCTGATCCGAATGTCTCTGCATTTTAATTGCAGGGTTGCATCCATTAAAATTATTTATTGTGGTGAAATACACATAATGAAATTTTCCATTTTAGGCCCTGTAACATGTGTGGTTCAGTGGCATTAAGTACCCTGTGTAGCACCATCGCCCCCATCTCCAGAACTCGTTTCATTTTGCAAAATTGAAACTCAATACCTGTTATGCCATAACTCTTTATCCCCACCTCTCCGGCCCCTGGCAACCACCAGGCTCCTGCCTGACCAGACCCACACTTTGAACTTCCCAGGGCACAGGGCCCCTTGGGGTTCCCACCCCAAACTCATCGGATTGAAGTCAGAACTTGCCCCTTCTGCTGCCCTGCCTCCTGACTCCCCAGCGTTTTTTCCAGCCCCTGCAACCTCCTGGGGT
>SJYG01000009.1:7237569-7248347 GCA_006410535.1 Litocranius walleri
CCCGGGCACCACATCCTTTATGCCTTTTCCTCACCTCTCAGACCCAGGCCCTCCTCCCCTCCCTTCTGCCCCCGGAAGTCTAGGCGCTCGCCATCCACGGCGTTCAGTACAGCAACTCCCGAGGTGGGCCCTCTGCCTCTCTCCCCTCTGACCCCAGTTCCACAGCCGAGGTTGGCGTTTTCCTGTCCCGGAGCCTGAGCCCATTACTGTCCTTCTATAAAGCTCCCTGCTGCCTGACGCTCTGGGTCCTCCCGAAGCTGCTGGCCTTGTGTCTACTCACTGACTGTGTCCTATCCCCAAGACACCCCATCCTTTCCAAGCTGTCTTCAGGTCCTTCCCTGAAGGGCCCAAGATCTTCCCAGGCCCCTTGGATGGTGTCATTCTCTGCTGAGACCCCCACCCCACCCCGGCCTCGGGACCAGAGGGGTGGGGGCATCTCTGGGGAGAGACTGGAGAAAGGATGAGCGATGCGACAGGGCGGACCCCTTGGGCTGGCGGGGCTTGAGGCGTGTGGAGGGAGTGATTCCTACCAAGGAGTCCGAGAAGGGGGGCTGCGGAGCCCACCGCCCTCGCCTCCCTCTGTCCTCCGTCCCAAGAAATCTTACCCTGGTTGGCGTTGTTGCAGCCAGAGCTGGAAGCAGGACAATTCCCGTGGGCTGAACTGGAACCCGTCCAGGGCCGGGGAAGGAGCTGGCAGTCTTGGGCTGGTGTGCAAACAGCTCTGGAGTGACGGGAAATGCCTCGAAGGCCGGGGTGCCTCGGCGCTGAGCGGCTTCCCAAAATAACCCAGGGGGCAGCTGTCTCAGATTCTGAAACTGGGTCTGGCTGCCCGAGCCACAGGGAGCCCCAGGCCCCACACCAGCCTTGCTCTGGGAGCAGATGGCACTGGGAATTTTTTCTTTCTTTCTTTCTTTCACCAAAGTCAGCTGGTAAGCGAACAGCTTGTCTGCAGGAAAGCATCCCTCCCTCTCTCTTTCTGTGACAGATCAAGCTGCCATCTCCCCTCCCCCAGCCCCTGCCCACCTCTCCTCCCCAACCCTTCTTCCTTTTGAGACCCCAGGCAACTGAATCCAAGGGTCATCACAGGTCCTCGCCCACTGGCTCAGGGAGCAGCCAGGATCCCTGGGTCTCTGGGGGCCTGGACGGGGCTGGGACAACAGATTCTGGGTGGCCGACTGATTGTAAAGCAGACCATAGGATGTCCCAGAAATGATGCTTTCAGAAGAGTCAGCCCAGGGACCTGCGTTGGCCAACGAATGTATGCTTTTATTCATGAATCTACGATGGTTTCAAATCCGTTGATATGCTTATTGCCTGTAAAGGGAACGTGTCAGTGCACACGGCGGGGTTTTGCATCTGCAAAGGTCATTGTGCACAGGCCACACTAAGAGGCCTTCCTGAGCACCAGCCGTGTGCAGCCCGCAGTCTTGGAGCCGGGGATACAGGGAGAGCCCAGAGAGCGGCTCTATCCTGGAGGTGCTCACAGCCTGGGGTGGACAAGGCAGTGTTTCACAGTGGTTAGAGCACAAAGCTTGAGTCAGACTCCGAGGCATGAGTATCAGGTCCGTCAGCTACTTGCTCTGTGATGCTGAGTGAATCACTTTACCTCCCTGAGACGCCATTTCCTTCTCTGTCAAATCAAAGCAATCAGGAATCTACTCTCTGAAGGGTTATTATCGAAGTTAAAGCAGAGGATCCATCTAAAGAGCTTGAAACATTGCAGGACGCATAGCATTCAATAATGTTGGGTGACGTCACCATCACCGTCATTACCACCGCCGCCATCATCACCACCAGGCTCCTCTCTCCAGGGGATTCTCCAGGCAAGAATACTGGAATGGGTTGTCTGTAACGATTCCAGGGGATCTTCCCAACCCAGGGATCAAACCCACGACTCCTGCTTGGCAGGTGGATTCTTTACCACTGAGCCATCTGGGGAGCTGTCCTTTCTACTTAATCACTGGTAATGCTTCGAGGCTTACCCTGGAAATGGGACCCTCCAGAGATTATTCACGTCTGCTTCAGCAGGATTCTGAGGGTCACTCTTAGTTGCCTCCCATTAAATTGAAGTCTTCATCCAGGATTTGTGATCCGCAGGGCCAGTGTAAAGCCTGCACTGGGGCTGGCTGGTGGTTACGGCTTCAGGGAGATTCTTTTTTCCCCAGTACCAGGCTTGATGTAGACTACTGTCCTTGTTTCTTCAGCCTTTTTCCTAGTAACTTATTCCATCAGTGAAAGCATGGCCCTTGGGAGAGTCCAGCTGTCCGTGAGGTTCCCTATCTAACTCATGCTGGGCGGCCCAGGTGTTCCTCCACCCCAGAGCCAAGTGTGGTCACGGAAAAGGATGATCAGGTGTCTGACCTTGGCAAATGTCCCTGGGGCAGAGCCAGCCTCAGCAACTGCTCACCTCTGGGGACTTCCAATCTCACTCCTAGTTCTCTGGCCTGGGAGGCTGCTCCTTGTTCTTGCTTGTCTGGTGTGATGCATTTTAATACATGTATGTATGCACGCCTATAAAAGCATGTTCGTATACGTAGACCCATATATTATTTTCATTGCCTTGCTGTTGGACTATTGATCAGTGATTAGTCTTCCACACTGTGGAAAATGCAGGCCTCTCTGCTTGCACAGTGTAGACTTTTAATAAGCAGCGATGTATCTTTAAAATTCCCTCTCCGTCTCTGCACTCCCCAAGTCGCCACGTGGAGGTAGGTCTCTGCTTCCCCACCCATTCTCTTCCATTTCCTCCTTCTTTCCACGACCCTTCCCCCACCCCAGTCTCATCTCCCCACCTGCATCCTGATCCAGCCAGATGAGGGGGGACAATCAGCGTTCACCCATAGGTAAACTTCCCCATCATATAAGCCTATGCCGCCAATCAAAGGCTTCTCAAGGGCAAAATCGGTGTGGGGTGTGCAGAGGGGGTGGAATCTTCTTGAATGGCCATGCCTGGCTGTTCTGGGGGACAGGACCTGCCGGGGTGTACAAGGGGGCCAGGGCAGAAGTTCTAGAGGTAGGGCTTAGCCTGAGGTTTCAGGCTGGAGGAGGTAAGAAAGATGTGCTGAGGAACCAACTGCCTCAGGTGGAGATAAGGCCCCCCACGCTCATCTGAAGTGGGGCAGAGACCCCCAGGTGTCGTGGCCAGGGCCCAGGAGGCAGGTTCATTATCAGTATCAGGCAGAGCTTTCGAAAGGCAAGGCTGTGTAACGGCTGCCTAAGGGATGCATGAGCAGGGGTGGGGCACCCACCTGCTGGGGGTCTGCACAGAGTTCCAGCATCCCGGGGGCAAGGTAGGAATTTGTTGTTGTTTAGCCACTCAGTCGTGTCCGACTCTTGTGAACCCATGGTCTGTAGCCCACCAGGCTCCTCTGTCCATGGATTTCCCAGGCAAGAGTACTGGAGGGGTTTCCTTCTCCAGGGGATCTTCCTGATCCAGGGATTGAACCCACATCTCCTGCTTCTCCTAAATTGGCAGGTGAATTTTTTTTTACTGCTGAGCCACTAGGGAAGCTCCAAGGAGGGAAGGGAGTATGCTTAGTGGGCTGAGTGCAGCACCCTGGGCAAGATGCCCTGCTCAGACCCAGAGCCCAGTGCCCTGCCTGCCCTGGACGTAACAATCTGAGAAGTGGTGGTCAAGCAGGGCGCACCAGCTGATGTCCATCCACCTCTCAGGGACCCTGGGCACAGGTGGTGCATCATGGGTAAGTGACCGCAATAGGAACCAGAGCCTCTGGGTTGCCTATTACACGCCAGCACATTGTTCCAGACAGCATATTAAAAAGCAGGGGCATCACTGTGCCAACAAAGGCCCATCTAGTCAGAGCTATGGTTTTCCAGTGGTCATGTACGGATGTGAGAGTTGGACCGTAAAGAAAGCTGAGCACTGAAGAATTGATGCTTTTGAACTGTGGTGTCGGAGAAGACTCTTGAGAGTCCCCTGGACAACAAGGAGATCCAACCAGTCCATCCTAAAGGAGATCAGTCCTGGATATTCATTGGAAGCACTGATGCTGAGGCTGAACCTTCAGTACTTTGGCCACCTGATGCGAAGAGCTGACTCATTGGAAAAGACCCTGATGCTGGGAAAGATTGAAGGCAGGGGGAGAAGGGGACGACAGAGGACGAGATGGTTGGATGGCATCACTGACTCAGTGGACATGAGTTTGAACAAGCTCTGGGAGCTGGTAATGGGCAGGGAGGCCTGGAGTGTTGCAGTCCATGGGGTCGCGGAGTGCAACATGACTGAGCGACTGACCTGAACTGACACTGTTCTTTCTGTTTGAACCTTACGTGCACATAACTCACTTGGGTGTCAGTGCAGACTGTGTACTGCTGACAAGCTCCAGGTGACCCCCTTGGACTCGCCTGGCCCAGGACCCCGTGTAGACATTCTAAATCCCTGTTCCAGGTGCAGTGTAGACACTGGGAAGTCTAGAGCCTGCCCAGGTGAGTATAACATGCAGCCAGGTTTCAGGACAGTGGCTCTAGACCACAAAGAAAAGGGGCTTCCCTGGCGGCTCAGACAGTGAAGAATCTGCCTGCAATGCAGGAGACCTGGGATTGATCCCTGGGCCGGGAAGATCCCCTGGAGGAGGGCAGGGCCACCCACTCCGGTATTCTTGCCTGGAGAATCCCATGGACAGAGGAGCCTGGCGGCTCTAGTCCATGGGGTCGCACAGTCAGTCACGACTGAGCAACTGGCCACAGAGAAGTGGGAGCTCATTGTCCTCCTTGTCCATCCTCTGTTTCCATGCAGAGATGGGTTTCAGGAAACATCCATCTTCTCTTTAAAAAAACAAAACTGCACACGTGGTGCTAGGCAGTGACTGGCTGGCCGGGGACAGGAGGCCAGCGAGATGTGGGTCACAGAAAGGGTCCCCCTGGACCGTGGACGGCCACTGCCGGGCAGGATGGGAAGAAGGGGACAGCCTCATTTCTGGCCAGATTCACTTCCTCATTGCACATTCCAGGCTCCCCCGATTCCTCCCTCTTCTTGATCTCTGGGTCATGGCCGTAACTTCTTGTTGCAGCCTTGAACTCACGCTGAATGTGACCTCTGGGCTTTGACCCCCTCTGTTGCAGCCCAAGTCCCTGCTCTGTGAGCCCCGCCTACACAGATGGGTCTCCCTCCAGCACAGATGGGGGCAGGAAAGGGCCAGTGAGCCAGCAAGTAACAGGGACCCTGCAGAACAGGTCACAGTGGAGGCATGCCAGTCACCTTGATCCTCGATCACCACGGCTGTTATAGTTGACTGAGGGAAACGAGTGTGTTTCTGAGCGTGGATAGGTGTGCCCACATGCTCATCTGGTCCTATGTCTCTGTACACAGGTTGCAAGAGGGAAATATTTTTGTGTTCCTTTTGTTAACTGTCCTCAGGCTTTGTCCTCAAGTTTTGGGCCTCGTGATAGCAGGACCCAGTGCTGCTAAGATGGAGCTACTCTGGACCAGCTGATCCTTGGGACCCTCCCGCCCCCACCCCCTAGGCTTAGGACACTGGCAACTTCCCCTCAGAGGAGTCCAGTGACTCCCTCTTCTGCTCAGGCCCCTTTCCTACCTATCGCCTGGGGGATCCCACCCAAAACTGCCCTCTAATAAAGTGGAACTGGACACGCAAACCCTGCCCTCTATTTGCGCATGACCCCGAGGGAGGGACCAGAGCTTGCTGAGTCAGTATTTCCTCCGGTAACAGGGGATCTGATTAACAACAACTTTCTCCCTTCCAGTTTCTGCGGCTGCCTGGGTAACTGCCCCGTTTCCTTCACTCCTGGCCTCTGCGGGTGAGGAATGTGGCTCAGTTCTGCTCCCAGTGTTGACACCTCAGAGTAAGGCTTGGGAGGCTCTGGAGGCTGGAACCACATAGAGGTGTCTCACTCACCCATCTGGTCCGGGCTTGGCTAGGGCTGCTGATGGACTGAATGCCAGGGCCGCTCTGTGCGCCTCGGGCTTTACTCCTCTGGCAGGAGAGCAGGGCTCTCAGTGTCCCAGGAGGAAGCTGGTGGCCTTTGGTGACCTGGACTGCAGGTTGCATGCAGGACTCAGTGGCTGACACAGTCACACGCTGCTTGTGAACTCAGCCATGCAGGGTCTGAGATGCGTGTGAAGCAGGTGTTTATTCAAGATCAGAGCTGGGACCTCTGAGGAGGTATCGATTCAAATAGAGCGTGTGGGGCCGTAGGGAGGTCCTGGCTCAAGATGAACCTAGTCAGTGAGCCTGGCAGGGGAAGGAGCCTCAGGCAGGACCTGTGGGCAGTTGGGCTGTGGCAGACTGCTTCCTGGCGGGTGGACAACCCAGATCCTCTCTTGGGTGAAGATACAAAGTATTCTAAACACATCTTTCCTCCAGGGCACGGCTTTTCCTAGGCCAGCTTGGCACGTGCAGGATGCTGGGAGGAAGGTGGCCAGACGCTGGCTCGGAGGCCTCTGAGCTATTCATCCTCCAGACGCAGACAGACAGCCCCAGTCATGGCAGGCGTGCAGGGGCAGGGCGTGGGGCTGGGTCCTGCTGGATGTGGTGCCAGTGACTTGTCACGCCAGCCCCACGCTGGGGTGTGTGGTCTGACAAAGGATATTCCCCTTGATTTGTGGATGCATTTTTAGGAAAAATCTTCAAGAAGCGTAAAATCCTTTAAACACACTTAACCGTGCATTCTGCAGGCTGCCTCTGTCGATAAGAATGAAATTACATATAAGAAGCATTGGCTTAGGGCAGAAATACCCGCTGATCGCACGTGTCATCTTGGTTACTTGCTGTTGAGACTGCAGATGCACCGAAAGGTTTGTACTCAGTGGCTGCTCCCTGAGCACCTACTGTGTGCCAGCTCCTAGCTGCATGACTTGCAAGTATTGCTTTGAATCTTCACGACAACCTGAAGTGGGAGCTGGAACGCACTCATTTGGCAGCGGCCTAGAAAGGGCCACACAGCCACCGCACGATTGAGCCAGGAAACTCAGCTGTGACACCCCTGGGTGGCCCAGGGTGGGACTCTGGGGCTGGGGCCTCCCTCTCTCTCTGCTCCCGAGGCTCTGCACTTGTCACTAGCTCGCATCAGCCCATTTTCTCTGCGTTGCTCAGCACTAGCTGGTGCCTCCTCCCTCCCTTCCTTTTGCTGTCTGTGAGGGTTCCTGTTTATCTCTCCACCGAGGGCAGGCACTCTGTGGGTCTTATTTATGCAACATGTGTCTAGAACTCAGCATGTTATAGGAATCCAAAAGAGAAGTCTTAATTACAAGGGAGAAATCTAACTTTCTGTACCATCCAACAGTGGAACAAACTGCTTTGTGGTAGTGAGCTCCCCGCCACTGGTGGCATTCAAGTGGTAGTTGGACAAGCACCTGTTAGGGCGTGTTAGACAAAAGCAGGAGGTGAAGCTCACACTTAAGGCAGTCATAGCTTCTGTCCAGGGGGCTCTGGCCTTCCAGGGCTTCCCTCCCTGTCCTGCTACCATCTTGCCACAAGATGCTGGTGGACGTCCTTCCCGCTTCTGGCCCTAGTCTCTCCACAGTACTAGAAAACCATGGTGGCAGCATCTATTTGGTTGAAACACCCAGATGGAAAAGGATGCAGAAGCAAAGACCAATATTTATTCATTATCATATCCAGATATTAGACTGGGAGCCACAAATAGACGTTTCTAACGAGCACCCGTCTGGCCCTGCCTCCTGGGCTCCTGCCACGGATCCCTCTTCCTGTCACGTCCTGCCTCTCGCACTGGGGTTTGGCTTGGATATTTGCCAGCCGCTGGGTTATTTTCTGAAGTGATTAACGGGAAGCCAGGGGCATCGGACAGCCAGCAGGATGGTCTTTTAAAAGGACACATGCCATTCCTGACAAGAACCCATCTGAGTGTGGTTCAGAAGCTCTCAGAGTGGGTGGGTGGGGTGGGGAAGAGCTAGGGCGGGCACATTGAGAGTGGGGTGCCATCCAGCTGGAAAGATCCATCAGAGCTGAGAGTCTGCACGGGACAGTCTGCATCTGTTTCAGTCCCGTCACGCACTTGGCCCTGGTCCACCAGTGCCGCTGGGCTCGGGAACCGTGCTCAGCCAGAGCTCCCCCATCAGCTCTTAGCCTCAGCATCGCACACCCAGCTATTTCTCCCATCTTCCGAAAAGCCTTTCTCTCCCACTTCTTCTAGCTTCCTCTGCTGCCTCCTTCCTTCCTCCTCTTGATAGCAGAGCTTCTTGAAAGAGCAAAATTCCTCCCCATCTTTCTGTAAACCGCCCCCCAATCTTCTCTAAGTAGGCTTTTCCTGCCATGGATTCCCTGAAACCGCTCTAAATGATGAAGTCAGCAGTGCCACCCCACCCCATCCCACCACCATCCTGAAAACCGAAAACCTCTGTCAGCGGTCAGACCCCGGCTTCCTGAGCCGTCAGCCGCCTCTGATCGCTGGTCAGTGCCTTCTGCCCCCGGACGCCCTCTCGTCGCCCGGCTCCCAGGACCCCTATGCCCCCTTGCCTCCTCACTGTGCTGCCAATGCTCCCCATCTCCTTGACCTTGAATATGTTCAGGGTTCAGTCCTCGGACCTTGTCTCCTTCCATTAACTGCTCGCTGCCTCAGGGATCCTGTCTGGGGGCTTGAAAACTGTCGAGATGACAATGCCTTCCACACTACACCTCCAGCTTCCTCTGATCTCTGACAGCCCTTCCAACTGCCTCTGTGATGGTTCCAGCTGGGTATCAAAGTCATCTCTTCGCAAACCCAACACGACCCCGCTGATTGCCTCCTTGTCGGCTGGCGGTGGCCCTGTCCTTCAGTTGCTCAGGCCAAGAGCCTCACATACATCCATGGTGCCCCCCCCTTCTCTCACACCCCAGATCCAATCTGTCAGGAAATTATATTGGCTGTACCTCCAAACGCATCCAGAGCCTGACCACTTTTCACCACCCCCATGGCTTCCATCCTGACACAAGCCACTTGCATCCTTGGCCCCCTGCGGTCTGTTCTCAGCACAGCAATCAGAAGAGTCTTTAGAAACATTAAGCCAGAGCAACACTCAAAACTTGCAAAGGCTCCCATGTACGCCTAAAGCACTGGGGGGCCACAAAGTTCGTTCGGGCTTTCCATGCAATAGTATGGAAAGAATCCAAGTGGGCATTTGGGGCCAACTCAGTACAAACCCAAACCCAGTACCAACCAGATCCCTCACAGGCGTCTACCAGGTCTGGTATAATCTGACCTCCTACACCTTTCCCTGGGCTTCTCAGCAGATAAAGAATCACCCTGCAAAATGCAGGAGGGGCAGGAGACACAGGATCGATCTCAGGGTCAGGAAGATCCGCTGGAGGAGGAAGGGGCAACCCATGCCATGATTCTTGCCTTAAAACTTCCCACGGACAGAGGAGCCTGATGGGCTACGGTCCTAAGGGGTCACAAAGAGTCAGACACAACTGAGCAAACGAGCGTGCAGTCCATCCACCCCTCCTTCACTATCACCTCCTCTGCTCACTGTCTCACTCCTTAGCACCCTGTCACCACGCTGTGAGGCAGCCCAAGCAGCCGTGCAGAGGGGTCCACGCAGAGGAGACCGGAAGTCCACACCCGGTATAACCAGCTGAGCTGTCACCCCGAAGCCAGTGTCACATGCCAGCTGCGCCAGCCATGCCAGCATGCCAGCCAGGCCATGCTGAGCCTCCAGCCATCCTAATGTGCCAAGCCAACACCCCCCAAAGCAGGAGACCCATACACTCCACCCCCAGAGTTGCCATAATAAGTGATGATCGGCGTTTCAAGTTACTACCTTTTGGGGTGGTTTGTTAAACAACAATAAACAATCTAAACAACTGTCTATCTGAGAACTAGATTTAGAAACATATTTTCATGACGTGAGCACATACACGCGTGCGTTACCCACAAATGCGGAAATGTGTTAACATATGCGCGGTTTCTTTACTGGCAGGCTTTGCGTTCTTTTTGCCTATTTTGCTTGGCTCCCGTCTCTCCTTCCCACACTTCCCACCCGATGTCCCCAAATCCTGTTGCTTGGTTCTCCATAAACACTTGTGCAATCATTTATTAGTCTGTACAGACACCTCTGGAGAGGTTTCTCTAATGGGTAGAGGGCCTTCTGTTACCCAGACATGGTATCACTTGCCTATATTTTGCTTTTCTTCTTGGAGAATTCTTTGTAAAAAACCCCTCCAAAACCCTTGTGGAAGTCCAGTTCATTCTTTTAAGGAGTTGCATAAAATTCTCCCATCCTGTGGCCATTGCATACCAGTCAGCCATTCCGGAGGTGTGAGCGGGAACCAACTCATCCTGGCTGGTGAAAACCTGTCGTTAACGCTTCAGGAGTTTTGTGAGCCAGTTATTAAAATGTTCAGTTTAGTTCAGTCGCTCAGTCATGTCTGACTCTTTGCAACCCCGTGGACTGCAGCACGCCAGGCCTCCCTGTCCATCACCAGCTCCCATCGAGTCCGTGATGCCATCCAGCCATCTCATCCTCGGTCATTCCCTTCTCCTTCTGCCCCCAATCCCTCCCAGCATCAGAGTCTTTTCCAATGAGTGAACTCTTCGCATGAGGTGGCCAAAGTACTGGAGTTTCAGCTTTAGCATCATTCCTTCCAAAGAAATCCCAGGGTTGATCTCCTTCACAATGGACTGGTTGGATCTCCTTGCAGTCCAAGGGACTCTCAAGAGTCTTCTCCAACACCACAGTTCAAAAGCATCAATTCTTCGGCACTTAGCCTTCTTCACAGTCCAACTCTCACATCCATACATGACCACAGGAAAAACCATAGCCTTGACTAGACGGACCTTAGTCGGCAAAGTAATATCTC
>SJYG01000009.1:7252122-7317676 GCA_006410535.1 Litocranius walleri
AACACAAGAGAAGACTCTACACATGGACATCACCAGATGGTCGACATCGAAATCAGATTGATTATATTCTATGCAGCCAAAGATGGAGAAGCTCTATACTGTCAACAAAAACAAGACCGGGAGCTGACTGTGGCTCAGATCATAAACTTCTTATTGCCAAATTCAGACTTAAATTGAAGAAAGTAGGGAAAACCACTAGACCATTCAGATATGACCTAAATCAAATCCCTTATGATTATACAGTGGAAGTGAGAAATAGATTTAAGGGCCTAGATCTGATAGACTGCCTGATGAACTATGGAATGAGGTTCGTGACAGTGTACAGGAGACAGGGATCAAGACCATCCCCATGGAAAAGAAATGCAAAAAAGCAAAATGGCTGTCTGGGGAGGCCTTACAAATACCTGTGAAAAGAAGAGAGGTGAAAAGCAAAGGAGAAAAGGAAAGATATAAGCATCTGAATGCAGAGTTCCAAAGAATAGCAAGAAGAGATAAGAAAGCCTTCTTCAGCGATCAATGCAAAGAAATAGTGGAAAACAACAGAATGGGAAAGACTAGAGATCTCTTCAAGAAAATTAGAGATACCAAGGGAACATTTCATGCAAAGATGGGCTCGATAAAGGACAGAAATGGTATGGACCTAACAGAAGCGGAAGATATTAAGAAGAGGTGGCAAGAATACACAGAAGATGTGTCCTGCAGCTGGTTTAAAGCTGGCCATGGTGAGAGCACGCACACCACAGGAGGTGGCACACGTCACGAGTCAGGGCTTGATTGACTGTTTTCTTGCTTGTCTAGATTTGAGAAATGTTTGATATGAATAATGCAGACTCATGTCTGCAGCTGTGACACTGCGACTAGCAGGGAGAATGTGAGGAACTATTCTCCCAGGATTTGGGAACTATTATTCAAGTCAATAAAGATGGTGAACAACACGTCTTGTTTGCTTCCCTGACGTCTTGCTCTCTTTTATTGAAAACATTTATTTATTTGGCCCTGCCCTGTCTTTGTAGTGGTTCTTCAGTTGCAGCGTGTGGGATCTAGTTCCCTGACCAGGGATCAAACCCGTGGTTCCTGCATTGGGAACGCCCAGTCTTAGCCTCTGGACCACCAGGAAGTCCCTGCTGCTGCTGCTAAGTCACTTCAGTCGTGTCCGACTGTGTGACCCCATAGACGGCAGCCCACCAGGCTCCGCTGTCCCTGGGATTCTCCAGGTAAGAACACTGGCGTGGGTTGCCATTTCCTTCTCCAATGCATGAAAATGAAAAGTGAAAGTGAAGTCGCTCAGTCGTGTCTGACTCTTTGTGACCCCACGGACTGCAGCCCACCAGGCTCCTCCGTCCATGGGATCTTCCAGGCAAGAGCGCTGGAGTGGGGTGCCACTGCCTTCTCCGAGGAAGCCCCTGTCACCTTCCTATTTGACAAAGATGCACGCTCGTATTGAACTGACGTTTACTCCTGGGTTCCAGCTATAGGTTGTCCGCATGTACAAGAGTTTGGCAAAGATCAACAAAACATTCTGTGACGATCAACTGACTACATCAAGTTTATAACAAAAGGTGTTGTATATCTTATTACTATTCGTAAATGTGATGCCACACACCCTTTCCATTAATACATTTTATAAAATACAGGCCTGTACACAAATGTCTGCGTCTTTCTTCCTGGAGGGTGGGTTGTTCCTCGGGCTTCCCAGGTGGCGCTAGTGGTAAAGAACCTTCCTGTGAATTCAGGAGACACAAGCCACATGGGCTTGATGCCCGGGTGGGGAAGATCCCCTGGAGGAGGGCATGACAACCCACTCCAGTACTCTTGCCTGGATAATCCCATGGACAGAGGAGCCTGGTGGCTACAGTCCATGGAGACACAAGAGGTGAACACAGCTGAGCGACCTAGCACGCACGCAAGGGTTGTTTTCCATTTGGCGGCACATCACTGATTCTGTTTCCCTGCCAATAAGCATCATTTGGCTTCCATTGCAACAAGTTCCATTCCACTCATGCTAGGTTAAAGGGTGTATGTAATGTTCATAGATATTTTAAGGTTTCTTTCAACAACTGATATAATTAATCTCATTTCTAGCATCAGAGCATGAGTGCCTTTTTCCCATTCAGCTGCTGACCATGGATTTATATTTGCCAGTCTGATGTAAAGTGGTACTGTTATCTCACTTTGCTTCCCTCTCTCATGCTGGTGAATATGGAGGTTTTTTCATAGGTTTGTTGCCATTTGGATTCATTTTGTGAATTGCTTCTTGGTGTCCCACCTTTTTTTTTTTTTTTTCCCTATTGGGTTGTTCATGCCTTTCTACCAATTTCTGCACGGTCTCCATAAATCAGATGTAAGCCTTATATGTGTTCTCTGTGTTTAAATCCCTTGTCCACATATTGACTTTGTATTATCTTTTGTCATGGAAAAAATAATTTTTGTGTTACTGTTTATTATTCCTTCTATGGCTCACTAAGCATGGGCGGAGAAGGAATAATAAACAGTAACACAAAATTTATTATTTTTTGGGGGTATCTGGTCTTGGCAATGTTCATACAACTCTTTAGCATTTCTGGCTGCATTTTTATCGTCTTTAATATGAAGTTTATCTTCACATATGGCTAAAATAGGAGTCCAATTTTATTTTTCTGATGGGTAGCTATCATTTGGAAAATATTTGTGATTTAGTGAAACAATAGTAATAGATATATATTAGTTAATGATTCCCCATTGTATTGAAATATTACTTTTGTTATCAAATATGGGGCTTCCCTGGTGGTTCAGTCAGTAAAGAGTCTGCCTGCAATGCAGGAGATGCGAGTTCAGTCCCTGGGTGGGGAAGATCCCCTGGAGAAGGGAATGGCTACCCACTTCAGTATTCGCGCCTGGTAAATCCCATGGACAGAGGAGCCTGGGGGGCTGTAGTCCACGGGGTCGCACATGTACTCACATATATTTTTGTATTCTAATCCATCTATTCCCAAGCCAACAACATATTGATTTGACCCTAGTGTCTTTATAGTTATTTTCCATTTGGGAGATTTAGGAAGACAACACATACAAGTTTCTGGGATGAGGTCTTTAGGAGCGCCTCTTTGTCTTGCTACGTCCCTTTCAGTGCATTCACCACTGGGCTGCTGCGTTGAACTCGTTGAACTCGTGGAGACTCAAGATGAAAGCCGCTGGGTCCCTGAGTCACTTTATGGAAGAGGGTTTCTCTGCAGCATTGCCTGTTTGCATCATCTTTGCCTGAGGGATAAACAGCCCTTTGTTTTGAACTCAGCACAGCCTATCCTACCGGACCAGTAACTAATGTTACTGCATGTGAAAGCTAAAAAGCACAGCACAGGCTTAGTCGCTGGTGGTCGGTGCCCAGGACACTGACGCCGGAGGCTGGCAATCCAGGTTATGAATGCCAACACGTTGACTTCAATCAGCTTGCGCCAATTTATATGCAATTGAGAAAAGTGAAAAGCGATAGTCGCTCAGTCGTGTCCGACTCTTTGTGACCCTGTAGCCTGCCAGGCTCCTCTGTCCATGGAATTCTAAAGGCAAGAATACTAGAGTGGGTTGCCATGCTCTTCTCCAGGGGATCTTCCTGACCCAGGGATCGAACCCTGGTTTCCTGCACTGCAGGCAGTTTCTTTACCATCTGAGTCACCAGGGTAGCCAATTGAACACTAAAACAAGAGGTAAGAAAGCAGGATATTGTAAGTGTGTCTTGGCTGTTGACTACCCTCAAATAGATTTTTTTGTGAATTTAGGAAGGAAGTGGTTAGTTTGTGATCAGAAATAAAGAGAACAGAGAAATTCCAGAAATTAGGGGCTTAGCAAACTTGGAAAGCCAAAAATAACTTGATACAGGATGGAAAAAGTTGTTGAACAACAAAGGCTCAAACTACCTCAGGGCAAAAAGCAGGTTGAAAAAGAGGTCCCAGGAGACTCGAGGTAGCTGCTGTTAAATGGTGAGCAGGTGAGACTTCAGGGCGAAAAGGAAGACAAGCAGAACTGAGATCAGTGTCACAAACAGAACGTTCGGGTGGAGGTGTGGAGCACGGAACTAACTGGAAACAAATAGAGTCAAAGCTTGTTAGGTTTTTAAGGAAATTGTGTTGTGAAAGGAACCCAAGACTTGGATTAAAATAAGGCTTTGATTGTTCTTGACTTAAAACAAGCCTTGGGAGCAAACTTGTGCTATTTGCAGAGACATGTATAGACCTAGAGACTGTGACACAGAGTGATGTAAGTCAGAAAGAGAAAAACGCATATTGTACATTAACGCATATATGTGGGATTTAAGAGAACAGCGCAGATGACCCTATTTGCAAAGCAGAAATAGAGACGCAGACACAGAGAGCCGACATATGGACACCAAAGGGGGAGAGGGGTGGGCGGGATGAATGGGGGGCTGTGATCGTCATACAGACACTACTATTTATAAGCCAGATGACTAATAAGGACCTACTGTAGAGAGCACAGAACTCTACTCAACGTTCTGCGGTGACCTAGATGGGAAGGAAGTCCAAAAAAGAGGGGATGCATGTCTGATTCATTTTGCTGTACAGCAGATACTAAAACATCATTGTAAAGCAACTATATGCCAATAGGAAATTTAAAAAACACCCAAAACCAAAAAAAAAAAAAAAAAGCCTTGGGTTCCCAGTCGTCCATGGGCAGACAGCATCACAACCCCCAAGGATGGCCTGGCCTCCTACGTCCACTGCAGATGTGTCCAGGGAGGTGTTCCAGTTAGGGGAGCACAGGACAGGACCAAGGAGAATAGCCAACAGGGGACTTCTTCCCAGAGGAGCCTGATCGAGGAATCCTGGCAATGTCCACCCACAGGGTTTCTGAATTGTGATAGAGCCATGACCCTACCTCCATCCTTCCCATTTCCACGTGCAAGTTGTCCTGACCTGCCCCATCAGTGGACCTTGGGTCTGTACAGGAGACAGATGATGTCTCTTTCAGTTTGTAGGTTGTCAACTGAAAACAAAGAAAAAAGCACAACCTAATAGTTTAGAATTATGTTTTATTCAGCAGACATTCGAAGGACTTTAAGCCTGGGGCACAGCATCTCAGATAATGCTGAGAAATTGTTCCGAAGAGGCAAGTGGGGAGCCAGGATATATGGGGATTTTTGCAGCAAAAGACCAGGTAGTTGGAATATCAAAGGATTACTGTTATTAAAAGAAATCTAGATATCTCAAGTTAAAGAATTTAGTGCTTTTCTGTGTATGGGAAGATGCAAGAGTCTGGGCTCACTGGAATCATTCCTTTTTTTGAAAAAACGTTTTGAATTTAATTTTCATTTCATACTGAAGTATAGTTGATTCACAATGTTATGTTGCTTTGGGGTGTACAGTGTAGTGATTCGGTTATATATATATCTGTTCTTTTTCAGATTCTTTTCCCATATAGGTTATTATAGGATACTGAGTTCCTTGTGCAATACAGTAAGTCCTTGGTGATCATCTGTTTTATATATAGTAATGTGTATATGCTAATCCCAAACTCCTAGTTTATCCCCCCACACCCCTGCCTTGCCCTGTTCCCCCTTTGGAAACTGTAAATTTGTTTCTGAAGTCTGTCAGTCTGTTTCTGTTTGTAAATAAGTTCGGTTGTATCCTTTTTTTTTAGATTTTGCATATAAGCAATATCATATTTGTCTTTGACTTACTTCACTTAGTTTGATCATCTCTAGGTCCATTCACGTTTTTGCAGACAGCATCATTTCATTCTTTTTCGTGGCTGGGTAACATTCCTTTGTATATTCGCACCACATCTTCTTTGAGACCATTCCTTTGGTGTGCGCCTCAGCCACCGGAGCCAGCGGCCTGTGCTGCTCACGCTGAGTCCCCTCAGGCTCGCTATCAAGGCAGCCATGTGTGATGGTTTGATGGCTGCAGCATCCTTGCCTTGCTGATGTGGCAGGGGGCATTTTAGTTCACAAGATTCCCACATCAAGAAGGAATGGGTACAGAGACCCTGGGGAGCACTGTGCAGGCCAGTCACTCAAAGATCCAAGATTTCAGCCTAGATTCAGGGACCCTGGCAGTTGGAGAAGGGGACCATGGAGGATCTTACTTGTAAGTTCTCAGATAGTTAGGTGGGGCCATGTGACTGGTTCCAATCAATGGAATGTGAGTGGAAATGACACCTGTTACTTCAGAACCAAAGCACAGAAGGACTGATGACTTCGCTTACTTTCCATCTGTCCTTGCCATGGCAACCCTGGAGACCATGAGCTGAGATGCTGGTAGACAAGAGGGTGCCTCGATCCCTGAGTGGTGTACAGCAAAGGAAGTCTAATCAACCCATATTCGGTTTTGCTTGAATGAGATATGCATCTTTTATGTTTGTGCATGTGTGCTGAGTCAGGTCTGATGTTTTTAACCCTGTGGACTGTAGCCCGCCAGGCTCCTCTGTGGGATTTTCTAAGAAAGAACACTGGAGTGGGTTGCCATTCCCTTATCCAGGGATCTTTGTGACCCAGGGATTGAACCTGCTTCTCTTACATTGGCAGGCAGGTTCTTTACCACTGAGCCACCTGGGAAATTTTTATCTCTAGCCCCTGGATCTAATTTAAATTAGATTATTCTGAGTATACCTGTGCAATCATATCATCTTGCAAGCCAACACTTTAATCTCCCCCTTTCCCATCTTTCCGCCTTTTATTCCTTTGCCTTACAGTGCTGCCAGGGTTTCACAGTCAACAGTGGATTGAGATGATGATAGCAGGTATTGTGGGCTTGTTCCTGATCTGAGAGGAAAGCTTTCAATATTTAAAGCATTACGACCTGTAAGATGTTTTCTGTAAGTTTTCCATGAGTGTCTGTTGTCTGTTTAAAGAAAGCTCCCTTGTACTCCCAGCTTGTTTAGCATTTTCAAACAGGTGTTGAATGTTATACTTTTTCTGTGTCTATTGACATGATCACATATTTTCTCTTCTGATATCCTAATGCGTAATAAATATGATGTGGACTGTTTTCATTGCTTTGGATGTTAAGCCCGCTGAGACCCCTGGGGCGCCCCCGATTAGGTACCGCTGCGCTGCCTTTGCCGTCTTTTGATTCAGATTTTGCATCTCTGTTGATGACTGAGGTTCACTTGCTCAGGTTTTGGTATCAGGGTACATCCAGCTTCATAAAATGAGTTGAGGCCATTTTATACTCTTTTATATTCATTTTATATATATTTTTTTCTATTCTCTAGAGAAGATCTTGTAAGATTCTATTCTCTAGAGACGATCTAGCATTATTTCTTCTTCAAATGTTTGGTTGAATTTGCAGGGCCTGGGTTTTTCTTCATGTCAAAGATTTAATTTATTTAATAATTATAGGGTTCTACAGTGTTCTATTTCTCTAGTAACAGTTTTGGGAAATTATAATTTTCAAAATAAAATCATTCATTTCTTTTCAATCTTTAGATGTTTTGGATGCGACTTTTGGTAACAGTCTCTTATCTTTTTTATGTTTTCCTGATGTATTGTGGCATCTTGTTTTCAGTAATAATTCCTGATGTTGGGAATTTCTGTCTTCTTTTTTATTGATGAGGTTTGCTAAGAAGTTATCAGTTTTATTAATTTTTTCAGAGAACTAGCACTTGACCTTGATGATTCTGTTATGTTTATTTTCTTTCTCATTAGTTCCATATTTATCTTCATTGTTCTTTTCCTCTTCCTTTGGCTTAATTAGCTATACTATTTTTTGATTTGTGAGAAGTGTGGCTAAATCATTAGTTTTCAGGCAGTTAGTTAAACTTCTATATTAAAAAGCAAAGACATCACTTTGCCAACAAAGGTCCGTATTGTCAAAACTATGGTTTTTCCAGTAGCCATGTATGGATGTGAGAGTTGAACTATAAAGAAAGCTGAGTGCTGAAGAATTGATGCTTTTCACCTGTGGTGTTAGAGAAGACTCTTGAGAGTCCCTTGGACTATTCATTGGAAGGATTGATGGTGAAGCTGAAGCTCCAATACTTTGGTCACCTGATGTGAAGAGCCAACTCATTGGAGAAGACTGCAGTGCTGGGAAAGATTGAGGGCAAGAGGAGAAGGGGGTGACAGAGGAAGAGATGGCTAGATAGCATCACCAACTCAATGGACACGAATCTAAGCAAACTCCAGGATATAGTGAAGGACAGGGAAGCCTGGCCTGCTTCAGTCCATGGGGTGGCAAAAAGTCAGACATGACTTAGTGACTGAACAGCAAAACTTGTAAATTAATTTGGGGAGAATGTCATCCAATCCACGAACACATTATATCTCTTCATTTATTTAGAACTCCTTTGAATTTTTTTATTTTTTACCAATATATGCTCTTTAGCTTAAATTTTCCTTTAAGGACTAATTTAACTGTACCCTACAAGTTTTAAAGGGCTTCCCTGGTAGCTCAACTGGTAAAGAATCCGCCTGCAAGGCAGGAGACCTGGGTTCAATCCCTGGGTTGGGAAGATCCCTGGAGAAGGGAAAGGCTACCCACTCCAGTATTCTGGCCTGGAGAATTCCATGGACTGTATAGTCCATGTGGTCACAAAGAGTCTGGCACAGCTAAGTGGCTTTCACTCCCAAGTTTTAATATGTATCATTACTTTCATGCTCAAATATTTCTAATTTCAATTATGATTTCTTCTTTGACCTTAGGCTATTTGTTTTCCAAACAAGTAGGAATTCTCTAGTTATTACTTTTCTTCTTAGAATCTTAATGGCATTGTGGTCAAAAAATGCCCTTTGAGGTCGGTTGACACTTGCTTAATAATGTGATATATGGTAACTCTTTACTTTATTTATCAGTTTTGGAAGAACTGGCATCTCTACCACCTTGGGTCTTCCAATACTTCAACAAGGTGCATTTTCTCATTTATTTAGATCTTTGATCAGCGGCATTTTATGGTTTTAGTATAAAAGTCCTGTACATGTCTTCTTAGATTTGCACTTTAATTATTGAGGATTTTTTATAGTCGTGGATCTTTACTTGTTTATTTGGCCGTGTCAGGCCCCAGGTGCCACTGTGGTGCACGGATTCTCTAGCTGTGGTGTGTGGGCTGCGGTAGTTGCAACACAAAGCCTCGCTGGTTGTGGCCTGTGGACTCCGGAGCATGCTGGCTCAGTAGCTGCAGAACTTAGACTTAGCCGCCCTGACGTCACATCGGATTTTCATTCTCCAACCAGGGATCGAACCCATGTCCCCTGCATTGCAAGGTGGATTCTTAACCACTGGACCAGCACGAAAGTCCCTAAAGCCTTTGTTGAATTTGTTACAATATTGCTTCTGTTTTATGTTTTGGTTTCTTGACCAGCAGGCCTGTGGGATCCTAGCTCCCCGAACAGGGATTGAACCCACACCCCCTGCCCTGAAAGGTGAAATCTTAACCACCGATCCACCAGCAAAGTCCCCACACTTCAATTTTTTAAAGAAATTATAATTTTTTTAATGACCAGCCTAGATAGCATATTGAAAAGCAGAGACATCACTTTGCTAACAAAGGGCCGTCTAGTCAAGGCTATGGTTTTTCCAGTGGTCATGTATGGATGTGAGAGTTGGACTGTGAAGAAGGCTAAGCACTGAAGAACTGATGCTTTTGAACTGTGGTGTTGGAGAAGACTCTTGAGAGTCCCTTGGACTGCAAGGAGATCCAACCAGTCCATTGTGAAGGAGATCAACCCTGGGATTTCTTTGGAAGGAATGATGCTAAAGCTGAAACTCCAGTACTTTGGCCACCTCATGCGAAGAGTTCACTCATTGGAAAAGACTGATGCTGGGAGGGATTGGGGGCAGGAGGAGAAGGGGACGACAGAGGATGAGATGGCTGGATGGCATCACGGACTCGATGGACGTGAGTCTGAGTGAACTCCGGGAGCTGGTGATGGACAGGGAGGCCTGGCGTGCTGCGATTCATGGGGTCCCAAAGAGTCGGACACGACTGAGCGACTGAACTGGACTGAACTGAGCTGAACTGAACTGAAGTGGTGTTGTAATAATGTTATGGCGCATATGGTCATTGCTAGTGCCTAGACATACAGTTGGTTTTTGTGTGTTCATCTGTGATCTTATGAACTCACTTACTGCTTCTAGAAGTCCCTTTTGTAGCTTCCTCGGCTTTTTTTTTTTTTTTTTGATAGACTCACATCTCTACAAATAGAGACAGTTTTAACCCTTCCTTTTTCATCTGCATAACTTTTTTTTAAATTTTTATTTATTTATTTTTTTAATTACAATACTGCATCTGCATAACTTTTATTTCCATTTCTTGCCTTTGTTGCCCTGATTGGAACTTTGGGCTCTATCTTAACAAACAGTGGTGAGAGCAGACATTCTTGCCTTGTTTGTCTTTAAACCCATTTTGTCATGGTTCAGTCGCTCAGTCGTGTCCAACTCTTTGTGACCCCATGGACTGCAGCACGCCAGGCCTCCCTGTCCTTCACCATCTTCCAGACCTTACTCAAACTCATGTCCATATAGTCGGTGATGCCATCCAGCCATCTTATCCTTTGTCACCCCCTTCTCCTGCCTTCAGTCTTTCCCAGCATCAGGGTCTTTTCCAATGAGCTGGCTCTTCTCATCAGGTGGCCAAAGTATTGGAGCTTCAGTAAATTAAACCCATTTACTGAGATCTTAATTTCGGTAATTATACTTTTACTTCTACAATTTCCATATAATATTTTTATAATATAGTTATATAGTTATAGTTATATATAAAACTATAGTTTTACAGTTATATCATATAACTATTATTTACATATTTTATACATTTGGTTTTCAATTTTTAGACATAATTTTACGGGGTTTGAGTATTTTTTGCTGTTGTTCAGCCGCTGAGTCATATTCGACTCTTTGCAGCTCATGGACTGAAGCCCACCAGGCTCCCTTGTCCCTGGGAGTCTCCGGGCCAGGATACTGCAGAGGGCTGTCATCTTGAGTTTATTAAGTGCAGTTGTTTTGGAGCCTCTGCGGGCCTCTCCTGTGATCTGTTTCTGCTGTTTCTTATGCATACTGCTGCATCCTGTGCCTGGCTACCTCTCAGGGTGTAGAGACTTGATAAATAGTTTGCAGAAATATGCTGAAGCCTGGGATGATGAGATCCCTTTGGGGGAAGATCAGTATTCGCTGCTATCAGTTACGTGGGCATGCTAGCAATCTGGGATCCCCTTAAAGCAATTTCAGGATTTGGGTGTCTCTGGGCTCCCAAGGGAAGCAGAACTGAGCTGCAGGGGCTCACCCTTATTCTCCTGGTGCAGCCTTTGGGGTCCCCATCAGTAACGGGGCCTGCACATTGCTCTCTCCAGAGGTCCTGGGCTCCCACGCCACCCCCCAGCCTGGCTCATTCTCTCAGCCCTTCTTTCAGAATCAATAAGTCCCCAGGGAAAAATCAGCCCAAGCCACCTCCTCTTTCTGTGTTTGTTTTTTTCTAGGCCTCGAAGTCAAAATTCTCTTCTACCTTGTCAGCTATCTAGTGCCCTCAGTTAGTTTAAAAAAATGCATGTGGCCCAAGGCTTCCAGCTGCTCTCACAGGGCGGGTAGGGGTCGGGGCGCAGTCTGATCACTGGAGGTGCGTGCTGGGGTGTGCCTTTCAGACGGCTGAAACAAAGGCCTATTCGAACGCTGGTGGTACTGACCCAGCAGAGTGAGAAGCCTACCATACGAGACTGAAGGGGGTGTTGTCATAGGCAACGGGGGATGGAATCTTGAGATAGGACTCAGCGTGGCTGAAGCCTGGCTGCTGTTTTGTGGTGGCTCGGTGCCGGGGTGGCTTGAGGACAGTCATCCCAGGAGGACCCCTTGGGCTGCTCCCAGGATGGAGGCAGGGGCCCTACTTCCTGCAGACATTTCTCTCGGGAGGAAGTAGTGTCTGTCCAGTATGGACCACAGGCTGTGCTTCCTCACTGAGGAAGCGCCAGTCGGCTGTGCCCAATGGCTCAGGGGCCGAGCAGGAGAGGAAGGGAGGACAGAGAAGCGGGGTGAAAGCCAGCACTGCTCAGCTTCTCCACCGTTGTCGCTGATGGCCTCCAGCCTACGAAGTCCTGCCGCAGAGCATCCTTTCCAGGCCCAGACCCTGCTGTCCCCCAGGACAGATTGATCTTGTCTCTCCTGTGCCCCCGGCCTGACCACGGCTCCCCGCTGCCCATCGGATCAAGTCTGAGACATTTGACTGGGCACCTGAGATCCTGAAGCCTCTGGAGCCACCACTGTCCTTTCTCATGTTGGCACCCCTGTCGGCAGTTGGAGCCGGAGCTAACCATGACTGGGGGAAGAGACCACTGGGAGACAGAAGGCAGCTTTCCAGGGGAATCTTTATTCAAAAGGTTATTCTGTCCCCCTCCCAGCACCAAGGCAGGGAGGTGTGTGTGTGTGTGTGTGTGTGTGTGTGCATGTGCGTGGGCATGAGGCTGCATCCTGGCCTGGCCCTCCTTGCCTGAAAACAGGGGCATGAAAGACCCTCCCCATAGCCTCTCCAAAGATCCGCAACGTACCCCAAGGACGTGCCTGCAGCAGCAAAACAGTGACATCAACCCTGTCCATCTCCCCAACATTTGCCTGGTCCTTTTCTCTGCTCCAGCCAGGAGGCTGGGTGGGGGTGTGGGGGGAAGGTTTGGGGCAGAGAAGGGTGTGTGCTGAGAGTCTGGACCTTGGGGTGGAGCTCAAGTTGGGTGGGCTGGTGGGGAGGGTTGGACTAGCACCTGAGCCGGAAACTCCCGAGCTGAGCTGGACCCGGCCAGAGGGCTGCCACTGCTCTGGACCAGTTGGGAATGATAGGGTTGAAGACTGGGGGAAAGAGGCTCCAGCATGGCCCCCCTTGGATTGGAGGCACAGAACCCTATTTGCCCAGTAAGCATGTCTGTCCCTGTTGGAGAACGGAGGTCCTCCACCGTGGACCTGCCAGCCTGAGGGCGGCCCTGCTGTTGGGGGGCTGTCTTCCGAGCGGGGCCCGGAAACCTGCTGACCAGCAGAGCCGCCCTGTGCCTGCATCGTCCACGGGCACGGGCAGGGACAGCGCTGAGTCCCCAGCAACTGTCACTGACCCACCCGCCACCCACCAGTGCCCCCCTGGGCGGCCCTGTCCATTTTCCCACCTGGTTCTTGCCCTCTGCAAGGTGGTCATTATCTGCCCTCTCGATCTGCCCTTGGCTCTGGACTCTTTGAAGCTTTCTGAGGGGACTTCGTGTGACCGGCTGCCCCTAGCGCCACCCCAGGCAGCTCCTCGGCTGAGACCCCCCCCGCCAGGCCCTGGGGGTCCACCCTCCTTGATGGAGCAACAACAAATGTGAGCGCAGCTGCTCCCCGGGGACACGGTGGAATATGAGAACAAATTTCAGGACAGGGAAGAGTTGATGTGACACTCCTTTATTAAAACCTAAGGACATCTTTATAAAAACTACTGTATATAAAGACAAAAGCAGTGCAACAGCGGTCCGTGTAAAACACATTATTGTTATTACATTATATTATTATTATTAGGAATATTATTGGTTTTTGGTTTTCCAGGTTATCATCTCTCAGAGAAACCCCATGCCTGCGCACATGAAATGGGGGTTTACAGGAGAGAGACTAGCCCGTCTGTGCCCTTGTCTGGTTGGGGGCAAGGGAGTCCCACCTGGTCAGGGGGACTGGGCCCCTCACCCTCGTAGATCCCTCTTAGTTACTGCCCATCACCTAGACTCTGACTGGTTAGCTGACCGTGACATAACCCAGAAGAGGGAGAAGAGACAGGAAGGAACCAAGGTGAGAACCCGAGGTAAGGTTCCAGGAAGAGACTCTCCCAGGGTCACCAGTTTGGGTCCAGTTGTGGCCACGCCCGATGCCCGCAGAGGCCACACATCTGCAACTTTTGGTCATGTGCATGGTGACCCTCCCGGGGGGTTGCTGGGATGCTGCACATTTCAGGATCACTTTAGGGCAATTCACAGGGCAGCTCACTGCACCAACCCAGGGGCGGCTCTTCACAGCGCCGTCTATAGAAATGGCGCCCCCTGCAGGCGGGCACTGCAGCAGCCCTGAATTTCAGTCTGTCAGGGGCACATGGGTCAGGGCTTTGATAGGAAGATAGGAGTTTTAGGTACAGTGTAACCGATAGTCAAAGCTGCTGATTCACCAAGCATCTATCTAGCACCAACTATCTGGCAGCGTCTTGGACTGGAGGCTTGGGGGCGGGGGCGGGGAACAATGTCATCTCCAAGGTCACTTATTCTCCCTGTGGATTTGAGCATTCCTAACCATCAGGCACAGCAAGTCATTTCGCAGGGGGTCCTGGCCTCTCCCTCGGACTCGGCAGATTCCTCCGACTTTTCCATCTGCAGCAGGAACTCTTCCCAGAGGGGCACCGGGTAAATTTTTGTTGAACAGATGAGTGAATGCATGTATGAGCAAAATGGATTTTCTAGAATCTTCTGTCTCACCTGATTGCTCAGCTCAACTTTTGAGTTTTCAGGCCACGGGCCCCAAAGCTGCATACGATCACTTGAGTGCCATCTGGCACTGGATTTATGCCCACAGGAGGAGCTGGGGAGCCTGGAGTCCCTCGCACGGCCACACGGTGTGAAGTGTGGGTTTTCCAGAGGGGACAGGACATCGCCCCAGCCTGGTGCTGAGTTCTGGAGCTGCAGGTGGCAGTGACCAGAGTGTCATCCAGTCACTAGGTGGGCGGCTGCCCCGCTGACCTTTCAGAAGGCCATTGAGAGCAGGCAGACACGATCTGATGCTCACTGATGAGCAGTAAGATAAGACTCCCCCAAACTTGCGTAGAGAGGGGGCCCACCCAGACGTCTGTGTAACGACACGGCTGCCCCTCAACACTGACAAGTGATGCCGCCAGCATCTCTGCTTGAGGCTGTCAGGCCAACTGGGGTCACTGCTGAATCTGCAAAGTCACCTCTCAGAACCACCTAGGCCAAGACTCCTCCTACTGATGGGGGCCAATCAGCTGAACTGAAGAAATGAAAATAAACCAATGAACAATTTTTAAAAGCCTGAGACTCTGGGAAACTTGTCTTCTTTCATGGCATGACCTCTAGTAGACACACTAAATGGGGTGTCAGAGGAGCCAGGAGACAGGGCTGGAGCAGGGATTGTGGTCTGGAGAGATAGCCAAGGGGTGGGACCCCAGCCTGGTGTGGGCAGGGGTCTGGGCATCTGCTGGGTACAGGGGAGATGGTGCCAGGTCCAGCCACACCCATAATCTTGGTGGAATGGCATCAGGGGAGCCAGGAAGATTCTCTTAAGAGGACTGCCAACCCCACTCCTGGTCCTGTTTTCCCTGATTGCCCCAAGTCTTTTCCAGCCCAGGGGCTGAACTTGCCTGAAGGTGTTGGATGAAGAAGGGAAGTGCCACCACCCCAGGAACACTAGCTGCCTACCTGCTATTTCGCTATAAAGCATCAAAGGGATGGGCTCTACCTGCAGATTCACGCGTGTGCGCGTCTGCGTGTGCACGGGCGTGTGTTTGTGTGTTCAGTTAAGGCCTGTTTCCTATGGGTCCCGGTCAGCATCAGATGCCGGGCTGGCGTCTGGCGGTCCTGGGCCCTCCTGTATAGCAGGCTGCTCCTTGAGCTGCAAGGGGATCTCCGAGGTGCGGGCAAGGGCAGAGAGGCCCATGGGTGCTACCAGGTATTAGTTTTGCGTAGAGATTCCAAAACGCACAATTACACTAAACACAGACACGAAGGAAAGCATAAAACTGCTCGTGATAACACACAGTTCCCAGTGGGAAAAAGTCCTTACGAATACAAGGGGTTAAGGACAGATTCCTAAGCGGATATATTGCCATCTTCTTTCTCTTTTTTGTTTTTCTTCCCATAGTATTATTATTATTGTTGTTATTTTTGCAAAGTACGTGGTAATAGCCAGAAGCTCACAGTAAAAAGTAAAAGTAGGCAGCTTGGAAAAACAGGTTTGGGAGTCACTAAAAAACACTAAGTCTGTAAATCTCTACTTGAACCTGTCGCTGCCCTGAGCATCTTCTTCTTCTCAGGGGCGCTCTACTCACTGGCACATCTATCTGCCATGGTAGGATGGTACAGGTTTTTGACCATCTCCCGGGGGCTTTGAGGACCTCTGGACACTGAGAGGGACTGAACGGCATGCCTGCCTTTCAGATGGGCATTCACACCACCCACATGGCCCCCACTGCTCGATCACTCCAGCCGCGGCCCCCACCCCACACACTGGACAGGCGAACCTCAGAGAGGTGAGGCGACTTGCCCAAGACCACCCAGTGGGGAAGGGGCAGGGTTGTCGGTCCCCACACTCTGTCCCCTGCATTCCGGGCTGCCCTGCTGCTTTGCTGTTTGTGATGGGCTCTGAGCTACATGGCGAGGGGCCACCTGCTTACAACAGAGCATTCTGATCCCTTACCGGCTGCGACCATAAACACCCAAGGGGTCATCAGTCCCTCCTGGAGAGACCTCTGTGGGGCCAGGAGCAGTGTCCTGCAAGTTCTCAAGCTGAGTGGCACAAATCAGGGGACCACAGCCCTTGCTGGTCTCTGTGACAGTGACCTGGGCCCAATGTTCGTGGCAGGGAGGCAGGGCCACCAGCTCCCTCTTGGCAGAGGAAGTCTGTGTGAACAGCTGCATGAGCTCCACCCGGAACCTCAGGAAGCTGGAGATGCAAGCCCCTTAAACACCTGGTCCAACCCCTTCCTTTTAGAGATGGGGCAACGGACAGCAGAGAAGGCACAGGACTTGCCCGAGGCCACCCCGATCTTCCTACAGAGCTGATGTCAGTCTGGGCCTGTGCCCAACTCCCTCCCCCTCGCTGGGGTTTCTCTGACTCCCAGGGGTCTGTGCATGGGATGCAGGTGTGGGCTGATCCAGCTGCGCCGAATGGCTGCTGAGCAACCCTCCATGGCAACAGCTGCTCCACTTGGACAAGTTCCCGGGGCAGCTCTAGAGATGACTCAGCATCCAGGGTGAAGGAAGCAGTGCTGATCCCTAAGCAAGACCCCAGGCAGAGGTTCTCCAGCTTGGCCTCCACCAACTGTACCCCTGGGTTCTGGCAGCACTGTCTGGAAGAGACGAGACTCGAGCTATAGGTCTGGGTCTTCCTCAGCTTGCCCTTGTGACCTTGGGCAAGTCACCTGACCCACCTGAGTCTCTGTATCCTAGTCTGTGAAATGGGAGGAGTCCCTTCTCTATGGGGTTGATGAGCCAGGCTGGATGCAGAATGCTTGATGCCTTGAAATGTCCTTCTGCTTTATCAGAGGGTGGGGGTTATGTCTGTCCCGCTTCAGGTGTTTCTCAGTGAACCACAGTGTCTGGGCTGTCACCTGTCTCTCTTCCTATATTTCTTCTGTGTCCATGCCAGCCCGACTTTCTCTTGGTTCCTTGAGGTCACCAAGCCAGTTGCTGCCTCGGGGTCTTTACATTAGCTGTTCCCTCTGCCTGGAAATCTCTTCTATCTTCAGTGTCCACGGCTGGCTCTTGCTTACCATTCAGGTCTGGGCTTAACTTGCTCAGAAAGGCCTTCCCAGACTAGCCACACTTAACCCTCAGAACCCGTTTTGACTGAATTCTCGGCTTAGGGCTCACTGCTGTTACTACCTTTCTACTCACTGCTTATTTCTTCCCTGTCCTCTCCCCCAGCTGACCAGCACCACGAGTCTGCCTGCTCTCTGCCACGTGTGATGGAGGGAGGGTCCGCTGGAGACACTGGGTCTAGCTGAGTAAGGGTACTTGAGCAGAGGAGCAGGGACCCCCACAGCTGGGTGCTGGGGAAGATTCTGGCGTCACTCACGCCAGCGGAATGAGGGTGTCTACACTGCCAGTTAGTTAGGCCTTCAGGGATTTATGTGATCGCTTCCCAGATCGTGCCCTCCCACGTGTGCGCCCTGGGGCAATGGGGTGTATGGCGCTGCTGGTGAGCTCAGTGGACAGATATTATGAGCATCCAAATGGGAAGGGATTCTAGAACTCTCCCTTCAGGGTTTCCATAGTGCTCATCACTCTGTCCAGCAAAGATCTGTGTGTCTGTTTCTTCCCTCTGGGGGCAAAGAGGAGGCCTGTCTGACTCAGCTCCTTTCCAGATCACTGCCCAGCAAGCCTGATATACAGTAGGTGCTTAAACAGAATATGCTGTAAGAGGGTCCCGGGGCAGCAGTGGTGGAAAGCTTGGGACAATGGCCCATCCACTGAGAAGCCACTGGGAAGATGCCCCAGGGACTGTACTGGGGGTACCCTGGGCTGGGGAGCTTTGACTTTGGGTTCTTAGACCTCTGAGGTCTAGCTGAGAACTGGTTTCCTCCCGGCTGTGAGACCCAGGCCATTTCTGCAGGGAGTTCATCCTACTCACTTCCCAAGTGATGAGAATGGGTGTGTGTGAAGATAGTCTACTGCCTGCCCTGTAGACGGCCTGAGATGTGTCTCTCATCAGTGTCATTCCGGGAAAAAAATTCCATAAGAACGCATCCCCACCGGCATTTCCACATCCCAAGCACCTCTGGAGGCACAGTGGGGCTGTACCCCACACTTGCCAACTCCATCTGGCTCCCAGCTCCCAGCAAGAGCTGGCTGGGACCCCTACCACAAGTAGACCCAGGCCCATCAGAGAACTTGGGGGACCCCAATAAAACCAATCAAACCAAAAGACACCCCTAATCATACACACGCACACACACTCACGCACACTCACATTCAAAATTCTGACACGGATAGGCCCACTGGGCCACTACTGGAGGGAGCGGGAACAAGGGAACCATGGGTAGGACGCACAGGCCTGAATCCTGCTTGGCTTGGCCTGAGCAGCCGTGTCAGTCATCCTGAGTCCACAGTGGTGCCACCTCTCAGAAGCCACCAGCCCAGAGTGGGACTATTGCTGCCAGATGGGTGGCTCAGAAGCCCCTTCCTGCACCCTGGCCTCCCACCGCTGTTCGCTTCTGGTCTTAGAAGTCCAAGGAAGGGGGCGCGGGCACAGGTAGCGTTTTCTCCTCCACCACCGCCACAGCCATCTTGGCCCTCCCTGGCGTCTTGAAGTTGTTCTTCTTGGAGGCTGAGCCAGGTGCCTTGGGTCTCACCTCCCCCATCCTGAGGCACGGCAAAAGGGTTTTCTAGGAAAGCAGAAGGGAACAAAATATCACCTGGTGTCTCCTCCATGGGGACTTCTCTGTCTGGCCTCAGTGACAGGAGAAGCTGGGCTTTTCTCTGTACACATGCCATCTTTGTCTCCTAGACACTGAGAACTGTTTGACTTTAAGGCTGGAAGCATGAAAAGCAGGTCTGCCACCACTGTGGTTCCATACAGCGCTACTGCCTCTGGGTGAGTGAAGTCGTTCAGTCATGTCCAGCTCTTTGTGACCCCATGGGCTGTAGCCTGCCAGGCTCCTCCATCCATGGGATTTTCCTGGCAAGGATACTGGAGGTTGCCATTTCCTCCTCCAGGACATCTTCCCCATCCAGTAACTGAACCCAGGTCTCCCACACTTCAGGCAGACTCTTTATTATCTGAGTCACCAGGGACGCCTCTGGCCCAAGCAATAAGATAAGAAAAAGGCATAAAGAGTCGAGAACGAAACAGGAAACCCTAATTACCATTACTGGCAGATCATGTACATAGAAAACCCAAGAGAATCAACAAGCTAATTCTTAGAACACAGGGTGCAGATATAAAGATACAACTTTCAATCTGTAAGACATCAGATCAATTTATAAAAACCAACAGTGCTTTTCTGTCTGTGATTACCAGGGTTATTATAATGTCTTGGCTTAAGACAGTCCCAGGTGATACTTATAATTTTCAATACTGTTCTCCTTTTACCCTCAAAAGTACTCTCTACTTTGGATATTAAACCATAAGGCCACCCTTGTTATAACAAATAGAAGATACTAAGAACAGATGCTGATAACACTCATAATAAAAATAAAAGAAGACATTATGAATCTTGGAGTCACATCACTGAATATGACAGTATCATGCAAAGCCAGGGAGAGGAGGCCAGAACACTGCTGGCGCATGGAGGGGTCAGCAGACCACTGGGAGAAGATAGGGAGTGTAAACATCAGCCCGTGGGGGCGCTTACAGCTTTGATTGGCAGAGTTGAGTTGCCATTGTCCTTTCTCTCCTGGAGATCACCTCCAAATAAGGATAACGAGGAAAAGAAACGCAAACCCCATCTGTGGCAGACACAGTAACCCCCAGTCCTACATCCATTTGTGGGGGCAATGACCCAGTCACAAATATTCAGCTTCCCGTACTCCGCTGCAGACAAAGGTGGCCGCATGACCCATCCTGGCCAGCGCCATGCAAGCTGAAGTGTACTGGGAAGGGACACGGACCCAGAGAAAGAGCACGAGAGCGAGAGGCCTTCACTAGCGAGGGCAGGGTGGGAAGGGAGCAGGGAGAGACCTGTTTCTGGTGACGGCCCCAGACCGTCTGCCTCCACACCACTGTAGCTGGGTGTCTGCTACGAGCGTCTGGTTGGACAGCAAGGAGATCAAGACAGTCACTCCTAAAGGAAATCAACCCTGACTATTCATTGGGAGGACTGGCACTGCAGCTGAAGCTCTGTTACTTCGGCCACTTAGTGTGAAGAGCTGCCTCACTGGAAAAGACCCCAGTGCTGGGGAAGATTGAGAGCTGGAGAAGAGGGTGACAGAGGATGAGATGGTTAGACAGCATCACCAACTCAATAGACATGAGTTTGAGCAAAATCCGGGAGATGCTGAAGGACAGGGAAGCCTGGCGAGCTGCAGTCCATGGGCTCACAAAGTGTCAGATATGGCATAGCAACAGATAAACCATTTTCAATCAAGCTCTGGTGTGTGTTCCAGGGTCAAGGGTGTGGAGCTGATGGAAGGGCTCTGACTGAGCCAGTAAAGCCCATGTTTCCAGAGTGAGAGATGCTCTGAAGGGCAAAGCCAACTCCCCAGTATGCATTACTGGGCTCTGGGCAAGAAAGTCTGTGCAGCTGTCTCTTCTACTTCACAAAACTGAGCCAGGCCCCCCCATCACCTGCTTTATCTTTCTCCCTGGACTTAGCTCAATCCAGCACACCAAATATTTTACTTACTGGCCTAGCTTATCATTTGTCTCTCCCAACTAGATAATAAGCTACATGGGGGTCATGGCATTGGTGCATTGTGTTCATTTTTGTATTATCAGGGTCTGGAACAGTAACTGGCACACTTTGTTGAATGAATGAATGAATGAAGAAAGAATTTAAGGCCCAGATGAATCAGATTTTAAATATAAAGTCAGCAGAAAAACGTTTAAAACACATTTTTGAAATTGTAGCTCACATGAGCCCTTCTTGCATAAATTAATAGAGGATACTCATAGGATTTCACATGCTAGAAAGGTAATGCTCAAAATCCTTCAAGCTAGGCTTCGATAGTATGTGAACCAAGAACTTCCAGATGTACAAACTGTGTTTAGAAAAGGCAGAGGAACCAAAGATCAAATTACCAACATCCATTGGATCATAGAAAAAGCAAGGGAATTCCAGAAAATCATCTACTTCTGCTTCATTGACTATGCCAAAGCATTTGACTATGTGGGTCACAACAATCTGTGGAAAATTCTTAAAAATATGGGAATACCAGATCACCTTACTTGCCTCCTGAGAAATCTGTATGCAGGTCAAGAAGCAACAGTTAGAACTGAACATGGAACAACAGACTGGTTCCAAATTGGAAAGAGAGTACGTCAAGGCTGTATATTGTCACCCTGCTTATGTAACTTCGGTGCAGAGCACATCATGTGAAATGCCGGGCTGGATGGAGCTCAAACTGGAATCAAGATTGCTAGGAGAAATATCATTAACCTCAAATATGCAGATGACACCACCCTAATGACAGAAAGTAAAGAGAAACTAAAGAGCCTCTTGATAAAGGTGAAAGAGGAGAGTGAAAAAAGCTGGGTTAAAACTCAACATTCAAAAAATTAAGATCATGGCATCCTGTCCCATCACTTTATGGCAAATAGATGGGGAAACAATGGAAACAGTGGCAGACTTTATTTTCTTGGGCTTCAAAATCATTGTGGATGGTGACAGCAGCCACAAAATTAAAAGATGTTTGCTCCTTGCAGGAAAAGCTATGACAAACATAGACAGCATGTTAAAAAGCAGAGACATCACTTTGCCGACAAAGGTCCATATAGTCAAAGCTATGGTTTTTCCAGTAGTCGTGTAAGGATGTGAGAAAGAAAGTGAAGTTGCTCAGTCGTGTCCGACTCTTTTTGACCCCATGGACTGTAACCTACCAGGCTCCTCTGTCTATGGGATTTTCCAGGCAAGAGTACTGGACTGGGTTGCCATTTCCTTCTCCAGGGGATCTTCCTGACACAGGGATCAAACCCGGGTCTCCCACATTGCAGGCAGATTCTTTACTGTCTGAGTCATCAGGGAAGCCTGATGTGAGAGTGGACCATAAAGAAGGCTGAGCAATGAAGAATCAATGCTTTTGAACTGTGGCATTGGAGAAGACTCTTGAGAGTCCCTTGGACTGCAAGGAGATCAAATCAGTCAATCCTGAAGGGAATCAGCACCGAATATTCATTGGAAGGACTGATGCTGAAACTGAAGCTCCAATACTTTGGCCACCAGATGTGAAGAGCCCTTGGATGCTGGGAAAGATTAAGGGGAGGAGGAGGAGGGAGCAACAGAGGATAAGATGGTTGGATGGTATCACCGACTCAATGGACATGAGTTTGAGCAGCTCCAAGAGATAACGAAGGACAGGGAAGCCTTGTGTGATGCTGTCCATGGGGTTGAAAAGAGCTGGACATGACAGTGACTGAACAATGACACTTAGTATGACCAAGAGTAACTCTGGCAAGGGTACTGGCAAGGACAGTCTATATAGCTGTAGGACCATGTCTGAAACTAATGTATTGTGACTGTTATATAAAAAGAACAAAAGAGATAACACAGAACTGATATAAACTATAGGAGGGAGGGTGGAGGTCAGAGGAGGGAGGTAATATATATAAACTGTCTTCTGTGTTTATAGCTAGAAGTCCCGAAAATTGTTTAGAGATGGAAATAATATTAGAGGTACAAAGGCAAATGGAAAAACTAATATAATCAGCTAAAATCATTTGATGGACGAGGGAGGAGGAGAAGGGAAAGTAGAAATATTCTAATTTGGACATCACTCATAGTAGGGAGAAAATAAACATTGTCTAAAGAAACAGAGGATTAAGGGTATCATATGACAGTATAATTATGAAGATAACTATGGGATGAAAAACACAGCCTTCCAAATTGTCAGAAGACATATACACAAAAAATAAAACAAAGAAAACAGAGAGCATATGGTGAAAATTGACAACCCCCACAAAAGCTATAAAAGCAGAAAGCATATCATAAACTATGATCGCAGAACTAAGGCTAAATGTAGCTGCCATGTTAGTAAATGTTCATGAGCCACACACACTTGCTAAGAAAGAAAGACAGAGACTGGATTACAAACGAAATTCACTGCGGGTAGAATGGCGCGGAAAGGCTTCCTATAATAGGATGGGTGGGTGATGAGAAAGTTTTGGAGAGGGATGGTTGCGATGCTTGTACAGCTATGTGAATGTGCTCAACGCCTGCTAAAAGGACAGTGGTTAAAACGGCAAATTTTGTTATGTGTTTTGCCATAATTACACAAAAAATGGGCAGAAACAAAACAAACGCAAGCCAAGAATGACCACCCACTGGATTCCCAGAGCGTCTTTGGCCCCTCTTGCTCTCTCACGTCCACCACCAGTGCATCAGTACAGCCTGTAGGTGTGGCCATCGACCTCGCCCGTCCTGCTCCTCCATCGCTCCTGCTGTGGCCTCCTCATGGCCCAGCCCTTCTGTCTTTCCTCCATACAGCAGCCAGAGGGATCCTGTGAACATCAGCAGCGTGTCGTGTCATGCCACACCTCTGCTCAAAACTCTCACCGGCTCCCATCTCGCTCAGAGGAGAAGCCAAAGACTTTCCCCTCTGTCCCCACGGCCACAGCCCTCCTCTCCCCATTCTGTTCACTCCACTGCAGTCCTGATGGCTCATTCTACATGTCAGCCTGGCTGTGCCGTGGGGGTTGCTGCTGTTCAGTTGCTCAGTTGGGTCTGACTCTTTGGGACCCCATGGACTGCAACAAGTCAGGCTTCCCTGTCCTTCAATATCTTCCAGAGCTTGCTCACATTCATGTCCACTGAGTTGGTGATGTCATCCAGCCAACTCATCCTCTGTCATCCTCTTTTCCTCCTGCCCTCAATCTTTGCCAGCACCAGGGTCTTTTCCAATGAGTTGGCTCGTCTCATCAGGTGGCCAAAGTATTGGAGCTTCAGTTTCAGAATTAGTCCTTCCAGTGAATTTTCAGGGTTGATTTTCTTTAGGATTGACTGGGTTGAACTCCTTGCTGTCCACCGGACTCTCAAGAGTCTTCTCCAGCACCACAGTTCGAAAGTATCAGTTCTTCAGTGTTCAGCCTTCTTTACGGTCCAACTCTCACAGACATATATGACTACTGGAAAAACCATAGCTTTGACTGGGCTATCCCATCACTTCATGGCAAATAGATGGAGAAACAGTGGAAACAGTGGCTGACTTTATTTTCTGGAGGGCTCCAAAATCACTGCAGATGGTGATTGCAGCCATGCAATTAAAAGACGCTTACTCCTTGGAAGGAAAGTTATGAACAACCTAGATGGCATATTAAAAAGCAGAGACATTATTTTGTCAACAAAGTTCCATCTTGTGAAGGCTATGGTTTTTCCAGTAGTCATGTATGGATGTGAGAGTTGGACTATAGAGAAAGCTGAGTGCTGAAGAATGGATGCTTAACTGTGGTGTTGGAGAAGACTCTTGAGAGTCCCTTGGACTGCAAGGAGATCCAACTGGTCCATCCTAAAGGAAATCAGTCTTGAATATTCATTGGAAGGACTGATGCTGAAGCTGAAACTTTAATACTTTGGCCACCTCATGCAAAGAACTGACTCACTGGAAAAGACCCTGATCCTGGGAAAGGTTGAAGGCAGGAGGAGAAGGGGACAACAGAGGATGAGATGGTTGGATGGCATCACTGACTCAATGGACATGAGTTTGGATGAACTTTGGGAGTTGGTGATGGACAAGGAGGCCTGGCGTGCTGTGGTTCATGGGGTTGCAAAGAGCCGGACACGACTGAGCAACTGAACTGAACTGAACTGACTGGGCCGTGGGGGTGGTGCCCAGATATTTGATCAAACATGGTTCTGTGTGTGTCTGTGAAGGTGTTTCTGGATGAACTTCCCCTTTGAGTTCGTAGACTGAGTCAAGCGCATCGCTCTCCCCAAGGCAGGTAAGCCTCTTTCAATCCACTGGAGGTCAGGGAACAGCCAGGGGAGGGGAGGGCTCCCTTCCTGCCTGCCCGTTTTTGAGCTGGTCATCAGTCTTTTCCTGCCATCAGACTTGGGACTGGGGTTTGCACCACTGGCGCTTGTGGTTCTCAGGCCTTGCAGACTTGGGCCACACTGGGCCATCAGCTCTGCTGGGTCTCCAGCTTGCCACCTACAGATCTTGGAACTTCTGCCTCTCCAAATCTGCAGAAGCCAATTCCTTAGAGTAAGTCTCTTTATATATAGCTCTGTGTAGAGCTTATACATTTTATCTATATTATAGCGATATCTGTTTATGTAGCGATGTCTGTCTGTATCTAGACTTATATATAAAAACCTACGTCTGCATCCTCACTCTCTCTATATCCATCCTGTTGGTTGCGTTTCTCCAAGAACTTAGACCAATAGAGCACCTGCACCAGCACACTGCCATCTCTTCTCCCAGATAAGCACATGGCTACTGATGCTCTTCCAAACTGTGGTGTTGGAAAAGACTCTTGAGAGTCCCTTGAACAGCAAGGAGATCAAACCAGTCAATCATAAGGGAAATCAATCCTGAAGATTCATTGGAAGGACTGATGCTGAAGCTGAAGCTCCAGTACTTTGGCCACCTGATGCCAAGAACTGACTCATTGGAGAAGACTCCGATGCTGGGAAAGATGGAAAGCAAAAGGAGAAGGGGTCAGCAGAGGATGAGATGGTTGGATGGCATCATTGACTCCATGGACCTGAGTTTGAGGAAACTCTGGGATTTGGTGATGGATAAGGAGGCCTGGCGTGCTGCAGTCCATGGGTCACAAAGAGCTGGATGCAGCTTAGAGACTGAACAGCAATATTCCCTGATGTCCTTCAAGTCACCCATTACTGAGACCCTCTCTGACCACCCCATCAAAAGCTGGACTCCACGATCAACTCTCTCCCTGCTCTCATGGAGTTTTCTCCCTAGCACTTATCACCCTCTGACACTCCATGTATTTTACAGATGCATTTTAAGTCGTCTTTAGGCTCCATATAAGTACGACTTTTCAGTGGTTCTGGCCCACTACCGTACCGCCAGGAAGAACTTTGGGAGTTGGTGATGGACAAGGAGGCCTGGCGTGCTGTGGTTCATGGGGTTGCAAAGAGCCGGACACGACTGAGCAACTGAACTGAACTGAACTGACTGGGCCGTGGGGGTGGTGCCCAGATATTTGATCAAACATGGTTCTGTGTGTGTCTGTGAAGGTGTTTCTGGATGAACTTCCCCTTTGAGTTCGTAGACTGAGTCAAGCGCATCGCTCTCCCCAAGGCAGGTAAGCCTCTTTCAATCCACTGGAGGTCAGGGAACAGCCAGGGGAGGGGAGGGCTCCCTTCCTGCCTGCCCGTTTTTGAGCTGGTCATCAGTCTTTTCCTGCCATCAGACTTGGGACTGGGGTTTGCACCACTGGCGCTTGTGGTTCTCAGGCCTTGCAGACTTGGGCCACACTGGGCCATCAGCTCTGCTGGGTCTCCAGCTTGCCACCTACAGATCTTGGAACTTCTGCCTCTCCAAATCTGCAGAAGCCAATTCCTTAGAGTAAGTCTCTTTATATATAGCTCTGTGTAGAGCTTATACATTTTATCTATATTATAGCGATATCTGTTTATGTAGCGATGTCTGTCTGTATCTAGACTTATATATAAAAACCTACGTCTGCATCCTCACTCTCTCTATATCCATCCTGTTGGTTGCGTTTCTCCAAGAACTTAGACCAATAGAGCACCTGCACCAGCACACTGCCATCTCTTCTCCCAGATAAGCACATGGCTACTGATGCTCTTCCAAACTGTGGTGTTGGAAAAGACTCTTGAGAGTCCCTTGAACAGCAAGGAGATCAAACCAGTCAATCATAAGGGAAATCAATCCTGAAGATTCATTGGAAGGACTGATGCTGAAGCTGAAGCTCCAGTACTTTGGCCACCTGATGCCAAGAACTGACTCATTGGAGAAGACTCCGATGCTGGGAAAGATGGAAAGCAAAAGGAGAAGGGGTCAGCAGAGGATGAGATGGTTGGATGGCATCATTGACTCCATGGACCTGAGTTTGAGGAAACTCTGGGATTTGGTGATGGATAAGGAGGCCTGGCGTGCTGCAGTCCATGGGTCACAAAGAGCTGGATGCAGCTTAGAGACTGAACAGCAATATTCCCTGATGTCCTTCAAGTCACCCATTACTGAGACCCTCTCTGACCACCCCATCAAAAGCTGGACTCCACGATCAACTCTCTCCCTGCTCTCATGGAGTTTTCTCCCTAGCACTTATCACCCTCTGACACTCCATGTATTTTACAGATGCATTTTAAGTCGTCTTTAGGCTCCATATAAGTACGACTTTTCAGTGGTTCTGGCCCACTACCGTACCGCCAGGACCAACAACGACACTTGGTACAGAGCAGGTACCCCATAAAGACGGAGGGGACAAATAACAAAAGAAAGAGGGGGCCTACCCACTCAACTCTGTCCAAGGAAGTCAGAAAACTCTGATGAGATGGGTGAATTTCCAAGAAAATAGAAATTACCCAAAGAATCTCAGAAGAAGGAATCTAAACAAACCAATTGCCAAGAAGAAAGAAACTGTCTAATCGCAAAACCAAAGTTTAAAATGAGAGACATGCAAATGAAAGCCGTAATGGGAAAGCATTACAGAGCATAGACCAAAGGAAACTTCCACATTCCTCCACTCAAGTGAGTCCCGCAAAGATCAAAATGGTTGAGAGAGCACCAAGTGTGTGCTGGTTTGCGGGGGCGGGGAGCCTCTGCCTTCTGTGCTGGTGGGAAGGACATCAGTTCACGTCTGGAAGGCAGCTTGGCGCATACCAAAGTCAGAGATGCACACGCCCTCTGACCCAGTAATTCCAACTCAACCATCATCCAACACACACGCCCACAAGGGCAAAATTCTTATAGGCTCATATACTGCAGCAGTGTGGGTGAGAGTCGAAGATTAGGAGCAAGACTTGTCCATCATTCGGGAACTGGTTTAAAAACAAGGGCTTCCCGTGCAAGGGAGACCAAAGCAGGACGATGCCGTCTGCAGCCCCTGCTGGTGGCATCTTCTGCCAGGCCTGGGCTGGGTGCTCAGGTACAGACCTGCCAGGCACGGGCCCAGCCCTCCAGGACTCAGAGCCAGCGAGGAGCCGCACTGGGAGCCCCAGAACAAAAGCAACAGATCAGTCAAGTCAGCGCTGAGAGCCTGGGGGCGTGGCCTGGGTGGGGGCGGGGACTCAGGGGAAAACTCACTGCGGGGAAGCGAGGGAGGGCGCTCCAGGAACTGGAGCTGCCTTAGCAGAAGCCAAGCAGGGGGTCACAGCGGGTGACATGGGATCTTCCAGGCAGCGTGAGTCTAGGATCAGCTCATGTGCGACCCCAGGGCTCGGGGGTGCAGACAAGATCCTTCTTAATTCCAAGCAAGGCCAGCGTCAGGGCTGCTGTGATGGGGGATTTCTCCTGGACCGGGCACTGTCCCAGCACTTTCCACGCCTCATCTCACTTTGCTTTCCCAACAACCCTAGAAAGTGGGACTTTCACTTCCTCCATTTACAGATGAGGAAACCGAGACAAAGGGAGGTATCGCGATTCACCCAGAGTCACCTATGGAGCTCTTTTTGGAGCCAAGAGTCCAGCTTGCGCTGCCCCACGCTGGGCTGCATGGTCACCCCTCCTGGACGGGCTGGGTAGGGGGAGGCTGGGCTGGGCAGCAGGTCTGGAGGGAGGTGCGGCCTGGGACCTGGGTGGGGATGAGGAGGGTCTCCAGCTGGCGTCTGCAAAGGTACTGGGGAGGTAAGACAGAGCACCTGGAAATTTGAATAACAATGAACACTTCCAGAAGGCTGAGACTCGGTGATAATAACAGCTTCGGGTAAAAGCAGAGGAGTCAGACCAGCAAGAGGACTAATTGCCAGGTGAGCTGCGGATAAAGTGTCCTCAGTGCTGATAAGAGCTCCCCTGGAGACCAGGTGCCACGCACTGGGGACTGGAGTTTTCAGCTCACTTTCTAGAGCATTCTCACAGTAACTTGAGAGGTTACCATACTCACACTGTTACCACATCTCAAAGAAGAGAACAGTGCAGGACCACTGCAGGGCTAAGTGGGCCATCCCCCAACCCCACCCCAGTGCAGCGCTCTTAGCAAAAGGTGTGGTCATGGGGGGCTGCATGGAGGAGGTGTGCTCATGGAATGATGATAGGAACTGAAACTCAAGCATGGAGAAAAGGCAACGTAAAATTACAGGGGGCCGCCCTCCATGCCCCTGAAATAAATGGCTAAGATGACAAAGATGTCAGGAGGTGGGGGAGGAGGAACTCTCACCCACGACCCGGGGAGGGCAAAGAGGTTTAGCTGCTTAGGGAAACTAGGAGACCACATGTGCTGAGGCTGAACATACCCCTTGTCCCATGACGCTTCATGTGCCCCTGTGTAGGCACAGCTCAGGCCCCCAAAGAGGTCCCTGTCCTAATCCCCAGAAGCCGAGAATGTGGCTGTGTGAAGAGACTGGTTACCCAAGTGGGCCCAGGGTCATCCCGAGGGTCCTTGAAGGAGGGTGCAGGAGGGTCAGAGTCAGAGGAGATGTGAGGATGGCAGCAGAGGTCACAGTGATGCCACCGGAGGAAAGGTCTACGATCTGTGGACAAAGGCTGCCCCCAGGATCAGATTCTGCCTGGAGCCTCCAAGGGACAAGCTCTGCCAGCACCTGGACATCAGGAGCCCATGAAGCTCCTTGGGAGCCTCTGCCCATCAGAACTATAGGAGGACACAGTCGTGCTATTCATGGTCATTGTTTACAGCAGCCATCAGACACTCCTAAGCACCTAAGAACTGTGTCTACCTGTTCACCAGAGCGTGTGGCCATGGATGTTCAGAGCAGCCTTGTGGATAATCACCCCAAGGTGGAAACAACCCAAACGCCCTCAGCAGGTGAAGGGATAAACGATGTGATATGCCCAGATAGCAGAGTACTATACAGCAGTGAAGAAGAGCAGGCTCTCGATACGTGCAACGTCACAGAGAAACTCATCTCATCGAAAAAAATGTTGTGTGAGAAATGCTGACCCTAGAGTCCACACCATCCAGTTCCAGCCCAGGGAGAGCCTACAGTTGGCCAAAGTGACTTAGGGGCTGAATGTCAGAGGAGTGGTATTCAGGGGTCGAGAGGAAGCCTTTCCGCATGTTAGACTGCTCACCATCTCAGACTGAAGTTCACCAAACTGTACTGTTAAGATGGGCACGTCACGTACGTTAACTGGGAAAGAGTGAACAACCTCTGGAAATGAATTTCTGGTCTCAACTTGCACAACCCAGCAACAGGGAGCTCACTACCTAGTAAGCAGAGCAGCTCTGCTGTGAAGGAAGGCTGCCTGGGAAGAGGTTCCTCCTCCGCTGACCCCACAACCTGCTTCTGGCCTCCTCCCTGCTGCCAGCTTGGCCTCGGGATCCTCCCTCCAGTCCTGCAGGCACAGCCAGGCTCAGTGACCCCCAGAGCGGTCAGGCTTCTCTGGGTCAAGGCTTCCTTTCATCCTTCCCCGCTTCCGGCTAGAGCTGTCAGGAGCAAGGCAGGGCCCAGGCCCCGGGGGTCCCTGCAGCCCCTTGGCGAGTGTCTGGGTTCACTCCCACCACCAGCCAGCAGTCACCTGCCTCCAGGAGCTTCCGTTTACCTTTCTGCTAAGTGAGGATTTTGCCAAGGTCACAGGAGGCAGAGTGTTAAAGCGCTTTGCACACAGTGAGTGCTCAGAGCATGGCTGTCTTAAGTGAGGAGAAAAAGTATTTCAAAAGGGGGTTTAGAGACCCTCTAGGGCATTTTTAATTTGCCTTTAGCAAGACATCTTGTTGGTTCTCTAGACGGTGAAGATGGGCAGCTCTGGGTCACCAGGTCTCCCGGAAAAATGAGAGACTATTAAACACGGGTCTTGTTTGTGGACACATTAGAATGATTTGGGGTCTTACAAGGCACTGCTTCATTTTTAAGTATCTAACATGAAACCTCACTTCCTTCCCCAAAGGGAGAAGCCTGCTGTCATCCTGGGATCATAAGAGGCCTGGCGGGTGGGGGTGGTGATGGCGCGTTTGGAGGAGCCCGCTGACTGTATCTCTGCATCAGGCACTGGGCATCTTAGGAGCAGTGGGCAGAGGGCGGGGCCTTAGGTCCTGGCATTTGAGGCTGGGTCCCCACAGCCCCTCCACCTGACCCTGCTCCTGCAGGATCACGCCCCTTCAGGCCTCCTGGGTCCCTTCTGCCTCGGGACTGCTCCCCCCACACTTCCATGCTGGCATCCCTGGTCCCTTGCCCCACACTCCATCCTCACCCCAGGTGACCTCCCCCCACCATCCACGGCACGATTCCATGACAGGCCCCTAGGCCAAATCCAAGCTGGGATTCAGCCCACATTCCCCACCCCTGCCCCCCGCCCCCAAGCTCCTCCCTGACTTGTCTGCAGCATCACCCTACCCCATCATCACAGGGACCTCAGCCTCCAGATGGCTGATCCCCGAAGCCAGGCTTCGGTCCCCATCTCAGGAAACCCCACCGGCATCACCCCAGTGGCTCAGGCCAGAGTCTGGGGCACGGTCTTTGGAGCCCCTCTTTCCCCACCACCCCCTCCCCAACCTGGTCCTGTGGGCTGTCTGCCCCCACCTCCTCTGCTCTGGCCACAGCCCAGCCTGTGAGCCAGTGCTGGCCTCTGCTGGACTCAGTGCCAGGGGGAGCTTCTGAAAAGGCCCCTGGCCCTCTCCTGGAGAGCTCCCACCACCCCTGGATCAGGAAGCCTCCTCCTCACCATGACTCTGCACCTCAGGGCCCCTGTGTCTCCCACCCCTCCCCTCCTGTGCTCCCTTCTCTCTGCCCACTCCTGCACTCTGATTTTGCTTCTGATGCATGAATACACTGCATCTGCCTGCCTCAGTGCCTTTGCACAGGCCAGCAGCTCACTCCTTTCATCCTACCGGACTCAGCTGCCCAGAGAAGCAGAAGCTGGATCACAGAGGGCCATAGAAGCTGAGCTGAGGGCCTGTTCTTATCCCTCAGGTCACGGGAGCCTCAGAAAGGCTTATGGCCGAGGGGGGCTGCCCACGTGCCTCTGCAGGCGCAGGGCTGGAAGCCGCTCTGGCAGGGGAAGTAAAGGAGGGGTCCGTGGGGAGCAGTGCCTGGTTCGGGGACATCACTGCTCACACCCTACACGTATCCTCTCAGCCATCATTTTGCCCTCCTGCCTTGTGGCATTTCTCAGGAAGCTCGAGGTCTTTAAACCTCTGCATCCTAAAGGTGAATTTTTAATGCTGCTTTTGTAAATATTTGATGCCGTTGCTTTCCTAGGCGATTCCCCACCCCTGCCCCCCGCCCCCAAGCTCCTCCCTGACTTGTCTGCAGCATCACCCTACCCCATCATCACAGGGACCTCAGCCTCCAGATGGCTGATCCCCGAAGCCAGGCTTCGGTCCCCATCTCAGGAAACCCCACCGGCATCACCCCAGTGGCTCAGGCCAGAGTCTGGGGCACGGTCTTTGGAGCCCCTCTTTCCCCACCACCCCCTCCCCAATCTGGTCCTGTGGGCTGTCTGCCCCCACCTCCTCTGCTCTGGCCACAGCCCAGCCTGTGAGCCAGTGCTGGCCTCTGCTGGACTCAGTGCCAGGGGGAGCTTCTGAAAAGGCCCCTGGCCCTCTCCTGGAGAGCTCCCACCACCCCTGGATCAGGAAGCCTCCTCCTCACCATGACTCTGCACCTCAGGGCCCCTGTGTCTCCCACCCCTCCCCTCCTGTGCTCCCTTCTCTCTGCCCACTCCTGCACTCTGATTTTGCTTCTGATGCATGAATACACTGCATCTGCCTGCCTCAGTGCCTTTGCACAGGCCAGCAGCTCACTCCTTTCATCCTACCGGACTCAGCTGCCCAGAGAAGCAGAAGCTGGATCACAGAGGGCCATAGAAGCTGAGCTGAGGGCCTGTTCTTATCCCTCAGGTCACGGGAGCCTCAGAAAGGCTTATGGCCGAGGGGGGCTGCCCACGTGCCTCTGCAGGCGCAGGGCTGGAAGCCGCTCTGGCAGGGGAAGTAAAGGAGGGGTCCGTGGGGAGCAGTGCCTGGTTCGGGGACATCACTGCTCACACCCTACACGTATCCTCTCAGCCATCATTTTGCCCTCCTGCCTTGTGGCATTTCTCAGGAAGCTCGAGGTCTTTAAACCTCTGCATCCTAAAGGTGAATTTTTAATGCTGCTTTTGTAAATATTTGATGCCGTTGCTTTCCTAGGCGCTCTGCATTCTATATTAAATGTCACAAAGTGCTCTGGAAGCGGTCCTTTTCATCCACAGCTCTGTCCACAGCTCCCCCCTCTTCCTGCCCACAAAAGGAAAGCCTCTCTCCCTGGGCTTCCTGCTATGAATTTTTCAAAGTGCTTTCCACATCTGTTCTTGTCCCTGTCTGCGTCTCCATCAGCCAGGTAGAAGGTCAAGGAGGCTTTAAGTTGAAAGGCACCACGGAAGCATTCTGTCCCTTCCCTCGACTGACACGGTGAGGACAGTAAGGCTCGGGGAGGGAAGGGGCTGCCCAAGGTTAAACAGCAGTCAGTGGTGTGCTGGGGGACGAGCCACCGTGACTCCCAGCCCAGGGCTCTGCTCCAGGCCCTGGGATCTCCAGCAGGACTCAGACTGTCCTCGCTCTTGCCCAGTCCAGTGGGCACAGAGGGGACAACAACGTGGTCCTACCTGTGACGGGAGCAAGGAGCAGGGACAGAAGTCCTCCAGGAGGTGGAGAAGAGCAACTGAGTAAGGTTTTGAGGGTTAAGTAGGAGCCCGTGGGGAGTTGGGAAGGGAGACCAGGGAGGCCAGGCTTGGGTGAGGGTCTCATGGGGTCTGAGACAGGGGTCTGATTCATTCCGTGTCCATAGCCTGGCCCGGGGCTTGGGGTTTGGTCCACTCTTTTGTAAATCCCTGGGAGATGAAGGTGCCTCCTGGGAGTGTTTGCACCTTATCCTAGGTCGTCTGTGCGTGGCTCCTGGCCCCGGGCCCTGGCGCCATTCACACCGCTGCGCTCCCGCAGGCTGGGCGCAGACCTGTCTCATCTCTGTCTTCCTTCACCCCTAGCTGCTCAGATGCCCTGGCCCCTCCTCCATGCCCCTTGCCCATGGCTCTTGGGTCAGGACGGAAGCGGCAGCAGGGGGCAGAGGGGACAGAGATGGGTGTGCACACTACATACACATCTACACACGCTACACACACACACACACACACATTTCACACACCACACACATGCACACACAACACACATACACATGCACACAACACACGTGCACACACAACACACAATACACACAACACACACACATGCACACACACAACACACACATGCACACACAACACACGTGCACACACAACACACACATGCACACACGACACACAATACACATGCGTGCACACACACACGCACACACAACACACATGCACACACAATACACACACCACACACACATGCACACACAACACACATACAACACACACATGCACACACAACACGCACGCACACACAACACACACGCACACACAACACACACGTGTACACATGATACACAGTACACACGTGCACACCATGCCCAAACCACAGCCCTGAACTCTGCACGCACACATACCCACATACAGTGTACGCTATGCATGTACACAGCACCGACACCCGCCTGGCAGCGGGGCCCTGGGCATGGGGGCACCATGGGGCTGAGCACTGGCTCTGTGTCAGGCTCCTAGCAGGCAGCCCCTCTGTCCTCTTGGTGCCGCCGTTTTCATACAAGCAAACAGGCTTGGAGGAGTGAATGATTGACCCACAGTCTCAGGACCCACGGATCTTGTTGGCCGGACCCAAAGCCCTCACTCACGCACCTCGCTGAGCTGCACCCTGGGCCCAGAAAGAGTGGGTCTAGTTCACTCTGGAAGTCTATTTTCAGGGACTTTTTTCCCCAAGCCCTCCCCGAGGTATATTCACCCCAAGGCTGAATACCTTGATCTTCCAGGCAAAGCAAGCGGGAGGGGCAGGATCGATTTCCGGCCCAACACCAGCCAACTGCAGCCCAACTGCAGGCGGGACTAAACCCGTTTCATCTTTCTACCCCCAGCACTCAGCGCTGGCCACGACCTAGTGCCAACCTTGGACCAGCGCTGGTTGGATAAATCAGGGAGTTCAGGGTGCCTGCTGCAGGCTCGTTCAGAGAAGGAAGGGCAGATACAACTGGAGGGTTTGCAGAGGGATGCCAAGAGGTCTCCTCGGGGGCTGAGAGCCAGATGTGTGGCCAGAGGCCCAACCGGGCTCTCTGTCTCCTGGCCCCCCACTCCCTTACTCCCTGCACCTGGAAGGACCAGGATCTGGGAAGGGTGGATGAGTCTCCCCCAGAGCCACCTTGTTTCTTATCCTGGCTCCTGCTGCCGGATGTCCCCAGGAGTGCCAGCACCCGGGCTTCACCTAAGAAAATGTCTGCTTCTCCACAGTAAGGGGCACAGACCACTGGGGCAGGCAGACCCCGGAGGCACCAGCATCTGAGCTGTTCCGTACCAGTCCTGCAGAGGAAAAGCAGCCCTGGTTTGTAGCTTTACTGCCCATTCCTATGGCGTAAACATAAACAGTGCCAACATGATGTTGCTAAGTGCAGAGCCCTGCGGGGGCGGGGGGGGGTGGTGGCCACTGTCCTGCCTGTTTCCACCACACAGATAAGCAGACCTCAAGAACAGAGGACGGAGCAGACTCAGCCAAACAATCAGCAAGTGAAGAGTTTCGAATATCTGTCACCTTTGCGTTTAATATGATCTACTGAACTGGAAGTTTCTATCGCTGAATTTTTACAGTGGCTGTGATTTACAACAGGCTCCAAAAATGTCTCAAGACTTAACTGCCAGTTCTACTGAGCTTCCCTGGTGCCTCAGCTGGTAAAGAATCCAACTGCAATGAGGGAGACCTGGGTTCAATCCCTGGGTTGGGAAGATCCCCTGGAGAAGGGAAAGACTCCCCACTCCAGTATTCTGGCCTGGAGAATCCCATGGACTGGACAGTCCATGGGGTTGCAAAGAGTCGGACACGACTGAGCGGCGTTCACTTTCGCTTTCTGTTGAGGTGCCCCCAGCTCTTGGATATGTTCATGGGTTTGTTTTATATGTACTAGGAAAAATGTCACTTTAAAAAAAATTGAAGTATAGTTGGTTTACTGTTAGTAATGTATTGACTTACTGTTAGGTAAGTTGTGTTAGCTTCTGGTGTACAGCAAAGTGTTTCAATTATAGGTATATAAACATATATAATGTTTTTCATATTCTCTTCCATTATGGCTTATTACCAGATGTTGAATATAGTTCCCTGTGCTCTGCAGTAGGACCTTATTGTTCATTTTATAAATACTAGTGCGTATCTGCTAATCTCAACTTCTAATTTACCCCTCCCCATACCTTTGGTAACTGTAAGTTTGTTTTCTATGTCTGTGAGTCTGCTTCTGTTTTGTAAATAAGTTCATTGTCTCACATGTTAGATTCCATATACAAGTGATGAAAGTGAAGTCACTCAGTCGTGTCTGACACTTCTCGACCCCAAGGACTATACAGTCCATGGGATTCTCCAGGCCAGAATACTGAAGTGGGGAGCCTTTCCCTTCTCCAGGGGATCCTCCCAACCCAGAGATTGAACCCAGGTCTCCCACATTGCAGGCGGATTCTTTACCAGCTGAGCCATAAAAGAAGCTCAAGAATACTGGAGTGGGCAGCCTATCCCTTCTCTAGAGGATCTTTCCAACCCAGGAATCAAACTGGGGTCTCCTGCATTGCAGGCGGATTCTTTACTAGCGGAGCTCCCAGGGAGGGGATATCGTGTGGCCTTTGTCTTTGTCTGATGCTTCACTTAGTATGTTGAGACCCATCTCTCGGTCCATCCACGTTGCGCAAACGGCACTATTTCATTCTTCTTTGTGGCGAGGTAGCATTCCATGGTGGAGAAGGCAGTGGCACCCCACTCATGTTCTCTCGCCTGGAGAATCCCATGGGCGGAGGAGCCTGGTGGGCTGCAGTCCATGGGGTCGCGAAGAGTCGAACACAACTGAGCGACTTCACTCTCACTTTTCACTTTCATGCATTGGAGAAGGAAATGGCAACCCACTCCAGTGTCCTTGCCTGGAGAATCCCAGGGGCAGGGGAGCCTGGAGGGCTGCCGTCTCTGGGGTCGCACAGAGTCGGACACGACTGAAGCGACTTAGCAGCAGCAGCAGCAGCCTTCCCTGTATAGGTGCACCGCATTTTCTTCACCCATCCTTTGGTGGCAGCACGGGTTGTTTCCACGTCTTGACTATCGTAAACGGTGCCATTATGAACACTGGGCTGCGTGTATCTAGGTTAGAGTTTTAGTCCTTCCTGGCTATATGCCCCGGAGCAGGACTGCTGGGTTGTGTGATAGCTCTACTTTCACTTTTTTTAAGGAACCTATACACTGTACTCCAGAGTGGCTGCACCAACTTACATTTCCTTCCATCGCATAGGAGAGTTTCCTGGGAAAAAAGTAACTCTTATACCAGGGATATGAGTGCTTAGGGCAAGTCTGGGTTTTCTTTTTTAAAAGATGGCTTGATTTAAGATCAATAAAAAATGTAGTAAGTAAATAGTACAAGGGAGAGAGGTACACAGACAAGAGGAACACCCATGAGCTGCAGTTTAGGAAACAAATGTTGTTGATGGAAATGGCTTCACTTATTTCCTATTTTGGGGTCACGGTAAAATATGTAGTCACCCCCACAGGATAGGAGGCTTCCCAGTGACACTAGTGGTAAAGAACCTGCCTGCAATGCAGGAGATGTAAGAGACCTGGGTTCGATGCCTGGGCTGGGAAGCTCCCCTGGAGGAGGGCATGGCAACCCACTCCAGTGTTTTTGCCTGGAGAATCCTTTGGATAGCAGAGGCTAGCAGGCTACAGTCCACAGGGTCTCAAAGAGCTGGACATGACTGAAGTGACTTAGCACACACAGACACCACAGGAGAGGAAATACAATTAATTAACAGGTGAAAGGCAAGGTGTTTGACCCCATTAATAAAATAATTTTTATAAAAGCAAACCCCAGGCTGGAGAAGGGGCTGCATCCTCAGAAGCTGCGGGTGGGTGACGGTCCGTTTGGGAATGAGGCTGACACTAATACAAAGAGCCATAAAGCTGTCACACCCCTGCACTCAATAATCCACTGGCCTGGAATCTATGCAGAGGACGTACTTCAAAAAAGGGAAAACCATAAACACATAAAAGTGTTTGTTGCCATTCCTAACTTGCCAGAGTATGCTCCTCCCCCTTGCAATGTTTTCATCATAGTAAAAAATATATATATATATTGTTAAGCTGTGTAAATGCCTTGCTGTGGGGAAATGGCTGATTTAACACCAGCATATGGAATCTCGACTACTGAGGAGCTGCTACAGTGATATTTAGAAAAATTAAGTCAAAACCGCAGGGTAACGGCTAATTTAACGTTAGGGGAATAAAATTAGAATGCAGAACTGTGAGTACAGTCGTCGCCCATAACCATGGAGGGGAGTGCATCCCAGGACCCCCGTGGGTACTTAGAACTACAGAGAGAACCAAAGCCTACGTAGGCCATGTTTTCTTGTATCCATATGTGCCTATGATAAAGTTTAATTTATAAACTAGGGACAATTCAAGGTCAACAACAACTAATATTAAAATAGAACAATTATAACAATACACTGTAATAAGTTACGTGAATGTGGGCTCTCCTCGTGGTACAGATTTAATGCCTTTTCCGTCTACAGTGAACACTCAGGAGGCCCTGTGGCTGTTACTTTTGCAGTTTGAGATGCAACAGCAAAACCAGCGCACATTTGCTTTTCCTTTTTCACAATTTCCCGGGTAGAAGATTCATTCTTACCAGATCTTAACGAGATCTTGGCTGTTTCTTCTTTCCTTATTGAGAACTTCTGTCCTTTCACTAAAAGGAACGACTTACGGCTTCCTTTTGGCACAGCCAACCCACCAGCATCACTGTTCTTGCCCCGAGAGCCCATTGTTAAGCATTTTTAAGCCCATTATTAAGTGAGGGTCACTTGAACGCAAGCCCTGCGATGGCCGAGAGGACTAAGAGACAGACGGGCGGAGCACCCCGCACGAAGGGATATTTCACATCCAGGGCTGCACGGCATGCCATTTGATCGTGCTACTCAGAATGGTGTGCAATTTAAAACTTGTCAATTGTTCATTTCTGGAATGTTCCAGTTAATATTTTCAAACCAAGGTTGACTACAGGCCACTGAAACTGGGTAAAGTGAAACTCTGGATAAGGGTGCATCCTGGACATCACTCTTGGAGGCATGTAAAAGCAGGTGCAGAAGAAAGCAGAAAATGTGAAACACGTGTGTACATGCGGGGGGGATCCTGTGGCTTTAACTTTCCACTTTCATTCTTGCACTAATAACACAGCAATAATTACAGTGAGCATTTATGGAGGCTCCCGTCACAGGCCAGGCCCTGTTCTAATCCTCACAGTCACCCAGCAGGGCCAGTCTACTGGGCCCATCTTACAGATGGGAGAACTGAGGCTCAGAGAAGTTAGATAATCTGCCCGAGTTCTCCCATTAGCAAGTGGAGGCAAGTCTGAACCCGGCTCTGACTCCAAGGCCATGCAGCTGGGCTCTCTGCAAGTTTGCTGGCTGAGGCCATGAGATTCTTGAGGCAACATTTTCTGTAAACCAGCCTGCACTGCTTTGCTGCTAGGTAGCCAGGACCTCCTCGGATGGGCAGGGTGCCTAGAGGAAGGAGGCAGGTTCCGAGCAGCCAGGTGGGGGCGTGGGGGCTCCTGGCTGCTCCAGCCACTCTTTGAGTCTCCAGAAAGATTCTGAGGGCTGAAAGAGACTCTCACAAACGGTGCAAGGGCAAGGAGAAAGACCCCAAAACCAAACCAAGCCAAATCAACCATGTAACCCAACCATGTGCGCGTGGCAGCCTTGACGGAGCTGGTGCAGAATCCATATGGTTTTCAATCGATACTGCATCCAGGCCAGGGAGGGCTTGGTGGGCCGGTGCCTGGAGCCCAGACCTCGGGGGAACTCCTGAGGTCCTGCCCCGGGTGGGTAAGGCCTGACTTGCACAGGGAGCCCATCATCAGGTTCCGCACGGGGCTGGGCCCTTCGTGGCCATCTCAGGGCGCCACTCCCACGGTGGGAGAGGTACTGGTAAGACCCCGCTTCTCTTCTCATGCAGGACTGTAGAGCCAGCTAGACCTGGGCATGAATGCCGGCTCAGGCGCTGTGCAGCTCTGGAGAAACTGCTAACCCTCTCTGAGCTTCCGATTCCTCCTCTGTGCATGGAGCCCGGGGTGGCCAAGCTAGGGACGTGAACCAGCATGGTCCGCTGAAGTTGCTCAGCTCACTGGTTCCTCAATAGACAGGAGCTTCTGTTGTCAACAATGAGGCCATTCACTCCTTGGTCTGACATTTACCAGGTGCCTACTGTATGCCCAGCTCCGGGCAGATAAGAATGCAGTCACTTCATTATTGAACACCTACTTCCGGGTGCTGGGGGCACGGCCGGGCACAGGACAGATCAATCCCATCTCCCTCAGGATTCCTGACAGCAAAGGAGACAGCAGACAAGAAATCAAATTCAACAGAGGTGGTGAGCTCCACATAGACACCAAAAGAAAAAAAGGGGGAGGAGGGGGTTGGTGGGTGGAGGTTGAGGGGCTGTTGCTATTTATAAACCTTGGCCCCGGAAGGCCTCTTGGAGCAGGTGATATCCGAGCAGGTGTCTGGTGGAAGGAAGGGAGCGAACCCCGCAGGTGTCTGGGAGGAGAGCGTTTCAGGCAAAGGGAGCGGCAGGTGCAAAGGCCCTGGGGTGAGGGTGGGCTTGGCCAGCTCAGGAAGCAGGGAGGCCAGTGTGGGGCAACCTGGAGAGAGGAGGGCAGAGGGACTGGGGAGGGGGGCTCAGGTCAAGCTGTGTGGCCAGTGAGAGGCTGCTGGACTCAGCCCCTTGTGAAAGAGGTGTCGGTGGCTTTTGAGTCATGTTTGAAGAGGATCTCCCTGCTGCTGCTGGGCATTCAGGGCAGGTGGGAGGCAGAGGAGAGAAGCAGAGAGGTTTAGGAGGGGAGAAGATGGACAGGGATGGCTGGTCTGGGGAGAAGGGCGTGGACGGAGGGTTCTCGTGCGGGCATATGGTTGATGACAGGGCATGTGAAGTGGGAAAGGAGGGCGTGCTCCAGCTGGCTCTGAGATTCTGTCCCAAGTAGACAGCAGGAGGGGGCAGGGGTCCCTGGATGCGCTTGTCCGCTGTGTCTACTGAACATCTGAGAGTCTGGAGTCAGGGGAGACGGGAGATGGGGGTGGAGACGGAGCCAGGCAGGGGTCCGGTGCAGCTTGACAAGACCCGAAACATGGGCCGGGTGGGGTTCCCAGGGTGGTGAAGGTGGGGAGAAGAGGGCCCAAGAAGAGCCCTCCGGCGTCCAAGGTTGGGGAGACGAGGATGGAGCAGCGGAGTGGACTCAGGCACAGCCAATGAGGGCCGGAGAGCCACGAGAGGTGGTGCCCAGGACCTGGGGCTCCCTGGGGCTCCCCGCTTTTCCTCAGCATTCTCCCTCATCCGACACACTGCCAAGCTGCTCTCTCTGCCCGCTCTCTACTTCCAGAAAACTCCTACTCATTCCCTGAAACCCTTTCTCGCGTTGATTTCTCTCTGGTATTCAACCGAGAGGGCTATGGGCCCTGGGGACAGCTGACTGCCATCTTCAACATCCTAGAAAGCCTGCCACACCCCGATGAGATGCAGGGAGAGCTGGAAAACATGTGCTCAGCCATTTCTATACGTCAGGCTCTTCCCATGTCTCGTTTAGCCAGACAGCACCCTAGTGAGGCTGATTTCAGCACCTGCTTTCCAGGTGAGGGCACTTGGCCAAGTCACCTGCTGGAGGTCTTTCAGCCATCAGGAAATGGGGGAGCAAGATTTGAACCCAGATCTGTTAAGCCTCCAGGTCTGCCTCTCATCACGCTGCTTCCTGCCTACAAAGAACTAGCAGGCAGCTGGCTTCAGTGGGGTTAGCACTCCATCACTGTGTCCGGGCAGGGATGAGGAGGGGGTTCTGGAAACCCTCTCATCCTGGAGGCCGAGGGAGCCGGGGCACAAGTAGAGGGGAAGAGAAGCATCACTGTGTGGGAGGTTAGAAGCCCCTAGGTGGCCCAGGACACGGAGGCGGGTCACGGAGCGATGGCCCATCGCCTCTCAAGGCACGATGAGCGGAGCTATCAAAGCAGCGCTTATGAAAACTTCTCAGTAATGCAGGCAGCTCTCCGTGACGTAAGCGAAGTCGCTCAGTCGTGTCCGACTCTTTGCGACCCCGTGGACAGACTGTAGCCCACCAGGCTGCTCCTCCATCCATGGGATTCTCCATTCAAGAATACTGGAGTGGGTTGCCATTCCCTTCTCCAGGGGAATCTTCCCAACCTAGGGATCGAACCCAGGTCTGCTGCATTGCAGGCAGAGGCTTTAACCTCTGAGCCACCAAGGCTGAACTAAAAACCCAGGACACGCCGCCTCCTGTGCGAAAGCAGCAACCATAAAAGCGCAGTAAGGCGCTGGCGACCGGCGAGGGCCGGAGGGGAGAAGGGGCCGTGCTGGCGGGGAGCCCGTTTGGCCTACTCCTCGCCTACTCTCCATTGAGCAGGGGCGATTTTACGATGGAAAATTTGGCACAAAAAGAAAGGAAACTGTCACGGCTACTTGGTGGAGGGCTGAGGCAGAGGAAACGGCTTAAACAGGGAAGTGATAACCAAGACCAGAAAGAAGGGCCCTGGGCTCTGGCTCCCCGCAGCCCTGCCTCCCCAGGCCTCTGTCACCCTCTCCCAAGGACCCTGAGCCTTGGGGCAGGGGCGTGCAGAAAAGGGGCGAGAGGTTGCGGGAACCGCCCAGGTCACAGGATTCAGGAGGGCAGCCGTGGGATTTGAACTCTGGGTTCCCCGTGGCTTTCCCTCCAAACCACTTCATCCACCCGCTCCCCTTTTGCTCCAGCATCACAGTTGGTACGAGTGGTAAAATCCCCCAGCAGAGCCCCAGGTCTCTTTGAACGCGGCCTGCTCCTTGCTTCTGGACCCCAGGGCTCGGGTGTCTTCAAGCATCCAGCTATTTCTTTCAAAGGCAGGGTTTGTGGCTCTCTGTGCAGGGAAAGAGCAGAAGGAGAAGACTCTGAGCCCCAGAAGACTGTCTGGGGGGCATTTCTGGCCTCTTGTGGAATATTGTCAGTGAAGGGGGTTTCACCAGAAAAAGAACCTGATGCTCTGATTGTTCTAACAGAGAGAACTCTGAGATGCACTGTGTGCCTGGACAGCCGCTTCCTTTGCAGGCTCTGTGGGCCTCACCCCTCACTGCAACCGGTGGACATTCTGTTTTTCCTACTAGAATACCTCCCTGTTGTATTTTTAAATTTTTTGCCTAACTCCTACTAGTCCTTCAAGACCATTTTAGCCATTACCTCCTCCAGGAAGCTCTCCCTGATGCCCAGGATGGGCAGGTGTCTCCTCTGGGCTCTCTCCAATCAGATCTGATCACTCATTGCCGCTGTCTGCACCTGAGTCAGTTTCACTGTGTGTTCAGGTGCCTGGCCCGGGACAGAAGTGCGGGAGGTCAGCTCTCATCTCTGCCCCTCTCTGGACCAGAACTGGATGCCACACAACCCCTCTTTCTCCCAGTCCCTTCCCCTGCCCTTGGTCCTGCCCTGGCTGGACTCTGCCGCAAGGAGCCGGTTCCTGCCCAAGGCTTCAGGGGGATGCGGAAGCCCTCAAGCTCTGTCTCCTGACTCCAGCCTGCTCCTCCCATCCAGCTCCCTAGACAAAGGGACCAGGATGGAGACCCGGCCCTGACAGCCTGGGCTGGAGCAGATGGCCTGGGTTCAAGCGCTGAGGCTGCGGCTGACCAGCGAGGTGACCTTGGACCAATTACCTAACCTCTCTGTGCCTTGGTTTTCTTGTCCTTAAGATGAGGATGCTTCAAATAAGTATTTGAGAGTTAGGAGTCAAGCAAAACCCTCACTCACTCTTCTGTTCTCCGGGGCTAGGGCCGGACACGGGGTGCCCGACCTGAGCGCTGGAGCAGCGCCATCTGCCCCCGGGCTCTCCATTCAACACTCACTCCCCAGCGCCGAACCTGTGTTCCCTCTTGGCCCCCACCCCCACGTTGATTTTCTCCACGAAGTCGGGCTCTCCGCCCTCCTCCGGGTAAGGAAGGACAGGCCAGCTGCTGAGGGGAGAGCGAGTGCTCCCTAGGAATAGTGTCCGTGCTCCCTGCAGTCCTACTGTGCGCTGAGCCCTGGGCTGGGCCCTTCCATGTGCCTGACTTCACCTTTCATCACTGTTGTCCAGAGCAGGTACGGAGACTCAGAGAGGGCCAGCAACGCATTCGAGGACACACAGCAAGTGAGGCCTCCGGGCTGGGCTTTCCATCACCACCACCCTCATCGCTCAGGTACCCCCCCAACCAGTCGTGGAGTCACGCTGATAAACAAACACTCTCCTGGGCTTCCACCAAAGCCATGCGGACAAGATGAAAACTGGGAAAGCTGGCAGAGGGTGGGGAGAAGGCAGGGCCCAGCCAGGCCGGACAGGATCAGAGGGGACAGGGCCGCAGCGTCCTGACCCAGCTGGAAGCCCCACGCACTGAAACCCCAGGCCGACTCCGAATCCACTGCCTTCTGAATCCCAGTCACGGAGGCCTCCTCGGTGTCTGATGTGGTGCCAAGGAAAGAGGATATCTCGTCCTCTCTCTTTGTCTCCTAATTTTCTGGAATTTCTCACTGTTGGCTGGTGTCTCTGCCAAAACCACACACCAGAGACTCTGGTCGCAGAGCCGGAAAGAAAGTGATGGCTGCGCTCTGCCCGGTGTAGGGGGAGGCTCGAGTCAGGCGAACTCCAGGGACCCCACAAGGGAGGCACGGATGAGTTCTGCAATGAGCTGGGTGGGTTCTAGGTGAGGGAGGGGGGAGATGGAAGAGGCTCTGACATTGACAGGGGCTGTGGCGCTTGGCTCAGGACTGGACTTTGTTCCGGGAGACTCTGGACTAGAGAGACCCTGGCTGAGGTCCGTAGACTTACTAGCGCGGCTGCGGGCAGGTCACTTAGCCTCTCTGGGCCTGTGTTTGCTCATCTGTGAAAGGCGATGAAAACGCTGCACAGCTCAGTTCTCAAGGCAGGGGAGTTATCAGGGAAATAATGATAGGGGTGGGTCTAAACAGCAAATGTCACCAAGGTTTCCCCTGTGCAACTGGCTCACTTGTGTCCTAGAGGGAAGAGGGCAGAGCCTGAGGCTTCAGAGAGACTGAGGTAGGCTGGGAAGAGTCTTGGGGGCCAGAATAGGAGCTGAAGCCCCTTACCTGGGGGCGATGGGGAAGTGGGATGAACCAGAGGGGACCAGGCAGGGATCATGGGGCGGGGAGGGAATCCTAGAAGGCAACCAGAACGTCAACAGTTTCCAAGACCTCACTGTGAAGTTAGGCTGTGATTGTTCCCATTTTACAGATGAGGAAAATGAGGCTCAGACAGGTCCAGAGGAGTCAAGCTGGGATTCAAACCCAGGAGCATTGGACTGCGATCCCCAGTGACAACAACTCACGTGAATACGGCGATACAGCAGCAGGGGGGATAACACCGTGTCTTGGGGACCCCTCTCTGCACAGCTGCAGCAAGAAGCCTGGCCCCAGGCCCCCTCCTCTTTCTCCTTTAGGCCCCCCAACCCCTGGGGGGCCGGCACTGGCAAACAGGCACACGGCCTGAGGGCCAGGCTGACACGGCAGGGCTGGGTAGCTCCACCTCTGCAGCTGCGTGTCAACCAAACAGCACTTGCTGAGCACCTACTTCGCACCCTGAACACCAGACATGCCTGCAGTGGACGCAGGTTCCAACCCCGGGGAACCGTGGCACAGTGACAGAGACAAGGCCCACCGGGAGCTCGACCCTGAGCTGGGGCAAAAAGATAACCAGGTGGGGGGAGACACAGTGGGAGGGCGGTGGGAAGGAGATGCAGAGCCAAGAACTGCCCTCCTGCAGCCGATGAGCTGGCCAGTGTGTGAGGGGCGTCAAGGTGAAACGTCCCTACACGCGGAAGAAAACCAGCGTGTCAGGGGCACAAGGGAGAAGTGTGAGCCGCCCAGTCGTGCCCGACTCTGCGACCCCATGGACTGCAGCCCTCCAGGCCCCTCTGACCATGGGATTCTCCAGGCAAGGACACTGGAGTGGTTTGCCATTTCCTTCTCCAGGGGGATGTGATGAGCAAATATCGGGGGCACCGTGCCACCACTTTTCAGAAGGAAATGAGCCAGGGGAGACCGAGCCTGCAGGAGATCTCAGCGGGAAACGCTGCAGTCTGGGGTTGTCATCGTGTAAACGAAGGGAAAGCTGGCTTATTCCTGCAATGAGCTGATGGCAGCTGCCCTTGATTCCCTCGGATTGTCCCCGATCCCGATCCAGACCAAAAGCTCCACAACTCAGGGGCCGTAGGGTCCCTGCTCTGGACAGCAGTGATGAGAGACTCAGGCACGTGATGCTCAGAGATGCGGGCTCGGCCTCTGAAACTGCTTTTCAAGGGGCAGCCTGGGGCCACTTCAGCCCATGCGCTGCTGGGGGACTTTCTGATGAAGAGGCTCCTGCCCCCTCCCATGGAAGAGGCCCCCCCTTCTAGAGGCTCTGCAAGCCCCCAGCAGAGAGGCCACTGGCCCTGGGCCGGGGACCTGCTCACTCTCCCCTTTCCTGGCTGACCTGGGCAGGTCAACAAACTCCTTCTTGCCCCTCACCCCTCAGCTTCCGTATCTGAAAATGGGCTCAACACTCCTACAGGACAAGTGGCGTGTGGCTGGCCTGTTTGGGGTGAAGACTGCTTCTGCCTCCCTGTCAATCCTGGCAGAGCAGGACCTATACTGTGTTTATTTACCCATATGTGAAATGACCTCAAGAGTCGCTAGCACCTGGGGGTCAGGCACAGGCCGAGTCCTGTAGCAGGGTCGGCCCGTTTACTTCTTAGGGTGATAACGACCCCTGCCTGGTATTTGCATGGGGACACTGAGGCGCTGGCCAGCGGCGTGGCCTGCCTGAGGTTGCAGAGCCCACACATGGCACAGGTGGCCTTCACCTCTGAGACATCTGACTCCTGCCCCAAGAGATGAGCTGCTTCCAACAGCGCCAGCAGAGGTGGCGACACTAACATAACCCACGTACGAAGGATGGCGGCTTTGTGATTGACAGGTGCCAGCCCCACTGATGGAGCCGGTGACGGGTGTCTGGGACGCGGTCAGCACTCAGCAGTGGCTTCTTCCTTCTCTCCCCTGTCTCTGATCTTGTTTCTGTCTGTGTCTCTGTGCCCCGACCACCTGACACGGAGTCGATCCCTGCTGACTGTCTGGAGGAGGGTAGGGGCAGCGCCTACGGCCTCCTCCGTGGGTTTCTGAGCGTTCACTGAGCCCTGCCCCACACAGGACTCAGCTGGAGCGCCAAGGGTCAACTCAGTCCACTGCTGGGTGTCCAGGCCCAGCCCTCCTCCCAGCCACTGGACCGGGCAGCGGTAGCCCCCTGGGGACTCCCCTCCAGGGTGCCTATGACAAACCTCCTGCCTCAGTCTCCCTTGGAGTTGTCCAGAGCTGGATCTTGACTCCAGAGTCCTCCATCCCCAAATAAGGGCCAGAATGGGAGTGTGAGGCCCCCAGAAGAGGGATGCACCTCGTGATGGAGACCCCGGGAACCAAGCAGCCCCCGTTCCGAGAGGAAAACCCTTGGTCCTCCCCGCAGTGTGCAGAGAAGCCGGGCTGTGGGCCAGGAATGGAGGCGCCTCCAGGAGCTGGCGCACCTGGGGTCATCTGTGTAGTACAGGACTGGGATGGGGGAAGGGGAGAGAGAGAGGCCACAGAGAGTTCTGGAGGTGAAAGACGAAAGAGAGAGAGCGAGACAGGCTTAGGGAGCAGCTGACGGGCTCCGTGCTCAAGGAGACCCGTCTCCACGAAGCCCTGGGGAAGCACTCACAACGGCTGGAACGTGGGTGTTTGGAAGACGCAGGTGACGATTTGGAGTAAAGTGGCCCAGACTCGAGCTCTTGTTCCAAGAGAAACACTGATGACAGCACAGCGGCCGCCACTCTCCAGCCACCCCCAACCCCTGGTTTGACAGCACCGTGAGCACGCCACAGCCCTCCCCCTGTCTGTCCCCCTCCACTGCTGCCCACAAAGAGAGGCTTGTTTGACCTCGGCCCGCTCAGCCCCACAGCCTGCCTGTGCCCTCCTGTAGGGATGGCAACCTCCTGCCATCAGTTGGTTGCTCTCAACTTCGACTTCGTTCACCCTGCTTGCGTCTGCGTCCCTAGCTCCTGCACAGAATCAGGGAGGGGCAGGGGCTGTTTGGGGAACTTTAGCCAAACCGAACAGCGTAAAGGAAGACAGGTCCACGCCGGGAGGGAGCAGAGATTCCTGGCAGCCCAGAGGGCGGGGAGCTGCCGTCCAGTGGTGGGAGGGCAGGGGCTGGAGCCAGACTGCTCACCTGCCCACCCCCTCATCACGTGCTGACCCTGCTGACTGGGGACCTTGGGACTGGTGCTCGTGCCATGGGCATTTAGCCCACGGGATCCTGGTGAGGACGAAAGGATGCAGACAGTGCCCAGAACACAGCAAGCCCTCAGTAGACGCTGGAGCCAAGGGCACTCACTTCTTGAACCAAGAAGGCCCAGCAACACGAAGGTCTGCTCCGCTCTCAAAGTCCATCCCTTCTACCCTCAGCTGGCAAACCAGAAGCCCAAGCAGGAGGCCCCGGTCCAGGGTCACACAGGGTGTGGAGGGCAGAACAGGAGGCAGGCAGCACTCCGGGGACCCCCTACCTTCATTAGGTCCTTGCATATCCCTGATGCTTGCTCGCTCTTGAAGGAAGGCTCACGTAGTGATGGAAACTCCGTTCTGAGTCTGCCTATGTGACCCAAGAGGGCACGCAGTGGCCCTGAGTTCCAGAGAAACGTCTCCCCCTGCAGACAGCAGACCCTGTGGGCCATGACCTTCATACAGTTGCCATGAATTCGAACGTCATGGACCACCCCCCAAAGCTTGCACGCTCTTTCCCCTACACAGCCAGTCGCCTCAAACCTTATCTGGGTAGCACAGCACAGCGCCTAGCACACAGGAGGCACTTGGTTGCACCATGTGGAAAGGGGGAGACCTTGGAGACAGGCAAGGGTTAACAGCAAGGGAGAGAATGAGAACTGTTAGGACCAGATGCAGCAACTCAGAAGTGGGCCAGCGCGGTCCCCTATGGGGCAGGGAAGCCATCCGGGTTCTGAGGAGCATACGTGCTAAGTCGCTTCAGTCGTGCCCAGCTCTGCGACCCTGTGTACTGCAGCCCGCCAGGCTCCTCTGTCCCTGGGACTCTCCAGGTAAGAATGCTGGAGTGGGTTGCCTGCAGGCAGAATGGCATCTCCCCAGAAAGATGGGCTCACATTGCGGTCTTGTCAAATACACGGGGAGGGATGGAGGGATGGAGGCATGCGGCAGAACTACCTTCATCTATACAGTAGATTCTCAGCTCTCAGAACACTTGGCTCCTGGGAATGACATTTTCCAGTGGTTCTCAAACTGTCATGCCTACAGGCATCACCTCCAGAGATTTCTGATCAGGAGGCTCTGGCTGAGACCCAGGAATTTATTTTGACAAACACCCCAGGTGTGTCTGCAGTGAAAGACCCACATTTCAGGAACCCCCCCCCACCTTTGGGGCTGAGCCAACAGCTGTTTCATGGTCTGTAGCTTTGGGTGGGCTTGTGCGTCCCCTCCCCGCTCCTCAAAGTGAAGAGCGGCCCCTTCTCCACCCATCACCTCCACATTACCGGGAGCCCGGCTCGGGTGCCCTGCCCAGAGGACCCACCCAGTCCCCATTCGTCCAGCTGAGCTGAGGAAGCCTGCCTCTTTGTCTCCTGTGTGACAGATGGGGCAATTACTCGATCAATAAGCACAAGCTGATTTAAGTGTATCTTATTAATTATTTAAGTCATCCATTATTGAAAAGGTCACAATCTGTTAGCTACTTAAACGATCATGAACTAGCTGGACTGCGTCTCCAACAAAGAAGCATCAACAGTTCACTGAGCACCTACTATGTGCCAGGCATTTTGTTTGATCCTCAGGACACCCCTGGGGCGGTGGGAGGTGGGGATGGGCAGTTTAGGTCCTTACACTCTGCTCCTTCACGAGGAAGGTCAGGTAAGGAGGGTGAAGGGGCCTGCCCCAAGTTATGGAGCTGGTAACTGGCAGAGCTGGGGCCGGGCTGCCTATCAAGCTCATGGACTTGGCAGGGCTCACCGTGTTGTAGGTTTCTGCACTGGGATCTTGCAGGCTGACTCAGTACTGTTATGTCCTGGGATGACGTACCCCATGCCCTGTGTGTCCATGGCTGCAGCTCCGCCCCTGCAGAGAACTTAAACCCCATACCTGACTCTGAACTTGAGCATCTCTGCTCAGCTTGGCTCCTCCAGGGGCTGGTGCCCGTGCTTGGTGCTGGCTGGCCGCACAGTGGGGTCCTGCTCCAAAACACACAGACCCCCTTCCCTTTGCCTCCAGCCCCGCACTGCCCAGGGACCCCCAGGTTAGGTTATCCCCCATCCCCCACCAGACTGGAGAGAGATAGATGTGAGAATTTCAGTGACCGTGAACGTGCTCCTGGGGCAGGATAATGGGCGCTCTGCTGGGGTAGCCACCCTATCAGGCCAATCCAGATCCCACGTCCCCGTTGCCGACTTTCTTCCCTTCCCCTGAGCCATCACTGAGCAGCCTGATTGCATCACCCTCATGCCTTTCTGTGACTCATACACGCATGAGGGAGCCCAGTAGTATGCTTATTTTCAGACTTGATGCTGGGAAAAAAGCTTCTCCCTCAGCCCCTGGCAGATCAATTTGTGTTCTCTGACTAGACTGTGAAAACTTGGAAAGCCATCCAATTTCCCTTTTTGCCTTGGCAGCCAGGAAACTCGCAACTCCATTTCACGCTCAGCGCCAGCAGCTCTCACACCAGAATCTGAGTAAAACAAACTTGCAAGCTTTGTTCCTAAGCTCCGTTTCAACCTTTCCATACAAGCACATGTTATTACCAGGAGCCACTTCAAACTTTTCTTGGCAAATAAGCAAACAGTCCAGTAATCGACAAGCCAGACCCAGCAGCAATAATGATTTGGCGTTTTCCAAGCTCGTCAGAGACAAGTGGCGGTGGCGACTCACCAGGCAGACGAGCTCTGGGAAGCCATCGGCGGCGGGCTGTGGCTGTCTCTCTGCAGCGTGTGCACAGCCTGGGGGGCTTGCGGCAGGGGGCCCGGGGGAGGCTGGGGCTGCAGGGCCGGCTGCCCTGGCCGGGGGGCCCGGGCAGGGTTCCCCCACCGCCGGGGGTCCTGTTTCATCCACCGTCCGTGGATGCCCCACCGCGCCAGGTAAACCTTGCAGACATCGTAGTTCATTGCTGAGTAATACAAAAGATCCAGGACCAGCAGCATCAGCACGAAGAAGCCGTAGATCCACACTCCCAGCAAGGCGGTGTAGTTGCTGCGGGCAAACAGAGAGAGGCTGAGAGGCGCCGGGACCGCCGCCCCACGGGGGCTGCAGCTAAGCAGCGGGGTCGATTAGAAGACATGGTATGGAGGCTGTTTTGGGGGGTCTCAGAGAGGGTGCTGGGCCCCTCTGAGGGGACAGGGAATCTTGGCTCCCTCTTCTCATGCCCACCCCGCCACCACTGCCTCTCCCCAACCTCCCCTGCTGGCCACCCCCCGGATCCCACTACCCTGGGCCCTGTCCCACCCAAGCACCCCCTCCAAGAATCCACATCCTTGGGTGGGAGCCCTGGTGGGGGCCCACACCGTTAGACCTTCTAGAAGGAATTCTCAGCTGGACATCTGGGGCTCACGTGGTGTGGGAGCCCCTACTTCCACCCTCCTTCCCTCCCCCCATGTGGGTGCTACACCCAGACTGGCCAGCTGCCTCCCGCAGGTGGCCCGCGCTTGCCCACCCTCCTAGCCCTTGCTGAAGCCGTTCCCACCGAGGAGGAGGCTCTCAGCAGCCCCTCTCTCAGCACCCCCTCCCCTCCCCCCCAGCTCTTCCCTGTCCTTCCGAGTCCAGGGCAAATGCAGGAGGTGCATTGTCTTAGGATGCACTGACCCAACTTCCTGCCTCGCAGCGTCCACCTGGGGCCACCCAGCACCCCGAAGTTCTGCATGGAATGCAGCCAGGCCCCCCACCCCCGGGCCAGCTCCGCCCCAGCCTGGTCCATTACAGCCCCTGCTCCCCCACCTCAGGAGCCCAGGACTCAGGGCATGGGCTCAGCTGCCTTCCCCCCAACCCCCGCAGCAGACACCGGTCCATCTGCCCCACCAGCCACATGCCTTTCCAGCCGCTCCCCAACTCAGTCCTCCCCACCAGGCACAGCCAGCGGTCTCAGGGCCCCTGACATCGGTTCTCTTATTCTTCACCCAGCACTTCCACGCTGAGGTCTATCTGTCCTCCAAAGGCAGAGATGATGGGGGTTCTGAGCCGTAGATGCCTCTTTGTGAAGGAGTACTGGCTTTCTGCCAAGGCGCCTCCACCCTTGAGGAACTTGCGGGGACACCGGGCCTTCCCAGGGTCTGTACCTTCCGCCCGGCCAACCCTTTCAATGCCCCTAGTCCCTTACTTCCTCTCCTACTTGACTCCTACCACCACCTCTTGGAGACTGCCTCCCCCCAGAAGCCTCCCACTGCCCCACCTACCCTGGCTGGGAAAGTCTTCCCTCTGGCCTGAGGCCCCTTCAAACCCTCCCGCGCCACCCAGGGCCACGCTAGCTGGGTCCATGTGTATCCTCCCGCCCATGCCAGGGTCTGAGTCTCCCGAGTGCCCAGATGGTCGGGGAGGCTGCTTCCTGGCCTTGCCATGGCAGCTGGGGTAGCTGAGCTCCAAACAGTGCCCACCCAGGACTGCAACTGTTTAAAGGGACTGACTTATTAATCACTCAGTGCCTTCTCCATCTGCTGCCTGCTGCGGGCATCTGTGCAGGTGGGCGCACACAGGCGGTGGCGGAGAGGAGGTGCTCCCAGGAGGCAGAGCCGGCGTCCAGCCCCGCTGCCCCACAGTCCACGGGGAGAGACCTGCCCTGGCTCCTGGCAGACAGGCTCCCTGGGAGTCCTGGGTCCCCACAGCAGGGCCCCCTAGATGCTGTCTGAAGCTTGGAGCCTGGAGGCCCAGCTCCGGCCTCTTCTCGGCCTGGCTTTGCTGTGTGGCCTGGGAGGACACGGGTGTGTCTCTGGTTTTGGAAGAGACAGAGTGGAGCTCCTCCCGGTTTTGGCTTCCAGACTCTGGATCTTTCCCGCTTGGTTCACCCGTACTCAGCCTCGGCCTCTGCAGTGAGATGGGGGCTGCTCCCCTCTGAGTCCTCCAGCCCCCTCCCTGGGCTGGGCCCTGGGCGGAGGGTGCTGACTTTCACTCACACGCACACACACACACACACACACACGCATGCAAGCCCTCTACCTGGAAGGCCTTCCCTTCCCACACGTGGGGCAGGGGCTCCTTGAGGGGAGGCTCTGGGTGTCCTGAGCACCTCATGTGCAGCAGGCACTGGCAAGTGCCTGGGGCTTCCGGGCTGCTTGAGGAATGAGTAACCCCACAACTCTGCATCACAGCCCCTTGGATCCCTCTTGCAGCCCCACCTCCAGCCACCATCTCCCTGAGGCTTGCAGCTGTCCCAGGGGCTTGTTCTTGCTAAGGTGTGAATGACTAACCAGCAGTCTTCCCCACCACATCCCCCAGCTGCCTGATTTCAAGGGGAAGCCAGCTTTGCCTGGAGACACGTGGATGTGAATTCCTTCCATGGAGCAGAGGCTGGCAGTGTGGTCCGGCATGCTGAGACAGGAGTCCGCGTGGACACGGGAGGAGGAACTGACTCCAGCCCCCAGCACCCCTGTTTTCCCCAGCACCCCTCTCCACCTTCCCCTGAAGCCCCCACAGGGTTGCTCGAAGCGCCAGGCTTTTCCTGGGTGGTTCCCATGGCAGCAGCCGCGGGGGCTGGGGGAGAGGAGAAGGGAGAGGGAGGCAGGGCCAGCTGCGGGCAGATGCTACGCTGCAGAGAGGGAGCCCACGATGCCTGCAGGGGCTGGAAGAGGGGCCACGGCTAGGCCTAAACGACCAGGGCTAAGAAACACAACAGCGAGCAAAGCAGTGGCTGGTGGGCACCGCGCTAATCGCTGCAAACATCCTAGCCCGACCGACCCGCACGGCGCACAAGGGAGGAGCCCCTGCTGCCGTCATCCTCAGCCCAGAGAGGCACACCAAGGCTCAGAGGAATTAAAAGAGTGTCTGAGATCTCACAGCCGTGAAGCGGCAGAGCCAGGGTTTAAGCCCAGCAGTCTAGCTCCAGAACACATACCCCTAACCATAGTACCACACTGCCTAAGTAAGGCTGGTACCACCCACGTTCTCTGGGCAGACAGCTCCCTTCAGGCTTGTATCCATGCTGCTTCTCTGCCTGGAACTTGCCCCCTACCTCCTGTGCATGCAGCTGGCCCCACCTCCCTGTCTTCCTGTAGCTGTCACCTCCTTCAGGAAGCCTTCCGTGATGTCCTGTATTAAGTCTAATCCCTCTCCTTGGGACCCCCAAACCACTGGGTTTCCCAGAACACACTCTGCTGTCTTTGCTGTCTTGCAGGACTATTTGCATCTCGAGATCAGATCTCCTTGAGGCTAAGTGAGGGTCTAACTTATCTTTGTGTGCCCAGCACTCAGCCTGGGGCTGCTTCAGACATTGCTTAAGCTAACACATATTGAGTACTCATAGCAAGCTGGTGACAATGGCAGCCTTGATATTCATAACCTCTTCACTAGATTTTACCTTCTCTACACATATTCTCTGGAGAAGGCGATGGCAGCCTACTCCAGTACTCTTGCGTGGAAAATCCCATGGACGGAGGAGCCTGGTGGGTGGCAGTCCATGGGGTCGCTAAGAGTTGGACATGACTGAGCGACTTCACTTTCACGCATTGGAGAAGGACATGGCAACCCACTCCAGTGTTCTTGCCTGGAGAATCCCAGAGACGGGGGAGCCTCGTGGGCTGCCGTCTATGGGGTCACAGAGTCGGACACGACTGAAGTGACTTACCAGCAGCAGCAGCAGCAGCAGCCACATTCTCCAGTGCGTGCATTGCGCCAAGTAGCTTTATTCGTGTCCGTCTCTTTGAGACCCTATTGACTGTAGCCTGCCAGGCACCCCTCTCCATGGGATTCTGCAGGCTGCCATGCTCTCCTCCAGGAGATCTTCCCAATCCAGGGCTCGAAGCCCGTCTCCAGCATCTCCTACACTGGCTAAGGCGGGTTCCTTACCACCAGCGCCAGCCAGGAAGCCCATATTCTCTAGTAAAGTCGCTCAGTCATGTCCGACTCTTTGCAACCCTGTGGGCTGTAGTCCACCAGGCTTCTCTGTCCATGGGATTCTCCAGGCAAGAGTACTGGAGTGGGTTGCCATTCCCATATTCTCTAGTAGTTAATAGTAGTACTAGCAATCACCACGCCCTGTGTTTCTGAATCTTTGTAACAACACTGTGAGTTAGGAGTTGGTCTCCCTAATTTACAGATGAGGAAATGAGGCCCAGAGAGGCAAGGTCATCGCCAAAGGCTGCACAGCTGGGGAGGGGCCGTGCTGGGATTTAGACACAGGGCCATGTGACCTCAGAGTGTACGGAACTAGGGGGAAATCCCAAGGTCGAGTCTAAGACAGATGTCCAGGCAGGAATTCCCCACATCTGCTTGGCCCATGTGTCCTGGCTCACCCTCTACCAGGAACTGAGGACAGGGTCCAGCCTCCCCAGCAAGAGCATCCTGCATCTCAGAGTGTCATCGCCATGGCAAACGCAGGCTCTGCTGGCCTACAGGCCTCCACAGCCAGCTCAGTCTAACTGGCCTGGGGGGTTGGGGTGACAGCGTCGTCTCACAGCCCCCCTCCAGTTCAGAGGAAGGAAAGGGGCACTGGAAGGAGGTCAACTTTGCTGACTCCCTCTTACTTGCAAGGGAGGCCACCCTGGAGGTGGCAGCTGGCACAGAAACCTAGGTCATGGACACCGTCCCCAGGCAGCTCCCCGGCCTCTCCATGGTTGGCTGGCTGTGAGCATTCTGTTTTTATAAAATTTAATTTAAAAATGTGATCTGGAAATTAATTTCATCCAGATGCAGGGGCCTTTGTTGAGCGTGTGTGTGTGTGTGTGTGTGTGTGTGTGTGTGTGGGTGGGTGGGTGTTATAAAGGTCAGAAGATAAAACAGAGGCTGTTTTATGAAGCAAGATAAGAAGCCAGCCAAAACCATAGATACCAATTTTTCAGTATCTTTTGGGATATTTACTGATTCAGATTCTTTTGGTGCTTCTCAAGCAATAAGCCAAGCCTTCCCTGATGGAGAAATCTCGCTGAAGACCTTCCCAGACAGGAGCAGGTATGCCAGCCAGCTGAGGCCAGGTGGTGGTCCCGTCACCACCCATGGGCAGTCCCGGGCGAGGATGGAGGAGGCATGTTCCTGAGACTGTCCTGTCTGCGTGGCTGAAGCACCTCTGGGTTTGGGGAAAGGAAAGCCTTTGGAGGAAAGAGGTTGGTTCCACTGCAGCCAAGGGAAAGCTGGCAACCCATCACCTCCCATGGTGAGGCTTGAGGACTCTGCTGTCTTCTGAGAATTCCTGCCCCAGGCTCCCCCCTCTAGCAGCCCATTCATCTCGTGAAGGAGCACCCATGAGCTGCACAAGGACTCCAGTCCGTGACCCATTGCCAGAGGGTCGACCTCTGCCCTCAGAGAGCACTGATCGCCGACCGCACAGGCCCACCCCCCCCACCCCGCCCCATGCCCTGAACAGATGCTGCTAGTGCTTGTTCAGGGCCCTGGGTAGTCACTGCTGCTAGCGTCCTGCCAGAACCTGGCATGGGAGGGTGTGCACACACTCCTGAACACCAGGGCCACTGCCCGAGTGGCTAGAAGTGGCATCTCCCCAAGGTGGTGGGCTTGGCGAGGTTGCTTCCCTCACTCTGCCTGCCTTTCTGCCAAGCAGCCAGAACCAAAACAGACTGTTCTGTTCCTCCAGAGAAACACAAGTAAATAAGTCATCAGAAGCACTCTCCTTTTGCCTGCCACCAGCCCCGCCTCCTGGCTGATTCACTGGGCAGGGCGGGCGAGTGTTAGGCAGCCCTTGCATCTTCATAAAGCCCTAATGGGGGTCACAGTTGCTCTGGTCCATCTAGATGGGTATTAACCTTCATCTGGCCTCTGAGGGCTGAGGTCTGGCACACTCCCCAGCATCAGACAAGCCCTGGCTTTCTAGATGCACCCAGGGGTGGCAGAGCCCGCTGGTGGAACAAGGGCCCTGGCATCCCTTGGCCTCAACTGCGGCTGCAATAGGTGACCTGACCAGCCTGGGCCCCGTCCCTTTTTCCTTGCTCTCAGAGTAGCTGTGAGGACTAACGAGACAACACAAGTGTCCTGCCCAGAGGAATCAGAGCCCCAAAGGGCAGGATGATCCTAAAGGTGGACTTTACCTGGCTCCCCTCACACACCTGGAGCACTCAGGACCTCTTGGCCAGGCAGGCCTGTCCCACTCTGTTCACCACTGACCTATCCTCTCACTCCCACCAGCCCATCTTCCATTTGTCCCCTCTCAGACACAAGCTCTGACTGGACACAAGGCCCTGGTCCAGCTCCCTGGGCTCAAGTCTTCTCCCCAAGGTCCCTCAACTCCAACAGCTAAGCAGGAGGCCTTCCAGGGCCTCTTATCTGAGCTCTGATTGGCTGTCTACTGGGTGACCCAGGCCCCTCCCCTCTGCGGGGCCTATCTTGTCCAGGTCAACATCATAGTTTCTGCAGTGTCCTAGGTCCTTGTCCCTGCACCATCCATGAGTACAAACCCAACTTGAAGCCCTCAGGGCCCTGTGCCACCCTCAAGAGGAAGCCCAAGAACCACCCCCTCTGCCCCCAGCCCAGGGGCCCCCAGCCCACCATGCCAGCCCCTGCTGCCTCTCTGCACTCTTCCTCTGGCATTTCATACTCAGGCTACCCAGAAATGCTTCTTCCTCTGTACTGTGTGACTCCCACTTTCTTCTACACTTTCAGATGCAAGAGACCAAGCACCATGCCTCCCTCGTGAGGTCCAAGAGAGCTGAATAGCTCGGCTGAGGAGTGCAGCCCAGCTCTTCTGGGCTTCTCTCCATGTCTGTGGGAAGAGAGGTGACAGGAAGCTCAGTGGAGAGTGACGAGGAGGCATTCCCCTAGAGCGGTGCCCTCAACCAGGTAAGTCCCGCATCCCGTGCTCAGCAAAGTCAGGAGACACGGTTGGGGGTCACAGCCCATCAGTGGGGAGGGGGTGCTCCCCACCTCTAGTGAGTGGTGGCCAGTGTCTCACAATGCACAGAGTGACCCCCAAAAGGAGGATGAGGCCCATGTGTCCATGGGGTTGTGGTGGGGGTCCCTGCTCTGGGGCTTGCCATCGACAGGAGTCTCGCATTTATTAAAGCAACTCTAGACACTGATCAGCTCTAGGCTCCACCCCTACTGGCTGCCTCAGTCAGGCAAGTTATCCAGCCTCTCCACGCCTCGCCTTCCTGCACGTCAAGGGGACTAAGGGTGGGCTCCCAGATGACTTCAGAAGGTTGACACAGAACCGGCCCCATGCTGCCTGCTCCAAAAATACTTGCTGAGGTTCCAGAATAAAAACCAAGCTAAACTTCCTCAATATGGCTCTGCCTCCCCGGGGAAGGGCTTTGTTTTGTGGTTTGACACTTTATTATCCACAGCCGGGACCCATCGTGCTGAGACGGTGGAGAATTCCACGTGCATCCTGTGTGGACGTGCAGACCACAGAGACCTGTGTGTTTAAAACGAGGATCCCGGACACCAGTCGCCAGGGCCTTGGTGAGGCCTGGCCACCTTGCCAAGCCTCTGTCTTCTGTCTGGCTTTCAGCCAGCAACTACAACACTTTGGGGTCCTAACCTCAGTCCTGGCACCGCCCTCCTGGCTTAGGATATTAGTCTTTGGTCTTATAAAAAGGCTTGGGTCAAGTTCCAGGCTTGATTCCAGCCCTCGTGACAGAAGAGGCTTGCTGAACTACTTCACACAGAATTATTCTAAGGTCTGAGCAGATGGCAAGATATTCAAGGGAAGCACCCATGCATCTGAGGAAGGCAGGCTGGGGAGCTGGCCTTGGCGGGAGGAGGAGAGATTTAGATGATAGTCAAGAAATTTGCATCTCCTGCCTGATCAGAGGGAAGAGGCAGCTTCTCCCAAGAGAGCATGGTGTGGTGGGAAAACATCCATGCCCAACATCAGACAGATACTGAGGCTCAGACCTTTCCCAGCACCATTACTCCCAGCAGTGACCCTGATTCCCCTACTAGTCACTCAACAAACCTGCTCTTTCCAAGTAGATTTTTTTTCTTACCATGAAAAAAATAAATCTACCTCAGGAGTCATCCTCAGGCTTACTGGGAAAATATCTGAAGCATCCCCATTAAAGTCAGGAGGGATATCAGACTGCCTGACAATTTTAAAGATGGTGTTAGAGGTAATAGCTAACATGATTGGACAGGAAAAAGAAGTGAGGCACAAAAATTGGAAAGGAGATGAAATCATCATTATTTGCAAACAGATAATTGGACATGTAAGAGAGTCAACTGAAAAAGTACTACAAATATAAGGAATTTCAATAAGGTGGGTGAGTAAAAAAGTTTATATTTAGAAATCATTAGGTTTTAGCATTTAAACAACAGTTGGTTAGAAAGTTTAGTGGAAGAAAGTGAAAGTGAACGTCGCTCAGCTGTGTCTGACTCTTTGCAACCCCATGGACTATACAGTCCTTGGAATTGTCCAGGTCAGAATACCAGAGTGGGTAGCTGTTCCCTTCTCCAGGGGGACTGAACTCAGTTCTCTTGCACTGTAGGCAGATTCTTTACCAGCTGAGTGATCAGTAGAAAAAAAAAAACACCTCATTATAAAACAGCAGCATGAAAAGAAATAAATATGAATAAATGAAAAGATATGTACAATCTCTATGTGAAGAAAACTCTAAAACACTATGAAAGAGAAGCTGAACAAACAGAAAGGCAACCTGTATTCTTGGAAAGGAATACTCAACATCATGAAAAGTCCATTCTCCTTGAATTAATCTACAAATCCAACACAATCTCCGTAAAAAATACTACCTAGACTTTTTTTGGCAGAGAGACTAGAAAAGCTAATTATAAAGTTTATATGACAAAAAGTCTGGGGGAATAGACTAAGAAGACATTAAAACGTATCAAAAGCAACAGTAGTCAACACAATGAGGTACTAGAAAACGTAAACAGACCAATGAAAGCCACCACAATCTACCCAGACACTCACATTGAGTATATTATTGTATACAGTAAGTTGGCATTTCGCATCAGTGAGGAAAAGACGGACAATTCAATCATTCCTATTGGAAGAACTGTCTATCCATTTAGGAAAAAGTAAAGCTAGATTCCTAATAAACATCCACATGAACTACTTGCATGCAAATTAAAAAAAGAAATCATACGTCCAAATAAATTCCTGACAGATCAAAGATCTGAAGGTGAGAAAATAAACATACAAGAAGTAAAACATGAGAGGATCTTCTTATGATCGCAGAGTAGGAAAAGCTTTTCTCAGGATGATATAAACCCCACCAGACGTAAAAGACAGAAATATGGGTACAATTTGACTGTATAATAATTAAAAACTAAGCATGAAGAAAAAAGCAGCACAAACTCAGAGACGCTCTGAGAACATATTTGAAATGCACCCCATTTCCTTCATATATAAAGAGTTCCTATGATTAAATAGGAAAAAGACCAGAAATTAAATAGGCAATGGCAGAGGACATAAACAGCTAGCTCACAATGGCTTTTAAAAATGTGAAATATGCTCATTCATAATCAGATAAATAAGTGGATACTGTTTTGATACCATGTGCCTTTACTTAGCATATTCTCACTGCTTTTCTACCAGCAAACTCCTCTCTCTCTACATCCAGATTCCATCTATCAGGGCCCTGGTCGCATGTGTTCTAATCACCTTAGTGAAAGGGGCTGCATGGGAATAATTTCTGAGTCAGGGATGTCAACAAATATTTGTTGAACAAACAATGAATGAAAAAGGAACTTGGGTCCCGTGGGCTCCAGGTCCAAGCACTGAAAGTCTTCCACATCCTTGACCTTGTTTCACTTTCCCATCAGCCCTGAGAGGTAGGTATCGTGTCGTGTGCCCATTTCTCAGATGAGAAGGCTAAAGTCCAGAGGACAGAGCAGCCCAGAAAACCTGTCACCTGAAGACTTTCATAAGCTCCTTCCAGGCCCACTCATCCTCACACTGATTACTCCACAGCTGGCTGGGAGGTTGGGGTGTTCTGACAGCACCCTGGCTTGATGGGGGCCCAGCGGGGTACTCACTTGTGCGTGTAGCCCTCGGAGCCGGCCGTGAGGTTTGCCTGCATCACCGCCTGGAACTCTGTCTCGTTGCAGCAGTATTTGAAAACTGTGTTGTTATGGTGGCAGCAGAGGATGAAGGTTTTGTTGTCCGAGAGCCGGGGGCAGTGGAAGCCAAAGTGGTAGCGGCCTTTGTGGTCTGTGTACGGCTCACAGACCCGGAAATGCGCGGACAAGACTGGAAAACAGAGTCACCGGGCTTGGTGGGGTTCCCTCCCCAGGCCCAGCTGGCCCAAGACACCCGTCAGTCTGTGAGGATCGCGGGAAGAGCCTGGTTGGCCTATTTCAGGGTCTTGCTGCCTTTTCCCTCACCAGGAGGACTCTGTGGCCCCTCTTCCAGGAAGCCTGCTCCTGACACCTCCTAGGTCCCCCGGGCTACCATCCTGCTTATACTGACACCCCGCCCCCCCACCGCAGGAGCTCCTTGCAGGCCTGGCTGATCTTAGCCTCAAGGACATCCTTTCCCAGGTTTTTGCATACAGCAGGCACCCAATTAGGGAACAACACAAACTGAGCACCTACTGTGTGCTTCAGCAGTTCTATCGGATTTAATCCACTTGGCCATCTTAAGAGGCAGGTCTGGGGACCCACTTTACAGAGGGAGAAACTGAGGCTCAGAGGCCTACAGTGACCTGTCTGAGCTGGTTAGAGGTGGTGGAGGGGGAATCCAATCCAGGCCTGCCTGGATCCAAGGTCCAGGACCCTCTCCACTCCTCCATCACTGGGCAGACTTGGTGGTGGGCTTGCCAACAAGTCCAGGCTGGCCTGGGTGGTGAGTGACAGGGGTGTGAGAACCAGGTCTTGGTTATGGAAAAAGCAGCATCCCCTTGTGTCTTAGTATCAACTAAACTGACACCCTAGAACCAGAAGCCCCCAAGGGGCTGCCTCGGTGGCCCCAGCTCTTCTCATAAATAACTCAGTCTCCTAAACCATTGAATTTAAACACAATTTCTACCTCTTCATCTTCCGACACACAAAAGACCATCAAAAACTCCATCAACAATCAGTGACAAAGCTTCCCTGGCCTCGGACCCTCATTCCCCTGACTCAAGGCCAAAGATCGGTGTTCAGCCACTGGTGACACCGTCTAAGCCCAGGACAGTATTTACTAGTCATGCCGATGGTGATAAACAGGAGTGAAATCCTGAACAAATATAACAATGGAAAAAAACCTGGAGCCCGCTGTCTCCAGCTTAATTAGTATCTTCATAAAAGGGACTGCTGTATCTAATTTGTATCGTTCAAAAGGGGCTTCGTAGGCTGAATACATTTCTCCAACCACAAAGGCTCCGGTTCTGCAGAAGCGCCTCAGTTAGTTGAAAGCTCTGTCTCTGCTGAGAGGTTATTAGACTCCAGCCCACACAGCTCCCAGCGCCCGGGGCTGGCGAGGGGATCCCAGCTGGGTGGTGCTGGCTGGTAGGCAGGTGGGTCTCATGTACTGGGGTGCTGAGGCTGGCTTGGGTGGTCTCGTGAAATCCCGGGCCCCTTCCTCAAAGTACAGCACCCTCCTCTGTGGGGATGGGCAGGACCATTGCAAGGGAAGGGTCCCAGCCTTTCAGGAGTCAGGGGAGCTCTCCAGGACCCCTTCTCAGCCTTGGGAAAAAAAGACCGTCTTAAGGACACAGAGGTCGCTAAGGAAGCCTTCAGTGAATTCACCATCTCACTTGATCTCATGCATTCCCAGGTACAGAGGAGAAAACAGGCTGAGCGCATCAGTCTCGAGGTGCAGTTCCCGACCTGCTGCGTCCTCATCCTCCAGGGACTCATCACAGATGCAGCGCTTCAAGCCCCACATTCTGACACAGAAACTCTGGAGTGGGAGCAGTGAGGGGTGGGGGGGGGAGTGGCGCAGCACAGTCTTAGTCTTAGCAAGACCTGCAGGGGATGCAAAGACTTGGTTTGGGATCCACTGGCCTAGAGGAACAAACTACCAGAGGCTGGAGGCGAGGGGCAGAGGCAGGAGGTGAGGGGCAGAGGCAGGAAGTGAATCCTAGCCACTGTTCTGGGCCACGTTCTGGTCAATGAAAAAGCTCCATCTTCGGTGGTGGGGGTAGGGGGGGCGCGGGTCGGCTCACACTCAGCTCACAGGGCTGAATGTGTCAGCAACCGTCGGTGGGGAGTCAGAAAGACCAGCTGGGGTCCTGAGGCTGGGCTGAGAGGCTGTGGCTGCAAGACCCGGGGAGGGAAGGGGCAGAGCTGGGAAGGGGCCTTTGAGCCGGGCTTGGGAGGAGCTGGAAGTGCTGCTGTGGAGGTGGGGAGGGCATGCAGACAAGTCCCCGGAGGCTCACCCTGGCCACCCTGGAGGGCTGGCACCACCTGCTTTGACCATCTGACAGAGACCAGAAGGCCACTGCTGCCTCCTGAGGAAGAGTGTGAGGGAGCCCGAGTTGCCCTGGGGCCCGAGCTGGGACACTGGTCTGACCCCTGGAACGTGCAGGACCACCTGAGCCATCAAGGCCTCTCTGCGCCTCCTTGCCCCTGGTGATGGGAGGCCAATGGTCTCCCGGGCGCTGGGGGCCCCATGGAGCACCCGTGAACAGCACATAGGGCCCGCTTAAGGCAGGGAGGGGGTAAGCAACAGAGGGGACGGCAAAGGACCGTGTTTCTGGCCTCAGGCACGGGCGCAGCAGCGCCCTGGGCCCCGACGGCAGAGGGATAGTGGTGAGGAGGCCAGTGCATCCTGAGTCCCCAGGAAAAGGGGCCCACGCAGAGAGGGAACACCAAGGGGACAGCCACTCTCTCGGGGACCATGATTCCCCCTATTTGCAAAGTTCAGGGTCTGCAGGCCATCCGTTAACAGCCAGGTGACTGCGCTCTCTGACTGCATGGCCTGGGACTGGTCTCTTTCCTGGCCTGAGCCTCAGCTTCCTCATCCATAAATGGGTGAGGAATCCCTCTCCTCCAGGGACAAGAAGAGCTAACACTCAGGAAAGCCGCCGAGGGGAAGGAGTTCTGTGCACGGTGGCCACTCCCAGAGCCCTGGCCTTGGCCTGGCTTGGGCTCTGCCATCCCAGGGGCCCTTCATGGCCTCCACAATGGCCAGCAAAGGGGTAAGGGGCCTGAAGCTGCAGGCTGGCACCCACAACCCTGTCACAGCAAAAGGCGAGGAGGGGTTACGTGCACGCCTGCCTGAGAAACAGAGGCAGAGACAAGGGCAAGAGAGGGAGAGGGACAGGACAGAGGGAGGGGCGGGACATATCAGAGGGAGACACCAAGAAACAGAGAGGCACGCAGACAGAGGGGGAGGCACAGAGCCAGCAGGTGCCTTGCTGAGAGCAGGGCCAGCCGTGACGGCGGGGGCGGGTGCCCCTTCTCCAGGCGGCCAGCTTCACCCTGAAGCAAATGAAGGACGCGGTTTATGTTCCTCTTGGTGAAGGGGTGCGTGAGAGCCCTCCTGCTGGGATCGGGTAGAGGCGGGCCTCGGAGACTGGCGGGTGCTGGGAGCCAGGGACCTGGCACGGTGCTGCCTGGGTTGGAATCCAGCCCCTACACCAGCTGTGCCATCTCAGGCTGGCCAGTTCCCTCTCCAAGCCTCAGTTTCCTCCTCTGCTCAGTGAGGTGACTACATTGCCTGACTCTGACTTGCCAGGCCCGGGAGAGAGCTCACTGCACATAAGGGCTTCTCCTAGGGCTTACGGCAGCCTGCGATACTCCCACAGCATCCTCGAGAGTCTTCCTGCAGAGCTCCCCGAGACAGGCACACCTGGGGCCTCATCGAACATCAGCTCCTCACGAGGGTGACTCCCGTCAGCACCCATAACTCTGGCTGGGCTAGCAGTGACCCCGGGAAGGAACTGCCTGTCCCCGCCCA